>PVKU01000017.1:0-376794 GCA_004027475.1 Anoura caudifer | reverse complement strand
CTCAGTCCCCCATGCGACTGCATCTCAGTTAATTAGCTTCAGGTTTGGAAAATGCAGTCTTCAATGCATGGCTTCTGGACTCTGTCTTCAGTGTCATTGATAGGTGGGCTTGGCTTGGTATGTAACCTGAGAGGGCTTTATAATATATTGCTCATCTTTCCGCTACCTCCAGTTGACAAACCAGGGAATATGCCCTTCCAAACATGCCATTTCTTCCTGCTTTTGTGCCCATTAACCTCTTTTCCTAGAGTGTCTTTATCTCTAGTAGGTTTGCCTGCCACCAAACTCCTACACATGCCTCAAAACCCAGCTTGAACCTCACAGCTTCCTTTCAGTTAATTACTCTCTCCTGTGTGCTTCTATAGTTGAACGTTCCTCTTAGCAATAATCTGAGCTCCCAATTACTGAATCCTGTTATGAGCCTGGTACTGTATTCAGCACTTGAGATATTAGAGCACATTTACAAATAAACATGCCTATACTACTTTCTAAAAGTAGAAAGCCTATTCTACTTTTCTGGTTACATGTACTCTCCCCTAGAACATGTATAGTCCCTCTGCAGGGACCGAGTCTAGTTCCCCTTGACAGAGGAGGTGCTCAGGTTGTGTTGGAGGAACTGAAATTCACATGCCCATCTCAGCAGCTTGAATCAGCCAGGAACACAGGTCATGCGACTAGGAGAAAGGACCTAGAAGCCACTTAGACATGACAGAGAAAGGACCAGGCAAGGCAGTGCAGAGCCCTGTGATTGACAACCACCTCTGTCTTCCTCCAAGCTTCCATGCTTGAGCAGAGCTGGGGTCCCAGCTGGGAAAAGAAGTGAGGAAGGGCTTGCCAACCTTGAACCCTACCCTTGGTGGGGACCCCTACTCAGCACCATTGAGCTAGCAGCTACAGATAGGATCCTCAGGCTTTCCAGAATGAGGGCAATTGCCCTCCCTTGATCCAACACAGCCCAGGTACCATATTTACCCACCCAGAGGACCATGAGGCTGGAAGGCACAGTCAGACCAGACATCCCTCCTTGGCAACAATGTAACACTTGTGTGGTCTGACATTTCGGGTAAGCTTCCCAGGCCTTTCAGAAAGCCGAGTGCATTTTTTTATACCTAATTAGGAAATCGTCCTCAACTCATCCACATACCTTCGTGCTCCTGGTTCCAACATTAGCAGAGCCGAATTCAAATCCTGACCCTGCTGCGTAATGGCCATGTGGCTTCAGAAAGCTCATCTAACCTCTCTGAGCCTCAGTTTCCTTATCATAAAATAAGAATAATAAAGCAGTGCTGTGTGTCTCTAGAGGGAACACTTGTGACAGTTTTGTCCTCCCTTTCTTCTAATTATTAATGTGTTTATTTCTTTGTATGGTGGTAACCTATTACTGCTGTGATTTTCCTGGGCACTATGGAGCTTTCTAAATCCCATCTCTGATTATGAGAACTCCCTCTAAGCTTTTCCTCTTTCTTGGCTTTATATATTTTCTCAAGTGAGATCTCTCCGCTAAAATTCATTTCCCTGCCAATCTCCAATTTGATGCATCATCCCGATCATGCTGCATTATGTTTGGCAACATAATGTGATGTGACTCTGGCTGCCGATGACGGATGGGGTACCCGGCAGCAAATGGAACAGCACCCAATTTTCTAAAGAGCATTGTTACAGAAACAAACAGGACGGCCTTTTAACTTGTATTGATTCAGTTCTGAAGAATGAGCCCCTCTCTCACCTTTACAAGCGCTGTAATTAGAGGGCAGAACTACCTTTCTGGGGCGAGGGCTCGGAGAGCTCCACGGCAAGGGGGCTGTGAGGGAGGAGTGCAGAGAGAGGGTGGGGGGCGCAGGCGGCAGAGGGACGAGTTTTGCGCTGGAAGCACGGAGCTTAACTACATTAGAAAATCCTCCCTTTCTTCACTCATTCTTTCCTCTGTCTTTTTCTGTCTTTCTGTCCATTCACCCATCTATGTCCATTCACCCGTCCATTGGTCCATTCATCCATCCATCTATGTATACTCCTTCCTTCCTTCCTTCCTTCCTTCCTTCCTCTCTTTCTTCTCTTCCTCCTACTATCCATCTATCCATTTATCCATTAACTCACCTCTTTCTATTTTTACTACTTTATTTCCTGCCATCCTTCATTTATTCATTCATTCATTCATATAAGCATTCTTCCTTACTCCTTCCTTCCTTCTTTCATTTCTTTATTCTCTCTTCTTTTCTTCCTGCTACCCATCTATCCATCTATCCATCCACCTTGCCTTTCTTCCGACCATCTATTCATCATCTCCCCCCTTTTCTTCCTTATTTCTCCCAGTCCTTCCACCTACCCATCTATTCATCGTGCAGCCTCGTATGCATGCATCCCCTCACCTATCCATATACCCATTCCCCTGTCTTGCCTGACGACCTGACTGCTTTCCTCCATTCCTCCCCTCTCTCCTTTCTTCTGTTTTCCATTCAGCATTTTCGGAGGACCATGCTTGGTGTGCTCTAGAAGAGTCATTCAGGAAGATGGAGGTTCAAAGCCTAGACGGCTGCGTGGCCCTGGCAAAATCAGCTCATCTCTCTGACACTACATTTCCTCACCTCTCCCTTCTCTCCATCCCTAGCTCGTCCCCTCCAGGCTGTTTTCCTCACAGTTCAGACATCCTCCCCCTTAGGGGTGTTTTCAGGCAATTCCCCTTTGGCTTGGAACCTTAGTCTTCCAGATAACGGTGGAGGCCCTTCCCTCCCTCCTCTCAGGCCTCCATTCAAGTGCCTTCTCATCAGCGGTCTTCCCTGACCATCCGTTCCAAAACAGCAGTTCCTGTCTCTGTCCATCCCCCCTATACTCTGCTTCATTTTGCCCTCAGCTGGTAGCACCACCTGGCCTACTATGCATTTTACTTATTTAAACAGTACCTATTTATTTCACATCTATTCAGCAAGTTGGGGACAAAGGAGGGCCAACCTGAGGGCCATCAGTTCCCCTGGAACCCCTCAGAATTTTTGGTCCAAGGAGCAGAGTCTCAGCTCCGGTAATCACTGCTGGGGTCAACCTTGGGTGATGAGCGCACCATGGTCCAGACGGCTGCCCCCAGCACAAAGCCAAAAGCCTCCCCCACTTGTGGCTGATGTGGTTGCTGTGACCTGAGTCTAAGGTGCCTGGAACTGTCCAGCAGCCAGGCACCTTAGACTCAGGTTCCGAGGTGAACCAAGGGCTGTGACACAGACCCTAAGAGCCACTGCTCGGGCATTGCCTGTCCCCACCACGTTTCTGTGGGGGTTTCCTTCCCGAGGATCTGTTTTTGGGGAAGGCAGGCTGCACAGAATCTTGGTCTCAGCTCTGTCTCCCTCACACCGTGATCTTGGGCGAGCCACCCGCCCTCTGTGGGCTCAGCGACCCTATCCATCAGGTGAGCAGGTTGCACCAGGCCATGGTGTCCCATCTTTCAAATCCAAAAAGCCTTTATTATTTTTTTAAAATTAACTTGTATGGGCTCAGTCTTAAAAAGGAAAAATAAGACAATGTAATGAAAAAGGAGGGAAATAGCTCAAGAAAAAGGAAACTTCTACTCCTATTTTGTCATTTTTGATATCCTGAGACATTTCTATGAACAAATTCTCCTGCCCATCCTCTCTCTCCATTCCTCCTTTTCTCCTCCCCTCTTCCCCTCCCTTCTCCTCATTATATTCCTTGCACTAAAACATAAGTTCCAAAAATGCAGGGACTTCAGTCTCTTTTGTTGTAGTATCCATAGTGTTTAACACAGTGCCTGGCACATAGTAGGTGCCCAATAAATACCTGTGGTAGGAATGAATGAACAGTAATCACGTAAGCTTAGCTACCATTTGTTGAATGCCAAGGGTAAGCCAGGCCCTGTGTAGGACAGGGAGACGTGGAGATGAACAGGATAAACGGGCCCCCTTCGCGTGTGCAGTTCACACATCCTGGAATGGCAGAGACTATGGTGGAATCCAACCAATAAGCATTAATGTGAAAGCTACACACAAAACAAAATATGAAGGTACACACATTGTAAAATCATGAAGATGACACAGGGGCAAAAAAACAAGGGGAAGATGGTGCTGAATTCTTGCAGGTCTCTCGCCAGATGTGGGTCTGAAAGGACCCTGCAGCCAGGAATGTCACATCCCCATGAGGTCATGGAGACAGAGGCAGCAAAAGCAGAAGCCAGGGCCAGCCAGGGCATGGACAGTGAGAAAGGGAATAGGTACTTGAGAAATGACCTTGGCATCAATGGGAAGGTGATGGACAATTCAGGACCAAGTGAGACCAAAAGAACAGGAGGCCCCTGTCTGAGTGGGGTTGGCATGGGGGGCTGGGCAGAGCAGTGGGGGCAGCCAGTGCAGCCCAGCAGTCTGGCACATGGGATTTGGAGTCAGACATGCCCTGTGATCGACTCCTGGCTTTGCTCCACCACTATCCCTGTACGACCTTCAGCGTGCTGCTGTGCCTCTCTGAACCTTGGTCTCCTCCTCTGAAGGACATGGGTCCTTGCCTCTTTCTGTTGGTGGCAAGGAGGGTGACATGCTCTGAAGATCCTAAGGACTTAGCATAAGGACCTGAGGGTCCACAACAGGACTCTCAGGACTAGGATGAAGCAGAAATGAATCTCTGCTCAGAACCTGGAACCTGACCTCCAGCCTGGGCAAAGACCATCTGGTCCCCATGGTGGTGACCTGGAAAGGAAGACAGCCCAACCGTGGAGGCTGAAGGTGGGGTGAAGGGTGGGGAAACACATCTGGAAGGGGCATTTCTCCATCTGGCCTTTGACATTTTCCCAAATGATAGGTCTGGATAGTTTTCACACCCAAGATCATGTGAAGCCACAAGGAGACAGGGTCAGTTCCAATGGGTTTCGATCCTAATCAGCCACTTAGGATTTTCCCACCTCAGGTAGGGACAAGAGCCGTCCAGTTCACAGGGCTGGTGGAGGGATTCACCGAGGAATTCCTGGTCCCAGCACCAGAAGGAGGCTCCATGAGTGGTCATTTCTCTCATTATTGCTGAGCACCTTTATGGATTGTGGCCAGAAGCTCCCACCCTGGAGCTCAGTGACTCACTGTGCCTGCACCAGGTGGTGATTCAAAGAGCAAGGTGGCTTTATCTCCTCTGTTTACAGATACGGCAACCAAGCCACATAGAAGCATCGTGAGCTGCCCTCAGTCACCCAGTGTATGAGTATGCTAAAGCTGCCGTAATAAAACACCATAGACTGGGTGGCTGAAGCAGCAGACGTTTATTTTCACCCAGTTCTAGAAGCTGGAAATTCAACATCAAGGTGCCAGCAGGGCTCCTCCTGGGACCTCTCACCTTGGCTGCAGATGGCCAACTTCCGGCTGTGTCCTCACATGGTCTTTCCTCTGTGCACATGATTTCTTCAGTCTCTGTGTCTATATCTTCTCTTCTTATAAGGACGCAAGTCACATTGGATCAGGGCCCACCCTAATTGCTTCATTTGATCTTAAGCACCCCTTAAAGACTGTATCTCCAAACGCAGTCTCATTCTGAGGTTATGAGGTGAGAGAGTCAACATCAACTTTGGGGATGGGGGCCCAAGTCCGTGCACACACCTAGCATGTAAGTGGTGAAATTAGGGGATACCCCAGACCGAGGTCCTTTATCTGCAGCTCTGCCTGCACCCTCAGCCTTTTGCAAATCTCTCTCCAAAACGCATACAGCTCAGCTCACCCAAACCTTCTAGATGTGCTCTGTGGAGCTGACCTTCAGCGTCTTCCAGCCTCCAGAGTCACAGGCAGTAACCTCCTTTGGCCCCTGCATGGAAATGTCAGCCAAGTAGCCTAAGCCCTTTCATCTCATGCACGGAAGGGGTTTGTGCTCAAGGAAAGGTCTTCAGGAGGAAGCAGACCTCCACACGTGGGCTCTTTGAAGCTGTTGTTTTGGTTACTTATTTATTATTTGGTTCAGAGTCATCTCTCTTCAGACCAGAGGGGCTCCAGTTCTGCTTGCAGACATGCTGCTGGGTTTTTGTAAGCTTGGGAGACACTAGCTCCCCCTCCCCAATACCCTCTCTTTTTCTTTCTCTTTTTTCTTTTCCACAAGGAGCCTGGAATCACAAATCCGTCAGGGGAGGACAATGTCTTCAGCTAAGGGGGGTATATTGGGGTCATCTTTTATTAAGAAGGAAGCTATTGAAATGACGCACTTGAACATATTGTTATCAGAGACTTGAAAAGTATTTGGCTCATTAGTGTAAAAGGGACGAAGGGAGCTAGCAATCTTGTTGATCAGCGGTGGCAATTTATTTTAAACTGTCCATTTTCTGGGTGTCAGAGGACGACTTTTATGTATAATCTTATTTCTAATTTCAACAAAGAACACTTCACTCATGTTCGGTGTGGATTTTTTTTCATAGACAATAACCGATTATAAAAGCGGTTCTCAGCCACACCACCCCCCCCATCTCGTCGTGGTGTTGACATATGGAAATGAATCAAAATGTAATACGCATAATTACAAGCATTGTAAGCAGGGTACAATTAGTGTCTCTTCAAACCAATGTTGTAATCAAAAGACACCACTAGAACAGCCCCAAAGTGAGAAGACTATCCATGGAATTAGACACGGATTGGAAGGAAGTTTCTTTTTTTTTCTTCCATTTTTCCTCCCATGTATAGAGACACACGTTGCCTCTTATTCTATTCCTTAGTGGGTGCAGAGAAATCAATTCTAATTATTTTCTCCACCCATTGAGTTGAACACAGGCAAGGAAACCTCGCTTTAAAAGCAAACCCAGCCTCTCAGAAGGGGGTTATCTTTTCCGAAGCGAGTATTTGGCCGGTGTCTTTTAAGGTCACAGGTCCCTGGGGAGGCGTCAAGTAACAAGCTGGCCCACTGTGGAGCCAGTGGGCGGGATTTGGGTCGTGGGATCACTTCTGTTTAGTCTACAAAACATTTTGGGGAGTTGTGTTTTTTGAGGGGGATTGTTTTTACAGTGGTTGATATTTCATTTGGTTTTTGTGTTGAATCCCTTGCTAACATTTAAAAATCAAAGGGGGGGGTTCATGTCAAAGATACGGTTTTCACCTCCGTCTAACAAATGTTATGGGCTGTCCATGCGACTTACACCCACACAGGACACTGTCCCCTGGTGCCCAAGACCAGCAAGGCCTAGGGACAGAGTGGCATCTCCTGTTCCTGGCCCAGACCCTGAAGGGACCTACCACCCCCATTGCTGAATGCAGTGAGTCAAAGCAGCGGCATGCACCCACCACTGGTGAGAAAATCCCCATCATGCACAGTGAGTTTAGGTTTGCCTCAGGCCACTACTTTTCCTCCCCTCTTTCAGCTCCCTGAAGTGCCCTCCCCACCTGAAAATCCCCACCTGCTCCCCAGCCCGGTTTCCTGTCTCCTTTGCCGGAAAGTGTTCACTGACCACACCCACCCACATCTACTCCAAAGGACACTGATCACCCTTGACCTTGTCCATGCCCCTTTGCATGAATTCCTCACACTGCCCAGTTCATCTGGGTATCTCTCCCTCACCAGGGGGCCCCTGGAAAGTTAGGGCCCTGCCTTTTCCATGGCTGCATCCCAAATGCCTAGCATAGAATCTGGCACTTGGGAGGTGCGAAGTCCTTGTTTGGATTTCTGAATGAATTATTCAGTGAGTGCTGCCTCTTTGTTGTCTCCTAAGTGAGGTTTGCATAAGAGAGAAGACAAGAAGGATGGTTATGGAGAGCCTACTATGTGACTGGGCTTGTGTTGCCTTACAAGAAGAGAGATTCAGGCTCTACCTCCCACCTCAAAATTGATCAGCTATTGAGGTCTTAATCCCTTCTTCCAGAAAAAAGTAAGTCCTCATTATTAAGATATGTACCCACCCCCCAAAAGCAAGTCCTCGTTGTAAGGTAGACTCTGATACCAGTGGTTAAATTCTACCTGTGGACAGCAATACCTACCACTATACCCATACCCATGCCTGTCTCTGCATCTGGATCTGTCTATAATAACTTTCACCTAGATCTCATTTCAGCTTTGGGTTGCTCACAGTAACAAACCCTGGGAAACTAGTTAAAGGTCTATTAAGAAGGCACTAATGCAACGATCTGCAGTATACTCAAATACTGGCATATTCTGAACATGTGAATGCCTGGATGGTCAACGCTTGACATGGAACGAGAGTCCAGCTTGCTGTGGACTAGCCATGACCAGACATGAGGGTGTCGCCGCATGTGCAAACCGTGGCTCGTCATCTAGAAATGCCAACGTGCAGAGAGAGGCTTAGACCCATTTCAGCCAAATTGTAACAGTGGCCTTCTAGGCAGTCGGTTTGCGGCTGATTTTTACTTAGAAGCTTCCATTCTCCTAGCTTTTTTTTTATGTTTGCTGTGATTTTTGTTTTTTACCCAAAGCAATGAATTGATTGCGAACGCTTTACCCTGGCTCCCACTTTGTCCCCTCTCTCCTGTTTGATTGCTGAAGCTTTCCACCAGGTGCCACAGTCCCCTGCCACCCACCCCCGGCATGCAATGGACTGGGTCTGGGCCAGTCTCTCCCATTTGGACCAGTTCACACTTACTTCTGTCCCTGTTTTCAGTTCCAGAAGTCAGGGCCCCTTATTGGCTGGATTTCGCATGTATTTGAGCCTGAAACAGAGTCATCAAAACTTTGAATGAAAGGAGCCACACGGAGGATCTAGACTGAACTTCCTTCTGTGCAGACGGGGAAACTGAGACCAGGTGGAAGGGGAGATGCTGGAAACAGCAAGAAGTCGGAGGCAGGTGCGCCTGGGTCAGACTCCTAGAGCTGCCACTTCCTGGCTGTGCGACCGTGAGCCAGTCCCTTTGGCTTTCTGTGCCAACCTTCACTTTCTCATCTAGAAAACTGGAAAAATAACAGCAGCCTTCAATAAGTGTCATTGTGACGATTAAACCTGGCAGTGACCAAGCGTGAGCTTTCAAAAATGCAAAAGCACTAACAGATCAAAATTATCATCATGAACTTGAACCAATTTCTGCAGTTATGGAAAAAAATATGTAAAGAAAATCATGGTCATCAGAATGTGGGGCCATCATTACATACTCCCAGATTTGCAGTCTCTGCTGCTGGGCCTCAGAGGGCACAGCGTGTTCTCATTTCCCCTAGAGTCCAGGCTCCCTTCGGCGGATGACCTCAACTTTCTCCCCAAGGCCTCCTGGCCCCGGGCCTTCTGCGGGGATCTGGGGACAATCTCAAAGGGTGTCTCTCTGGAGCTCAACACACTGGCAGGTCATTTCTATTCAGCCCAGAGCCTCCTTTAAGCAAGGGAAGGTGGGAGGCAGGGAAAGGCTGCCAGGAGAAGCAAAAACCACGTCCAGGTCAGCAGGGCAGCTGGCCAGGGGCCCAGTCATGGGGAACCTCTCTGGAAAGGGCTCCCACCCAGCCAGCTCTCCCACAATGCACCAGGTGCCTTCTGCTGATAAGAACGGGCTGTGCAGCCTTGAGGTGCGTGACAGGAATAGACGAGAAACGTGTCTATTCTTGAGGGCTGTAAGAGGAAACTCCTGCTCCATGAAGAGCAGGCCGATAAGAGAGAAGCAGTCAAGGCCCAGGGCAGATTTTCCCCTCCAATGCTGAAATTTTTGTTTTGTTTTGTTTCATGTTCCCTTCTTACTAAAGGAAAGATACAAAGTGGCATCCACCGAGGGCAACTTGTGGGCGCTTAAAGAAGACAGCAGGAATGAACCCTGAATTCCAACACTGAAATCCAAACGGCGTGAGGTTGTCAGAGGTTTTTGTTCCTTCTATACCCTTTGCTGGATTTTCTAAAGGTGTTTGCCATGACTGAGCATTGTGTTTCCAGGGGAAAAGTTAAAGTGGTTTTTGAATGCGAGTTTTGGCTCTCATTTCACATTTGCTCTTTGGTACTCTCACTGAAGTGGGGGAATGTGTGTTTTCTGTGGTCTGGGGACAGTCTCCAAGGGTGGGGTTGTTTATCAGGACAAGATGGGCAAGAAGGTCACAGGTTCCACAATCCACTGCTGGGAGAGTGTTCTGGAAAACAGCACGGAGGTTTCTTGTAAAGTTAAAATACACTTAACATATGATCTGGGGGACTTCATCATGGGTGTTTACTAAGAAATGAAGACTTATCTTCACATTAAAACCAGTACATGGATATTCATAGGTCTTTACTCAAAACAGCCCCAAACAGGCAAAAAAAAAAAAAAAATGTGCCTTTCAGTTTTGAATAGTTCAACACACAGTGACAGATCCATTCAGTGAAATACCCCTCAGCAATGAAAAGGAGTGAATTATTGCTACATGCATCACCTTGGGTGGACCTTAAGGGGATTCTGCTAAAAAAAAAAAAAAAAAAAGAAAAAGAAAAAGAATGAAGAAAGCTACTTTTGAAAGGTTATGTGCTGTCTGGTTCATATCCAAGATGCAAATGTTCAAAGATGAAGAAGACATAACAATGAACATTTCCCGTGACACTGTTACAGTTATGTAGAACAGGTCGGTGGTCACTGGGCTTCAGGACTGGGGTGGGTGTGACTATTCGGGTGTTGCACTAGGCAGTTTCTTTGTTGTCACAGAAAAGTGCAGTATTTTGTTCAGGGTGACAATTACTAAAATCTACGCATGTCATAGGATTTCCCAGAACCATACAGCTCATCTCCCCAGCCCAAAAGTTCACATTAAACTAATGAAATCAAAATTAGGTCATGTTCAAGCTAACAGTATTGTACTAATGTCAGTTTCCTGTTCTTTTTTTAAAAAAACATTTGATTTATTTATCTTTAGAGAGGAAGGGAAGGAGAGAGGGAGAGAAGAAGAGAGACATCAATGTATGATTGCCTCTTGTGCGTCCCCTGCCAGGAACTGGCCTGCAACCCAGGCATGTGCCCTGACTGGGAATCAAACCGCAATCCCTTGGTTCACAGGCCCACGCTCAATCCACTGAGCTACACCAGCTAGGGACAGTTTCCTGGTTTTGATATGTTATTTTGGTTACATAAGGCAGCGTCGTTGGGAGAAGCTGGGGGAAGAGTATACAGGATCCCTCGTTCCTATTTTTGCAACTCCTTGTGAACTAACTTAAACCATGTTAGAAAAAAGCAGTATTAAAAACATAAAAATGAAAAATATTTTACAAAGCCTGTGCCCAGGTAGCCCTAGAGGTGGTGAAGAGGCAGGTGAGGGTTGTTCAGAACTGCGAGACAGGGCCACCTGCCCCGCTGACATGTCCACAGGCCGTGACTGGCAGTCGTCATCCCTGGAGCCAGAGCACTTGCAACTGGCATGAGCTACAATAATCACAGCAGACGCGACGGCCAGCCCACGTCCCTCTGTTTGAGCAATTGCTACCCCGCCCTAAATCTTCATGTAAGACATCTGCATCTCTCTAAAGCAAATCGACAGCAGAATGGCCCCGTGACTGAGAACGTAGAGTCAGGATTCAGGAAACTTTGGGTTGACGCCGATTCTTCCACTTAAATAGCAGCGTGGCCTCGGGAATATTTGTGTTCCTAGCTTCTCTCAGCGATGCACTCTCACTATAGAAGTGGGATGCCTCAGGATATTTTCAGGTCCAGTGACAGAAACCCAGCTCAAATCGCTTGAGAAATGAGGAGAGTATGAGTTCACATAACTGTAAAGTCCAAGGATGTTAACTTCAGGCATGGCTGGATCTAGGTATTCATCAAAGAATGCTCTCAGGACTCTGTCTAATCTCCACTCAGATTTCTTTGTGTTGGTTTTATTTTTAGACAAGACCTTACCTCATGGTGACAAAAATGGTGCCACTAGCTCCAAGCCTGTATCTTTTGAGTTTAACAATTGTGATTGAGAAAAGCATCCTTTTCCCAGTAATTACAGCTAACATCCCGCAGTTGAGTCTCGATTCTGGCATATATCACATGCCCATCCCCATGAATGACAGAGGCCAGAGGAATGGAATACACTGTTGGTCGAGCCCAAGTCATGGTCAGACTCCAGCTCTTCTATAGCAGGCAGAGAACAGCCCCATCCAAAGCACATGAGGATTTTTCTCCGGAAGAAAATCAATGTGTCTTTAGCGAAAAGAAAGAGGATTGGAAACCAGGCTGGTAAAACCAACATATGTCAGCAGAGAGGAAAATAGCATCATTACAAGGAGGAAATATTACCTGAGACAGCGTATGGAGAGCACATGGAAGGTGATAGGTGCTTATTAGGGTATTAACAAAGAGCGTTTCCCTGCCTCCCACTGGGCACTGTGGCTGATGAGAGGAATCGGGGATGTTGAAGAATGCAGTCTGGTTTTCCATTTGCACAGCTGCATTCCAGACGAGAGTCCCTTGGCTGCACCTGGCTGCTTTCCTTCCAGGGTGCTCTACAGCCCCGAGCCCCTTTCTATGGGTCCTGATTTCAGGTTGCCTCTTCCCTACCAGACTAACTGCATTCAGAGAGTCTGATTCCTTCTTTCCCCTAAAAACGGGACACAGTCAGCATGAATGGAGATGTGCCAGGCACGGTGCCAGACAGTCTTCAAGGTCATTGTTGCCCTAACCCAGGGCAGGGAGCGTTGTTCCATTTTCCGGATGAGCAGAGTGTGGAAGGGAGCCAGCACATGGTTTGGAAGTGGCAGAACCAGATCCCAAAGTGCCAGAGACTCCAAGTGTCATTTACTTTAGGAGAAACCCCTCTCCATGTCCCCAAGATTTCACCAGTGAAATTCAGCTGGCAAAGCAGACCCAAGCATGGCTCTCCCCAGCATTCCTCATTCCTGGCCCTAATGAGCTGCTATTTCTCTCCCTTTTTATGATGCTGATCTACTGGAGTCCAGGGCATTAATATCACTGTAAACCAACCCCGAGATGGAGCAATTAGCGGCACAATTACTTCCTCTGCTCCATTTTCACCAGAGCCCAGAAATAGCGTTCCATCTGCATGCCAGCCTAGGGCAGGGACACCCATTTACCAGGCTTGAGGAACACTTGCTGTCGCCGAAGACATTATTAAAATAAAATCCTTGTTTGTTCTGATCAGCCGGCTCTTGCGATGCGAATCGTGAAGCAATTTTTGCGGCGGTCCGATGGAAGGTTGAGGCCACCGAAGTCCCCTCCTCTCCCAAGCTGAGCACACTTGTCTCCTCTCCACTCAATTTCTCTCCTTTCAACTCACGCACACAGGCGCACTCACATGCACGCACGCACACATGCCTCGGGGCTATTTTCTTCCTCTTAATTGAAGTGATACAGAAAAGCTCTTTTTGTTTATCTTCATCTTTTCCATTTTCTTCCTGGGATGGTTGTTTGCTAGTGGATTATTTTCTGAGTGTGTTTGTGTGTGTGTGTGTGCGCGCGTGTGTGTGTGTGTTTCCTGGTCATTATTTTTCCCAACTGCATCTCCACAATGAGTGGAAATCCAACCCTGTTTGGAAAATAAATAGTGCCAGCAGCACATTTGTTAGAGCCGGAGTCTGTTGTCAAAAGCAGCCTGGCTGTTGGGCACCCTGTGCGGGTCTCCAGAGAAACAGAATAATTCACCCAGCCCCGTTCCCCGGCTAAGCTAGGAGGCTGCCTGCCATCGCTCCCTTCAATACACAGGTGTCCTGGGTGTCTTTGTTTCCTGGTGTGATGACAGTTGGACCCCAGAAGGGTTGACAGGTCTAGTTAAAACCACTGCACTTGGTGACTTCCCATCACGTTAGGAAAATTTCAAGATGTAGGATGCGCTGAGGGTCATCTGTGTGCCAGCAACTGTGCGAGCTCTGGGTCCCCATTGGTCCCAGGTTTCCAGGTAGGAGTCACCCAATACTCAATACAAAATCAGATGTAAAAGGGGCTATTAGTATTAGTAATAATAGCTAACATTTATTTGCATACTATATCATAGGCAGTATGTGAACCATTTACACAGTATTTGTATTTTTAGATTAATATTACAAAATCAGTAAGAGTTGTTTTTGTTTTCATGAAAGTATTTTGAATGTACAGACAAGAATAGAGAAAATATAATTAACACCAGCTTTGGAAAATCTTAGCCTCATGCTACATTTGCTGGAGATCTCTGTCTTCTCAAACAAGACATCCCAGCTTGTGCCGAGGCCCCCGCGCACCTTCCGTGGGCCCAGTTTTTTCTCCTCCCGTGAGCCTAAATTGGGAGTTTATTGTGCCAATTGATGTTTTTAAATATGTATTACACAATTATGTGCCCATAAACCTGTTTTGTTATTTATGTGTGTTTTTAAATGTTACACAAAGGGTCTCCAGTGGCACCCTTTGTGGATCTTGCTGTTTTCTCCCCACTTTGCAAAGATGATCATACCTGACCCTCACCGCGGTCTGGGGTGGCCAGCACCATTTCACAGAGGAGGAAGTTGAGGCACAGAGGGGGCGAAACACTTACACTGCCATATCTTGAAGCTAAACACATCTAATCTGCGACTCAGCAATTCTATTCTTAAGTATATAACCCCAAGAAATGAGTGTTTAGGGACACCAAAGATCAGCACAAGAATGTTCATTGGGTCTTTATTCCCAAAAGCTAAAAATGTTCCCAAATGTTCATCAACAGGAGAATGGATAAACACACTGTGGTGAAATCATACCATGGAATATTATACATCCGTGAAGAAGAAAGGGACTCATGAGAGCCACAATAGCATGGGTGCACCTCACAGCCGTCATGCTGAGTGAGGGAAGCCAGGCACAAATGGAATACTCCATGTGGTTCCATGTACATGAAACTCACAAACAGAACTCGCTGATGACAGCAGGGGTCAGATCAAAGTGGTGACCACTTCTGGGGGTGGAGGGCAGGGCTGATGAGGGGGGCCATGGGTAAGCGCTACTGGGCTGTTGGAAGAGTGCTGTATCCTGACTTTAGTGGTAGTTACACAAGGCTATGGGTGTGTAAAAATTCCTCAGGCTTTGCACTTAGAGTTATGCACTGTGTTCGGTGTGTGCTGCACCTCCAGGATGACGACAGTGAGTATAAATCATGAGTGTGGAGTCACACAGGCCATCTGTGGCACAGCGCATTTGAACCCAGACGGCCTGACTACACTTGGCCACTGCTCTGTGAATACTTATGAAAGGGAAGTGCAGGGGCAGGTTGAGCTGCCAGGCCAAGTTCATGAAAAGGTAGGATTACACCAAGTCCTGTCTGATTCTCACACCCACACTTCTTTTCTCTGCCTCTGACCACTCCCAGGGCTCTCTGGGCATCCCGTTATCCAACAGGGGGCTGGGTCTTCCACTCCTTGTATGACTTATTCCATTTCCAGGACACATTTCACCTCCATCTGTATAGCTTCTCATGGCCGGAAGCCTACTGGGCAGACGCAGTGGAGATGTTGTCCCATTTCACAGATGGAGAAACGGAGGCAAGGTTCAGCCATGCATTTCCAGATGACTAGACCCCCAGGTTGCTGAGAGGTCCTGTGGACAGACCACGAAGCCTGGGGCAGGGCAGATCAGACCCATCCGAGAAGCCCAGCTGGGGAGCCCAGGCCAGCCGTGACTCTGTCTCTGTGTCTCGGTTTTCTCATCCGTCAGGTGGGAGCCCCCACCTTGGCGGTGCAGAGTGACATGAATATGAACGAGCAGTGTCTGACAGGGACACAGTGCTGTGCTTGCACTCAGTCAGACACCGTCTCTCTGCCTCCCTCCTTTGCTTCCCTCGCGGTTCAGTCTTCCCTGTTCATTGTGTAGAGAACTGGTTGACCTCTGAGATTTCTTGCAGCTTTAAGATTCTATGATTTATGGCATTTTATGCAAATGTCGATTAAGCACTCAGCTCTACACACTGCAGAAAAAAAAGGAGGAGGGATGGGCTGGCATGGCCCCTGGTTTCAAATGAGTAACAATAGTGTTGGTGGGGGAAGTGACAAGTGTCAGATCAGCGTCCCCTGCTTTTCCCAAACACGCTCGGGTCATGATTGGCCCCTATATCTGGGCTCATGCAGGATGTGGAAGGGATGATGCATTTTAGGATGGGTGGCCCCCTCAGATGAGGGGCACTAGGGGATTGTCCCCGGAGACGGCCACCCTCTCTAGCTAGCCTTTACTGAACAGTCTACTCCATCTTGGCCTATAAAACCAAGAGGGAAAACAAAAACCTTCGCCTCTCACAGCTGCATAAAAATAACCTTAAAAGGGGGCCATAAATGTGGAGCTAGTAATTATTTTGGATCTAGTTAACCATGTAACAAAATGGAATAAACGCAGCTCCATTAACCTTATTTTAAAAGCACTCTTTGGTGATTCATGTTTATTACACTGTTAACATTTAAGAGTGGACACCCACTGCCATTTCTGCTCTGGAACCCAGTACGGAAAAAATCACAAGTATGTGTGGGGAAGGGGGGTAGATCCAACAGAATGCATTTTTCTTCCAGGAACAACACCTCCCTGTCCATTCACTCATTCTGTTTGCAGGTATTTGCTGAGCACCTACTATGTCTGGGGTACTGGGCAAGGTGCTGGGGCTATAGCAATGAGCAAAACAGCAACTTGCTCCCAGAGGAGCTGAGGTTCCCATGGTGTAAAACCGGAAAAAGCAAGTCACTTCCGGTGTGGCAGGCTCCCCTCCAAAACCTCTACCTGGTCTACTTCAAAGCGGTTAGTCCTAATCCTGACTTTCAGCATTTATGAAAGACAGCTGCCTGAATCTACTGGTGTCACAATGGTTTCCAAATCCTCTGTTCTAACCCCGTTATTTCTCCACATTTATTAGTTGACTGCCCAGGGCTAAGAATTGCTGCATCTTCTCTTCTATGTGTCTATTTGTTGAGTGTAAAGGACAGATTCTGATTTTAGCCAGTGGTCTGTAATCCTTTACTAAGGCCGTAAGAAAAAACAGACTGAAAAACTGTTCTGAAAGAAACTCAAGAAACATGACATCTAAACGCAATGTATGAACCTGGATTGGTCTAGTCTGGGAGAAGGAGACACAGAAGTAGTCACACGGCACATTACTGGGGCAATGGATAGAATTTGCATCGGGTCTGTGGTACCAGCTGGCATGTGGTATCAATGGTAAACTTCCCAATTTTGATCGTTGTACTGCGGTATGTGCAAGAATGTCCTTGTACACAGGATATACATACTGAAATACTTAATAGTTGAGTGACCTACCATCCCAGGCTGACATGACACTGAGGGCCTTCCCAGTGCTAGAGCTGGGGACATTCCAGGCACCCAGGACAACTGGTCACCCTACAGAGATGACGTGCATCAGGACAGCACCTTCGTTCAAGTGGCTCAGGAAAACACATCTATTTGTGTCACACAGCTCTGGAGGCTAGAAGTCTGAGAGCAGGGCGTCAGCAAAGCCACGCTCCCTCTGAAACCTGTGGGAGAGCAGCCTTCTTTGCCTCTTCCAGTGGGGGACCAGCTAGAAATGCAGATCCCGGGACACCTAGATATACAGAATCAGCATCTACGCTGTACCGGGCTCCGGGTTATTCGTGCATACACCACTGCAGTGTGAGAAGGGCTGGTCTATAGGACATTTCACATAGGCCAACAGAGTCTTTGAGTGACCTTTAGAGGTCCTGAGATCTCTGATTCTGCACTCCCATCGCTCTTTGTTTAGATCCTCCCTGGAGCAATTGCCTGAAAAATCACCAGGAGAACACTACGAGGAAGCCCCACTCCCAGGCACACGCAAATACTTCAAATTAAATAACACAGCACAGGTGGCTGAAATGAGATCACTGAAAGGGGATAAGAAGCAGGCAGTTCAGACTGTATTTTAGAATAGCCACTAGCCCAGGTGAGGAGGGAAGACCCACTCACCTGGAGGATGCCAGTTGATAATGAGGAAGGAATGGTGCAGAATTAGGAAACCAGTCTTCAGCTAGCCCCCAGTAAGATAACCAATTCAGGCAAAATTATTTGGTGTGAAAGCCACAAGGTGTATGGTCGAGGGGGATTTGGACCTCCGTATGCACGTTATTTTATCGTCTCAAGGGGAACTACGGAGTCCACGGCAGGGACGATGCACTCGTCCCCCCTCACACAGGGCCAGTCCCACTAAACGTCATTAAAGGGGGTCATGCAGAAATCCCGGGACTCCTGGTGAGATGTGACAGGAAGGAGACGATGCTCTCCTGACAGGCTCTAGTCACAAGAGGCTACCTTGAATCCATTCGGCCTTTAGAACCAATGTCTAGTCTACAAAATACAGGGGAGAGGGGAACAAGCGAAATGACACTGCAAGGAAGCCACCAGGCTAACCCAGGAGGAGGGGCACTCTGCAGAACCAACGCAAAGGGATGTTTGGGGGAAAGACGGGGGAGGGGAGCTTAACTAGAGACTAGTTTTTAGACAAGAGGACGTGGAAATGTGGAGATGGGTAAATGAAAACGTGGGTTGCAAAGCCTGGTGGGTAGGGGGATTTCATTTTGGTTAAAAAAAAAATCATAGATGAGAGAAGAAACGCTTAGGTATTAACAATGCAATCTCTGGAAAATAGGAACACAATGTTTTTATTTTCTTATTTTTTCTTAGCTCTATTTTTAATACTTATGATGTCCATTTACTGTTTTTATAATAGAACATATGTGCAGATGTGCTGGTGACATTTAATCCCAGGTATCTGCAAGAGGCCATTTAGTCTTTCATTCATGTATTCACTCACTCATTCACCCAGACACGTAGTTTTAATTAGCTATGATGACATTGGCCTAGGGATGTGAAGATACATGTCTTCCATCTCTGCCCTTAAGTTGGTCCTGTTCTGGTCAGGGACACAGATATGTGGTTCTGAAGCTGATACTTACCTGCAGATATCAGAAGCAGGGAGGTGGAGAGATGCCCTGGGTACGGGAGGATGGAGACCCACTGCATGGATGCCAGAAAGGGTGGTTTGGGGTGGAGGGAGGGGTGGAAGATGGCACCGAAGGGTTTAGTCTTTGTCTGCCTCTCAGCTTTCTTAGTTTGATTCTTCTGGCCTTCATTGAATGACTACCTCAGGACCTTTGCACATGCTGTTCCTCTGCCTGGAGTGCTGAGACCTATCCCCAAACACACACACACACACACACACACACACACACACACTTATACACACACTTGATTTCTACCAATGTTACCCCTACTCATCCTCCAGGTCTCAAGCATGCTACTTCCTTTGAGATGCACTCCCTAACTTTCTGAAGCCAAGCTTCCTGTCATTCACCCCACAGCACCTGTTCTGTCCCTACCTAGTACTTCATCCACTAGTTTATTAATCTATTTTGCAATTCATTGCTCAAACTCACTAAGGCTATTTTATGCCTTGTTCATTTTTGCAAACCTATATCTTAGGACAGAATCTAGCCCAGAGCTATTGCTCAATAAATATTTGCTGCCTAAATGAGTGAACAAATTGTGTTCACAATTTGGTTCTGGAAGAGCCCTTACTTGTGTTTGTGTTTCTTTAGTCACAGCTGATGAAAACAGGAATAATAACAACTGCTGGCATTTGCTGAGGACTCGCTGTATGCCTGGAGCATCGCTAACTATTATACATGTGTTATCTTGGTGAACACCATCAGCAAACCATGAGTATTAGTAATATACCCATTTGGCAGAGGGGAAAATTGAGGGATGTAGGAAAGGCGATTTCTCACCAACTGGCTGTCTCTTTACAATTCAGTTCACCTCTTTGAATTTGAGTTCGGGAGGGTTTTGGAGCCCGTGCATGCAACACAAAACCCTAGTCCATCTCCGAGACATCTGTGTCTGCGAAGCAGAATAATGCCAGCAACACCCCCGTTGCTGTGAAGTCGGCCATTTGTGCCTGGTACCTAGCGAGCACTAGTAAACACTTGGACCAGGGGCTCCCCTGGGCTTGTAACTTCCAAAGCAGAATCATGGGCAGATGGCCATTCTTTGAAATTGTAATAACCACGAATCACCCCCCAAAGATTCCTAGACACAAGCACCAACGCATGTGCTGTTTTCCCCTCCCCAGTCCTGTCTTACAGGGAGACGCTGGATACGGCCACCAACTCGGTGACCTTGGCTGCCAACAGAGGCCAGGTGCAGAAGGGCCCTCCTGCCAACCTTCTGAAAAGATGAGTAAATTCAGCAGCCAATGTGTCTGGCTCTCTCCTTGCCACCCCTACATCTCCCTCCAAGTGGCAGGGCTCTGGCCCGGCAGCCCTTTCGAGGCACATTTGCTCCATCTCAGAGGACAGCAGTGCCAGGGACCTCCAAGTGGTTGGCGGGGACTTTGTTTTTCCCACACCTCAGCTGTCTCTGGAGTGGCTTCTCCTTTGCTGCCTGACTCAGCTTTGCTCAGACATGAGCTGTGAACACCAGAGGCCTGGAGGGGACCCTGAAGTTTTTCATTCACTAAGTTACTTTGGCTGGCTTAGCTCGGAGTTCCAGGACAGGCCTGGGGATCACGTTCCAGGTGCCCAGCTTTCCCTGGGGCCTCAAGGCACTGGCTTCTGAAGGTGCAGACTGAGGACCCAGGGGGCCAGGGTCAAATCTAGGGCTAGCATGCCTCCCACAAGTCCCTCCAACCCTCCAGCCTCAGTTTCCTGCCTTCACATTGAGACAGCAACAGTGTCAGCCTGGTTGGGGTGTACAGTAAGGATCCATTAATTCAGTGAGTTCTTGTCCTGGTAAATGGTGAGTGCTTACTGTATACCCACACCATGGTTACCTGACAGATCATTTTGTGGAAAGTCAGGTTTTTTTTACCCCCATTATTGAACAGTCATACTTAAAGTTCAAAGAGGTTGAGTAACCTGGCTGACATCACACAACAGAGGTGGGACTCAAATTCAAGCCAGCCTGACACCAGAGGCTGAGAGTTTCACGTGCTGTGTCAGCCTAGAGCCCTGCTCTCAGCTACCGCCTGCTGCGTCCTTCCCCGAGTGTGCCGCAGGCTGTGCGCTGCTATGCACCCGATCAAAATCGCTGTGGCGATAGTTTATGTTTACTGAGACCTGACTACATGTCACATGCTGCTACATGGATTACTTCCTTTACATCCTTTAGCTACAGTCTTCATACTGATTATTTTAGATTGGCCCAGATCAGAATATGAAGCATTCCCAAAACAGAGAAGGGACTCTGATCTTTAGTCCACAGGGAATCAGAGAAGGTTTGTACGTGAGACCCTGCCATGATCAGGTTGGCGTGTCTCCATCTGGCTCTGGCTGCTGCGATGAAGATGGATAAGAGGGAGAGAAGCTGGAGGCAGGGAAGCCAGTGTGGAGGCTGGAGCAATAGGAAAGAATGGAGGCCAAAGGCCACCCTTTATTCCTTCTCTCTTCCTAGGACATGGTATATCCCAGAGAGCCCTGCCGCTCCCCCACCCCTGCTGCAGCACCTCAGTGCCCAGCACCTTCTCTGCCATCAGCCAGCTTGACCTTGCTCAGATCGCAGCCCACAGGTCCCCAGGCTCAGAGCATTCTGCCCAAGGTAGGCCAGGAGAAACTCATCCATCCATTCATTCATTCAAAAACTAATTATTGAGAGACCGCTGTATACAAGGCACTGAGTTGGACAGCCTAGAGCAAGACACCCCAAAAACCAAGCTGGGAATCATAAACATGGGGTTCAAATCCTCCTGGCACCTTGCACCTTTGTAAATTTCACCTTCAGGGTCTCCATTTCCTCTTCTGTAAGATGAAGCTATATTCCTACCTTGTCTCAGTGTTGTTGCGGGGTATGAAGAGGTGTAGAGGAAGCAGCAGGTTTTTAGTCTGCTTGTGGGGAGTTACAGGGTTTGCCATCCTGAAAAAGCACAAAGCAGAATGATAGGGGCGGTGGGGTAGGGTGCGGACATGGGCCCAGGGGCAGAGAGCTTTGCTTAACCAGGAGAGACTTTACCCCCTGGGAACACTAGGAGACGTATTTGGTTTTCACAGCTCTGGGGGTGGGGGTGAGGGGCTGCTGGCATACAATGGGCAGAGGCCAGGGAGGCCACTAAACATTTTTTTAAGATTTTATTTATTTATTTTTAGAGAGAGAGAGGAGAGAAACATCAATGTGTGAGAGAAGCATCAGGGACTAGGCCCACGATCCAGGCATGTGCCCTGACTGGGAATCGAACTGGCAACCTTTCACTTTGCAGGACGATACTCAACAGAGCCATGCCTGTCAGGGTACCACTGAACATTCCATAATGTACAAGAGAGCCCCCACCACAGAGAATGATGTAGCCCCAAATGTCATTGGCACCGAGGTCCAGAAGCTCACATCTAAGGGGATGACCTGGGGACCCTGCATTCAGCCTGTGCATGCAGGGAGCACCCAGCCGCTAGCAGCCTAAGACACCGACAGCCAAGCCCACCCACCTGCCCCATCAGATGGCTTTTATACCCTGGGCAGAGGAGAGAGGTACCCCCTCTCCCAACAGACTCCTTCCCTCCCCCACCCCCCAACTGTATGAACCCTGGGTGTTTATTTCCCCCGCCCACCCAGCCCTACTGGCAGCAATCAGCTCCCATCATCAACTAGTCTGCCGTGGGCTGGGTGCCCACCTGGAGCACACTAACCTGTCGCTGTGCTGCTGTGACTGCAGCCGTCCCAGCTCCTGCCCCTCCCTCCTCTACCTTGCCGGGATCTTTTCCTGGTGGCTGAGCTGGTGAAATTGTTCCACCCGCCTGCTGGGAAGCTGCCAGCAGCAGCAATGTGATGGCTGCCCCTGTCCCCAGCAAAGGCTGCTGTGGCCACAGCTCTCCAGGTCTAGGAGGCTTGGGGCATCATCTGAGTGGAGGTGGGGGACGTGGCTCTTCCAGACTAGGAGGGTTCACAGACTGAGTTTCTCTGTCCAACCCTGAGTTAGCCCACCCAGCCACTGGGGGAGTGTGGCAGAGCCTGCAGGTCTGATGAATTCTTTCCCGAGGTAAGGAGCCTTTATCTCCTGCCGCTGGAACATACCCAGGGACATACAACTGGTCCTGGAGTTGGGGCACATCTTTCCCCATGTGCCCCACAAGTCAAGCTCACCTGAGGCTGGGCCATTGGGAGAGCAGCTAATACAGAGCCCAGCACATAGTAGGTACTCAGTAAATACCTCCTCAATGAATGACGGCATGCACGAACGCATGTTAGGACACCTGATTTTTATACTCAGCTTTGCATGTGACTTACCACATGACTTTGAGCAAGTCATTTTACATGGCTGGGCCTCAGTGTGCTGGTCTGTCAAATGGAACTTAGCATTCACTGCTGAGCAAATCTGGGAAACAAAAAAAGGCTTTCAGGGTCAGTGGGGAAGAGATTGTAGCTGACATTATCTTTGTGAAATAAACCATGAAATCACATTTGTCATTCATAGTACAGTGGTTTTATTAACATCCACTCCAGAAAGGCTGATCTTAAGCCAGCCACCTCACCTGTATTCATTATCTACTGCCGCAGAGCAAGTTACCCCAACACTTAACAACGGAGAACAAGCAGTCTTTATTGTCTCAGTTTCTGTGGGTCGGGATTCTGGGAGGGACTTAGCTGGGCAGTTCGGGCTCGGAGTTTCTCCGGAGGTTGTCATTAAGCTGTCGGCCGAGGCTGCAATCTCCGAAGACTTGGCAAGGGCTGGAGGGTCCAAGTTCATCCCAGTGGCTCTTGGCTGGAGGCTTCCGTTCCTCACCATGTGGGTCTCTCCACAGAGCTGCTCATCATATGGCTTTTCCCAGAACACGGGGGAGAGAGAGAGAGAGAACAGAGAGAGAAAGAGAGCAAGAGAGAGAGCAGCTAAGATGGGAACTGTAGTCTTTTTATAACCGAATCTCAGAATTGAGATGCCTCATATCCACCATAGTCTATTGGCCACACTGCCCACTCCTGGGATGGCCTGAGGGGATATGAGTACCAGGAGGTGGGTGGCTCTGGGGGCCATCTGGGCGGCTGGCTGCCACACTGTCCACTCTGGAGGTCGAGTCCAATGCAGAAGGCGCAGGTGAGTGGGCAAAGGCCTTTCAATAATATCAGGGTAAGGTTGACAAGGGGGAGGGGCTGACGTCTTTGCATGCCCGTTTGCCGGGCAGCGTCCGTAGCTGTGCACCCGTGCTGTTTTCCATTGCCCTCATCGCCAGCCCATGAGATGCTGACATCACCACCATTTTCCAGAAGAGGAAACGGAGATCGAATAGCTGGTGAAGGACAGGGTCAGACTGTGACCTGGGCTGTGACTGCGGGGAACCCTGGGATGGGCTACACCGCCTCTGCCAGAGGTGGTTGCTGGTGGGGGAGGCACAGTCAGTCCAGGTTTCTGTTTGTTATCCTAGAGCCACACAGAAGCCCAGAATCCTCCAGGGAGGGCACTGGGAAGCACTGTGCCAAGCTATCCCAACAATTCCTTTGCTGAGGGCTTTCCCATCCATCATGTCTTTCAGCCCTGTGTGTATGTGGGGGACAGACCCTCACCAGGACCTCTCAGTTCTTAAGTAACCCCCTACCCTCCATGTGCCTCGGCTCCCTTATGATGTCTGATTCACACGCAGGCCGCCTCCCAACCGTGTCGCCACCCAGGAGTCCTGTGCCTGGCAGGGCAGACTTGTTCACCAGGCCTGACCCAAAACTCAGGCCCTCCAGGCATACCTTAACCTGCCCGACATTCCCAGGAAGAACCCCAGTCATTTGGTTTTGTGTGTGTGTGTGTGTGTGTGTGTGTGTGTGTGTGTGTTCATGGGATCCGCATCTGCAGATCCAACCAACCCTGTACCAAACATATTCCAAAAAGATGTTCCATTTTTGCTGAAGCACGCTCTGTACCCAGGCCTGCGACGGCTGCATCTGTACCGAACACGCACAGACTTTCCATTGTCATTATTCCCTAAACAGCCCAGTGTGACAACTGTTTACATAACACTTATAAATACATTGTAGTAGGTACTGTGAGTAATCTAGAGATGATTTAAAGTATATGGGAGGATGTGCATGGGTTTATGCAAGCATCCAAGGATTTTGGTATCTGCAGAGGTCCTGGAATTAATCCCCCACTGAGACCGAGAGACAACTGCACTCATATATATATATATATATATATATATTGGGAAAGGGGACACAGGGGACCTGTCCCAATGTATAGGATGAGCCGAAGCCAGGGTCGCATTTGAGCATCCGCTGAGAGCATTTTGTTAGCTGGCTGCGTGACCGAGGACTCACAAATCAAGGAGAGAGGCTGCATACAGAGGGTGAAGGAGGATTTTCCCACTGGCGGTCCCTTCACTATCTCTTTTGAGAAGTTTTAATCCCTTAATCGCTTTTATTAATCTCATAATAATCTTTCCAACATCGGTTTCATCCTTCTTATCTTGGTTAAGCGTTTTGGTGAACTCAGAGCTTCTTGTCACTCAGGGAATTTTTCCTTCTACTTAAGGCATCTGCTCTTACATTCTCTCTCTCTCATTCTCCTTCCCTCCCTCCAGCTACACTGTTAGAATCTAAAAATCCTTGAAATTCAGAGCTAGGAAGAACTTTCAAGACCACCCAGCAGACATTTCTCATTTCACAACTGGGAAAATCAGGGCTCTGAGATGTTAAATCACTCATTCACGGTCACACCACAGGTACAGGTGAGCACCTGTGTGCCCACTGGGAATGACAAGTCACCTTGTAGGCATGAGCACTTTCCCAGCATCATCTCCTCTGATCTGCACCTCTCAGGTGGATTCTGCCATTTGCCCCATTTTAGAGATGAGGAAACTGAGGCAGAACAAATCAATTACTCCCAGACACATTGTGGGAGAAGCAGAGCTGGGAGACCGGAACCCAAGCAGGCAGACTACAGGGCCCAAGTCTCCAGCTGCCACCATGTTTAGGTACGGCTCTCTCCTGACAATGGGACTGGTCCCCTTATCAAATGAAATACAGGTGCCGAGTGCTCCCAACTCGGCCACGGGTTGGGAGCTCTGAACTCATCAGATAGGGTCTCCACAGCCCAGCACAGGGTCTTCTTGTCTACCACAGCCATGACAAAGGCCTTTTTACTGACCTTCAGCAGGATGCAGTGGGACAAGGCAGGCATCCCAGACCTAGGGGCTAGCGCTGACCACACCCCTAAATCGTTCCCAGCAGAGGCTGCAGCCAATTCATTCTTCCCTAGGAGTCACTTCCTCATCTCCCAGCTGGAAAGAGGAGTCTGCAAACAGCCATCAGCGGCAGAGGCTGCTCCGGAAATGAAATACAATGCGGTAGCCAAGATGAAAAGCTCCCAAGAGGAAGCCACTGGTGGGAATGGGGGTTTTGAATGGATGGGGTATGTAGACTCCGTCTCCGCAAAGTCCTCACGGGGGCCCAGAAGCAGGTAGGGTCTCAGGCACACAGCTCCGAGGCTACCAAAGAGATATCTCTGAGTGTATCCATCCCATGGCCAATCTTCTGTAAGCTTAGGAACACCCCCGTTCTGCAAGCCCCATGTCAGAAGAGAGGCTGGCTATCCAAGGGAATGGCTCTTGAACCATTCCAGAATCAACAGAGACACACATACACACGGGGACTACGCTCCTTCCTAGTCTCTCCTGACCCCATGTGCCTCTCTGTCCCTCCCCATCACCTCCCTTCTCTCCTGCTTGCCTTCTTCCCTCTTTGTCTGCCTGACAAGCAGCTGAGGAGGGTGAAGATGGAAAACCAACTGCTGAACTTAGAAAATAAAAACACCCCAGTCGGCTTTATTAATCTCCTGAAATATGCTCCCCATTGCTGCCAAGCCAAGAGGGCTTGTGTTTTCCCCTAGAACATTGAAAAAAAGAATGTTTACAGGGTGGCTGGGAAAAAGTGCAGTAGATTTTCCCGGTAATGTACAAGGTGATGCAGTAATTGCTATGGAAACTAGTCATTATAATTCAATAAAAAGGAAAAAAAGAAGTTAAGTTCATTGTGTTACCTATGACTCCATAGTCACGTTCTTTACATACATTAGCATAAAATCAAGTCCCACTTTTATTCTCAGGGTTTTCACGAGCTCTGTTTTCACAAAAGGGAGTGGAGGGTTCAGCGAAGCCCCACAGAGGAGGAGAAAACTTATTTTGCAAGAGATCTCTATTTTTCCCCCCTGGGTAAAATATTTAATGTTTCTGCATAATGTGCGTGCAGGTTCTGGGAGAGAGTATAGCTTGTGCACAAGGAGTTTTGCCCAGTGCCCGGAATAGCCCGATTTCTCCACGGCCCCTGAGATGTGACGGAAAGAGAAGTCTTCTTCCTTCAGGAGAGACATGCCACTTGCCAACAGAAAGAGGCACGGTCACGTGATCCATGACACCTCTGAGGTCTGAGCAGCCTGGGAAGATGATCAGAAGAAGCAGGATCTCCTGATGCTTCGAGAGATGCTGGGGTGGGGTCACTTCCCTTCATGAATTCCCCCCATTCCAACCCCTATGATTCTCATTAGGTCCTTCAAGCAACTTGAGAAGTATTGGTACATCTCGACCCAAGGCAGTTGCAACCCCAGGAGTGGTGAGGAAAGCCCTGCGCGTGAGGCAGGAAGAAGCTAGCTATTGCTCAGACACCTGTTTCTGGCAGAGATAAAGGAGTGATTCTAAGCAACAGGAAAGCGTGCTGGGTATACTGAGTGTTAGTTATGATGAAAACCATCAGAGACAGGGGACCAGGATTAGAAGGCAGGAGGACCCTTGTCCAGCTCTGGGCACATCCCTTAGTGAGTCTGTTCGTGCTTGACTGATTGTACAAGCTTGTAAATTCGTGTCTCACAGCTCCAAACCTACCCTTCCACTCTCTCCCTTCCTGTGATGTGGCTGGGATTTTTCTGCACTCTGCATTTCTGTTTTGCCCTCCGGGGCTATGTTAGCCTCTGCCCATAGAGGGCGCTAGCGGGAGACAAAGTGGGAGGTCAGGGGAGGGGATGATTCTCCTGTTTGCTGACAGTTTTTGTCAGCATGTTGGAAGTAGCTGTTCTTCATCCCAGCAGTGGCAGTTGGTTTCACACAATAACGACCAACTTTTTTGTATGCTCTCAGGCAGCTCCTCTCCAAAAGTCAGCACCCAAGCTACGAATGGTCCCTCCTAGAACTCCTGAGAACCAGCAGGGTTCTGGTCCCTTGTCCAAGTTTTCTTCTTCCCTCCAACTTTCCCCTTTGCTCCCTGAGTCCAAAGTTGATAGATGTTTCCTCAGCACCCCGCACTCCCAACCACTTTTGCCTTCCTGCTTTGTCAATAGCAGACCAACTAATTCCCTACAGTAAATTCTCTGTTAGAATACCTGGTATGGGGTCTGTTTCTTACTTTGGTTCTCGTTCTTTCTAATCCACGTGATAGCTGGAATTCCTGTTGGTCAGGAAGGGGTGAAGTCCTGGCCTCTAAGTTGTCCAGAGCCCCTCCCCTTCCCAAAGCAGACATCCCCAGCCAATGGCATTTCTCCTGAGCACGGACACGCCCTCAGAATACTTCTTAACACCTCCCTTCAGGACAGCACTCACTATTCATGGCCCAGAATTGGCAGGTAAAGCGGTATCTGTTTTCTAACCTTGCTTTGGAGGGTAAATCCCATCACCGGGACGTGATCCATAAAAACGAGCTGTTAATGTGCCCCATGCTTGTTGAATGTTCATTGTAGCTCAGGCATTCTACTTACTATCTGGCCATGTAGAATCTTCAGGGAGAACTCCATCCAGCTAATGCCATCTCCCATACAGATAGCCTTGTATTTGTTTATGCCAAAAGAGCCCACCTTGCTTACTTGAATCCACTGTAACACCAAGAGGAATCTCTTAACTGAGACTTAATGAAGTCACCACAAAGAATTCTTTGAGAGTGGATGAATCTGCTCCCTGGGGGAAAAATGTTACTGATAATTTCAGCCTAATTACACCCAACAAACTCCAAGGGGCACACGGTGGAATTCTGACTTGAATTGCTAATCCCATCCACATGAAGGCATTGATGGAAATCCGGATGTGGCTCAGAGTCACGGGCAATCTTCTGGAGTAATCTGGAATCTTTCCTCCAAGTTCCACATGTGGCAATGACTGAAGACACTTTTGGTTGCCAAAACTGGGTGTGGAGTGCTAGGAGCATCTCATGGCTGAAGACAACGGATTCAGGGAGTTTGCTCAACATCCTACATTGCACAGGACAGGCCTCTATAGCAAAGAATTACTGGGACCTCAGGTTTTCCGTGTTGGCTGTGGCATTCTGGTGTCAGAATCACTTTTTTTTTTTATTTTTTGCAGAGAAATTTTCCTGTTTATAGCTGTAATTGCCTTGAGTTGGCACAGAGTATTGAAATTTTTGCAATGACATAGCTGATGAGACTTGTTCCTTCCAATGCGTTGTGCATTGGAAGAAAAATATCTTTTTCTCAGTACCCTGAAATGGTTCCTTTTATGCTCACTCTGGCCCTGTCATTTTCTCTCTTTCCAGCCTGGCATGCTGCTCCTAGCCAGCTGCCTCTTTGGTGCATCCATGCCAGGTCCAAAGGCATTGGGAAGAGTCTCCAAGTTCAGACTGACCTGAAAACATATCCCCCATTGGTCTGACTCATGGGTACCATGACATTTCCAGGGTTGTGCTAATAAGCTGCTTTCTCGCAGCTGAAGCAGCTCAAGTTTGTTCTACCTAATCCTCTCGCCTAAAACCATTCCACCGCATTCCTTGTCCCGAGGTCGAGCTGCCTTTAATCTCCTCTGACTGTCCATTCATCACAACCTGTCACTCATTCAGTACAACCTGATGGAACTTACAGGTGGATGGAACTTGGGTGGACCTATAAAACTTGTCTAACAAATACACATCCCTAAAGTGTGTTTCTTAGCTCTGGATGTTTACATAGTGGCTTTTTGAAAGTGAGACACAGCCTTCCACATCTCCACTTTGGTGACACTGGATTTTGGGGGGGAAATGAAGAAACAGTCGCATCAGATTAAGTGGTCAAAGGAAAATCCCAACCCCCATCCCCATAACAGGACTGCAACCACGCGGCCTTATTTGTCTCTATCGTTCAGTAAACTGTTGACTAGCTTCTCTCTGACCTTACCGAGCTGATAATTACCAAGTCATGAGATGTTCGCACCAGAGAGCCAGAAAATTTTAGCAATCTTCCTTTGTGGTATTATATTTATAGGAAATGAGTAAACTTGAATCATGAGATTCTTAGGATCAGAGAGTCCTTGGCAATAAAGCTTTTGAATTTTAGAGGCATGGAATACTAGAATTTGGAGGTCTTAGAATTTAAAAATACTGGGATTATAAAATCTCAGAATCTCAGAATTATACTTTTTTTTCCAAATTTGGTATCCTTCAATCTCAGTTTCACAGGATTACTAAAATTGAGGACCACTGAAGCCCAAAGCTTAAAGGAACCTCAGGGCACCAGGCTTACTTCAGGGTCTTGGCCCACCTCTGACTCTCTTGTCCCACTGCCTCCACCAATCAAATTAATTGTTCTTCCTACTTAAGGTGCCACCCACAGAGGGGGCATTGGCTACAAAGTCACAAGAGTGGAGCTTCTGGCCTCCACATGCAAACCCTTATAACCCAGAGGAGGGGCCAAACACTGAGATTACGCAGGGGCTAGGCAGGTGATGTATGGGCAACGGGTAGATACACTAAAATAATGGGGAAATAGACTCTGAGCATTAGGGTTAAGGGGACAATAAGGAGTGGCAGGGATTGTAGCAGATGGAAGATTTTTGCCATGTAAATAGCCCAGCACGACCACAGCACCTAAGAGATGCTGAAGAGCTACATTTTAGTGTAGAAATCTTGAGATTCTTTGTCAACATTGGCAAATTATTCAAATGCAGTACAGGCAGCACTGTGTAGAAATATTGATCAAGAATGCCCTGTGGGCCACTTTCAGCCCTTCCTGCAGTAGGAAGTGTCAAAAGAACCAGAACGTCCGGCGCAGAGATTAGGAGCAAGGACTCTGCAGCCGGAATCCGCGGTTCAAACTCTTGCTCTGCTATCCGATGGCTGTGCAAGCTCAGCTGACTCATTTAACCTCCCTGTTCCTAAATTTCCCCATCTGTCAACTGGGAATCATCTTAATAGTCCCTGCTTCATGATGTTATTGTAAGGCTTAAATGAATTAGAATATGCAAAGTTTTTAGTAAGCGTGCATTAGTTAGCATCTGTAAAGAACTTAACTTCAAGTGCCCAATATATGCAAGCCATAGGTAAGCATTAGCTATCATTCTCAGTATTTTGCAGATCCTCATCTTGGTGGGAGAGGGGATGCAGGCAAAGGGGCTAAAATGAATATTTCTATTTTGCAGATGAGAAAACTGAGGTGTAGGAGGGTTTTGCCCTTGCCCGAGGCCATGCAGCAAACACACAGCAGGCTCCAGCTCTCTGGATCTGTCTCTCTCCTCTCAGCTGCTGTCTGCTGTGGGGGCCCATGGCCTGGCTTGGCTGTGGACCCCACCTGCCTCCCAGCCAGCCAGCCACTCAGCCAGAAACCCTGCCACATTGCCAGATGTCCCACACCACACTCCAGACGCAAAATGACAATGAAGTGTGCTTTTTTTTTTTTTTTTTTTTTTTTTTTTTGAGAGAGAGAGAGAGAGGGAGGGAGAGAAGGGAGCAGAGAGTAGGGGAAGAATTGTTCTCACCACGAATTCCTCTCTGGCCCTCTTCCCAGATCTGAGGTTTCTGGCACGTCTGGTAAGATTCGGGGCAGGAGAAGAAGACAGTGTGCTGGGCAGCAGTGGGGTCGCCAAGAGTCCAGAACCGGTCACCCCAGTTTCTCACCTGGACTAGCCTCCAGCACTAGCTACGTAATTGCAGGGCCAGTACAAAATGACCCCCTTGTGCAGAAATATTAAAATATTTCAAGGGAACAACAGTAGAGGATTAAACCAAATTCAGGGCCCTCCTGAATGCAGCAGGGCCTTGTGCGACTGCAGAGGTCACATGCCCATGAAGCCAACCCTGGACACTCCCCCCTTATCTAAGGGACACCCCCTCATCTAAGGGACACCGTGTCACACAACACAGTGGGGGTGCCAAGAGGGTTAACAGGCACCCTCCCCTCTCCCCATGTCCCGGTGAGATAAAACCACCATTGGGAGACCCAGAACAATTTTTATATAGGATTAGAAAACAAAAATCAATATTTAATTATCTGTAAGCTTTTTGTGTCTCTGAATCTTTAGCACCCTAACAGGGAGCACAGGCTGCCAAGGCAAAAGTAAGTCATTAAAGACAGGGCATTGTCGGCCATCCCTTTTTAGAGCTGGGCCATAAATAGAGTACATTATCAGTGCTCACATGTGGGTATTGTTATTTATCTTTACAATCTCTATTTACCTCTATTTATAGCATATTTCCTCCATATATTACGAGGCCAGGTTAACTTTAACGGACTTCATGAAAAGAGGTGCTTAAAACTTTGGAACATGCTTATGTGGACAGATGGCGAGGTTTTCAGAAGCTATGGGGCCCAGAAGGCCGATTTGAAGGGTGTTGATTTTTTTTCATCTTCTCTTATTGCCTGTACACTCTCCCATAAAGACTGTCCAGGGTCCTTCATCCTCGGCATGGTAGTCACATCCGAAGTGCAAATGGATGGGAGACAGGTCCTGAAAATCCCGGCTCTGGGGCTTCAGATCTCACCTGTAAACGGGCTTTTTAATTTGCCAGGCAGATAACAAAGTCATCTGTCCAGAACTGGAAGCCTTTGCTCTGCAAGGGAAACCCTCCCCAAGGTTTGTACTTGACCATCTTCTTTTAGCCTTGGTCCTACTGGGCGGCAATAATCTGTTTCGTGACCTGCCTCCACCATCAGACTGCCCCTGCCTTTGGGATCCAGAGGCAGACTCTGTCTGGATTCACCACCTAGAATGATTTCCAGCACAGAGTAGATGCTCAATAAATATGAGCAATTATTATACAAAGGAAGAAGCAGAGTTAGAGTTAAAACCCGCATTAGGCTGACACGGGATTGAATTTATCCCCTGGAGCTTACTACCCGGGGGACTTTGGGGGAGCTAATTAGCCTCTCTAAGCCTCAGTTTCCTCATTGTAACCCCGGGGCTAAAACTAGTTCCTATTTTACAGTGTTAGTGGAAAAAGTCAATGAAATGGAGCAAGCAATCTGCATAGCCCAGTGCTTGGTACAGAAAACATACCTGAGCTGATTTTGTGTCATTAATCCTAGGAGACACAAACGGTACTGTTTGGAACTAATGTACAGGAGTAAAAGTGAACAAATGAGCACAGGAATGAATGAATGAACGTCCAGATCGATGGATGGATGGATAGTCGAAACACAAGGAAGACCTCAGCAGAGCGGAGACCAAGAAAATGTAATCCAGAGAAGGTCTAGAGGTGTTTCTACTTATTAATTTTTAAAATAAGGCAGTCGAGAAACAGGCCCGAGGATTTATAAAAATCTGCTTGTAATAAAGGCGGCATTTCAACTCACTTGGGAAAAGATTATTCCACAAATAGCACTGGGACAATTGCTTAACCACGAGAGAACAAAATAGAGTTAAATTGTCCCTTCACAGCCATTCAGCAAGAACAATTCCCCATGGACTGGAGTTCACAGTAAAACATAAAACTCTATGACCCCCCAGATTTAAAAAAGTGGTTTGGCAATTTATCACTTCAAGCATTGAAGATGCTTCTAAGTATGAAAACAAAATAATAAGCTATAAAATAAAACATGGATTGATCAAAGTCCATAAAATGAAAATATTTACAGGTTTAAAAAACAAAAGACATAAGAAATTGGGAAAAATTATTTGCTTCATACACACCAGGCAAAAGGTTAATAGATGCATTATGTAAAGAGTTCTTGGACATTATTAAGAAGACAAAGAACAAAAGCAATTTTTTAAAAAAGTACACGAATGTGAAACTCATCAAGGAAGGCATAGCAGTAGCCCAATAAGCACATAACACAAGCTAACCTTTCACCTGCAATAAGAGAAATGCAATTTATGGGAACAAAAACAGGTTTAAATGGTCAAATCAGCACATTTTTCTTTAATGATAATGTACACTGCTTGCAAGGATGCTGCAAAAATAGGCACTCTTAAACATTGTGGGTACAATCTTTATAGTGCATAAGAGTAAATACTTTCTGCTGTTCACCTTGAGATTTTGTGGATGTTTGTTATGTAGCATCTTCAGTGAGTGTCGAGAGACACAGTTTGAATAGGCTGCTTGTATCAATTTTCTCTCACTGGGGTTATAAACGGGTGATATGTTGTTTTCTTAAAGAACACCTAGCAGTACCCATCGGGATGTTCAATACGTCCGGCCTTTGACCCAGTAATTCTATTTTCAGGATTCTCCCTTAGAGCGATTCTTAGAGATGCTTAGAGATACATTGTTAAGGAGGACCACTGCAACACTGCTCCAACCAGCAGAGAAGAAAACTGGAAACAACCTAATCACCCATCAAGAAGGAAAGAGTTCAATAAACCAAAACGGCTATTTTTGTAAGTAAAAATGATGACATCTATACGATTTCAACCTAATAGATCCATATAACAGAATACTATGCAGCCTTTAAAAAGAATGAAACATTTAATGTACATGGTATTATGGGACTATACCCATTGTTAAGAGGAACAAGGAATCTCTCCATCATGGTCTAACTTAGGGAACTAAGGTAAGTATGTCTATTACAAAGGCCTCAAAAAAGCCTGTGGTTTAGGGAGGTGTTCTCTTTTTACGCTGTGGATCTCCGCATTAACCTGTGACTTTCTGTTCCACTAGAGTTGGCTTTTATGCCTTATACATCAGCCCACCCCATCCAGGCCCCGTGGGTCAGCCTGGAATCACTTCTAAGCACAACCCCATCAAATACACTTCAGGGACTGGCGAGGCCATCATGGGGACCAGCAGGGTCTCAGCCTGACCAGCAAGGCCTCCGTGTCCTGGCCCTCCCTTCTCCCCCACCAGTTGCCGTGGGTCTCCACATTTTCACACTGTCTCTTGCTCTGAACTTTTCCTATGCTGTTCCCCATGCCTGGAATGCCCTTCCCTGCCTCTCCCTTCTGGAAATCTCCAAGAAGGTTCAGGTAGGCCCTTCCACTCTAGTCTGTGGCACCTGATTCATTGGGCCTAGATTTTTTTTAATGGAGGTGAAATTTGCATAGCATAAAATTAACATGGTGTAAAGTACACAATTCAGTGGGTTTTTTTAACATGTAGATTCCCAGGGCTTGACCTAGACCTGCTGCATCGAAAGCTCTGGGGTTGGGGCCAGCGACCTCCATTTTTCATAAGGTTCCCAGGTCATTCTTGCATGCACCCAAGTTTAATCATTGCTGTCCTAGTATCTTGTCCTTCTCCCTGTTAGCCCAGGCCTGTTCATTTCAGGCTTGTTAATGTACAAGCCAGAGAGAAGGAGACTCTGCCTGAAGCTAGGCAGAGATAGCAGCAGGTACATAACTGTGTACATGTCTGTGAAGAATACACCTATGCACACGTGTGATTGTTGTTATAACCATGCTGAATAAATAATATTGCACCCCATAAGCAGTTTTGCAAACCATAAAGCACTGTCCAGAGGAGGAAGAGAGGGAAACGGCCCTCCATCCCTCCCCAGTCAGAGTGAACTGGTAGCCAGAAACCAGGGACTCAGCCCGTGCTGGAACCTGACAACGCTCTCAGCTGGTGATCTGTTCCTTCCGCTTTCTGGCATCGCTGATGTTGACCGTTGCCAGGAAGAAACCGTCTTGGGCATCCCTGCCGCTGTGGGCTCAGAAAATCAGAGAGACGTTTTTGCTGCAGGAATGTCTCTCCCGTGCTTTCCAAAATCCCGTGCAGGGATGTTGCTGAGCGGAGTCTGAAAGCCCAGGATGCTGGCAGCTTCAGCTTGGCTCCCTGGATGTAGTGCGTGGGGACTGTCTCTGATGTGGAGGTTCGGTCTCCGTCCCAGGGGCCTGGTCCATCAGGCCGTTTTCCATCCTTAGCCAAGGACCTGTCGCCTTCTGGGAGCCTGCAGGGTGGAAGGAAGAGAAGGAGAGGAGGAAGGAGGCAGCTGGGGCTGGGGGCAGGGAGAGGGTGGGAAGGGCCCTTCTCCAAAAGCCACTTTTATCTTGAAACTGGGATGCTTTCATTCCTCGCAAACTGGAGTACCATGTGGAGAAAATCACAGTGTGCCGGCCGTGGGCAGGGGGAGCACAGCAGGTAAGAGCATCGGACTCGAACTGTACCTGGTTCAAATACCGACTGTACCACTTCTTAGCTGTGTTACCCGGGGTGCCTTACCTGCCCTTTCTGAGTCCTTTCTTTATCCGTAAAATACACCTCATCAAATTTCTTTGGAAGGTTGAAGTTACATAACATCCTCGAAAGACTTTATGCTGTGCTGGGTGGTGGGGGCTGGGTGGAAAAGAAAACATCCGATTGATACTTGCTAATTATCTGCAGGAACATCTCTCCCCTTGAAAGGACAACTTGTTTTTCATGATAGCAAAGTGCCTGCGCAAGGTCAGGTGCAAAGGGCTTGAAAATCAGAATTAGAAACCTGGGCCCCCTCTCCGTAACTTCCTCTATAACCTGGGGCAGATCCCTTCCCTTTCTTCTTCAAATGCCAAGGAAGACTCGGATGGGGTTGGGGGCCACAGACCAGGACTAAGTGTGACACCCACTTGACCTTAAGACTCCCTCTGGTATTATTAGTCCCATTTTTCAGATGAGCACGCTGAGGCTCAGGGCAGTGGAGTTCGTTGCATCCAGCAATGAAATGCCCGGGAGAACTGGGATTCCGTCCAGGTATGTCTGACTCCTCTCTCTATGCTCCTTCTACCTGCTTCCCGTCAGACTTTCCATAATTACTACCACGAAGTTACCATGTTCCCTATGTCACAGCATCTGTAATTCTCCAGCTCCCAGATGAGGAAATTTCATCTCAGCCATTGAGTGGGAGTCAGGATTTGAATCCAGGACTGAGTCTGGGTCCCAAGGAGATACCCTCCTCCCTTTACTCACTTCTTTCCTTTCTTTTTTCCCTCGGTGACTCACACCACTGTTAAAACGGCCCCAGACAGGCTAAGTGAATGAGTCGAGACAAGAAACAGCTGCACCTCCCATCTTTCTGTGCACAGGAAGGGAGGGACTGAAAACAGCCCGCGGCGGAGAACACGCAGCCTATCGTGTCTTTCCTGCAGTGCTGACTTTCCGCGTACTTAACCAGCCACCCCTCACTTCCCCAGTCATCCCGGTTGGCACTGCGGACCAGAAGCTTACGCCATGAGTAAGTGGCACAAACGTCACAGATGCCCCAGGAAACTCAAGCCGGGAAATGGCTCAGCATATGTCTAAATGGTTAATTGACTTAATTGCTGGGAGTTGGGCGATTAGCTCACTTGATCCACCCCAGTGGCCACAAAACGTCCTTAATGGTGTTTAGTTTATTTGTCTGTTAAGCTCCAGTTACTATTACAGGGAACTTTTCAATTGCTCATAAATAGATAATTGTAGTCACAGGATTAAGGAAGCCTGGCACGGTGCCTTGAAAGGCTTTGCAAGGCACCATGGAAGACACTGTTCATGCACTTGGAAATTGTTTATTGAGCACCTACTACGTGCCAAGTCCTCTGCGAGGGCCTAGAGATGATTATTGAACACCAGAGTCCCTGCCCTCATGGGGTGTACATTCCATCAGGAGGAGACAGGTGGTAAGGAGCTAAGCACGTGCATGTGTACACTAAATTTAGACCAGGATTACAAAGAAAACAAAGTGATGGGATGGGATGAGCTGGGGAAGACTTCACTTGGGCAAGGGTGGTCAAAGAAGGTCGCTCCGGGAACCGCCGTCTGGGCTAAGGCATGAATGAGAAGTAAGAGCTGCCTCCGCCAAGGAGCACAGGAGCGGCGCTGGAGCCCAAAGGGCCAGCAGCAGCAAAGACCCTGAGGCGGGAACGAGTTTAACCCACCTGAGAAATTCGAGGGAGACCGGCAGGCCTGGAGCGTGTGTGATAAGTGAAGGCGAGGCTGGTCCAGGACCAGAGGTGGACACGGAGGCCGAGGCTAGGTCATGTGGGGTCATGGCAAAGAATTTGGATATTTTTCCCAAGTGCAATGGAAAGGCATTGCATAATTTGTTTCCTGATTAAAGATCACTCTGGCCTCTGGGTAGAGAGTGGATGGTCAGTTGGGAGTAGAGAAGGCAGGAGACCAAGAAGTGGCTGGCCCCCCAGGTGAGAGAAGGTGGCTTGGAACCAAGTTGCAGCAGAGCCGATGGAGACTGTGGCTATTCCTGGGGATAGCTGGGGCATAGATGGGATACGATTTAGTTAGGAATACACAGTAACTCCCAGGTTGGCCTTGGATGATAGTGGCACCATTCAGCAAGACTGGGCACTGGGGGAGGAGCAATTAGGCAGAAAGATTCACGATTTTGAAAAGCACAACTTTGGCTCAACCAAAAGGATGACCCCAGGAGACCAGGGAAGAAATCCAGACAAGACATGAGGGCGGCCTTGGCTGGGGCACCAGCGTAGGGTGGTGGGTTCTTACCACTTGGACATCCAACCGAATGCAGGATGAAGCGTCAGCAGTGAACCGAAGTCAGTCGAATCCCTGAAGTACAATGTGAGACCTGAAATAGAGGCCCCAGTCCTGTCACAGCCCAAACCATTGCCAGTAGCCCCATCATAATCCTCCCGAAGTTGGGTGGAGGGGAGAGAAGGATGGATCCAAATTAGAATTTTATCAAGCAGAAAATAATCTTGGGTCTGGGTTGCACTGATAAAAAAATAGGTAGAATTCATAATTACCATATAAAACTGTTTATATTTGTGATTATATGTTACTGCCACCTCCAGGTACCAGCCGCAAATAACTGAATTACTTCAGCCTGGAGCCGGCGCGTGAGGAGCAGAGGAGGGTCTTGCTGCCGCCCCCAGCTGGGCTCTGGGTGTTGCCCAGTTTCTGCACCAGCTTCTATCCATTGTGGGAACTACTGCATTTGTCCTGGTAAAGTTGACAAAAGCCAGAGGTGAGGCTGCCCCTAGGAAGCCTAGAGTTCAGCGGGATCAGTTAGGTTTAGGCAACATGGGCCAGGAAGAGGAGAAGCCAGAAGATGTTCGTTTCAGGACAACGGGGCCTCGGGAGCTGTGTTGGGTTGGGGAAGTCATGTAAACCTACCATCGCGTGTTAGGATTGTCCCTCCACAAGCCAGGGAGTCCAAAGAGGACCGAACGTCACCAATTTGCTCAACAACCTGTCTGCTGGAGCCTGGCATAGAGGAAATACCTCTCTGAGTTTGGGATCCCCAAGAAACAGCCAGAGAGAAGGACCACTGAGCACGTGGACAGTGGTTCCAGAGGCACCGTGTGGGACTGGGGAAGTGAGACAGGATGGAAGGACACCACTATGGGGTTACGCTGTGGGTCACTGGAACCTAACCCCCCCCCCACCCCGGAACCTCTGGGACACAGTAAGGAGCTGAGTGAAGGAGGGAGATGGGGAACATGTGCACCAGCTCCCAGGTTATGGGTTGGAGGCTGCTCCTAGGTTGTGTGGAGGGGGTGGCACCATTCACGCCCAGAAAGTTCCACTCTGTAGTATTCATGGCTGCAGAAAGCTCCAGTGCCCTTGGGCAAAGAGACACATACGCTGGTAGTTGGCAGTTGGGCTGGAATGTTCTGGGTAGGGAAAGCCAAGAAGGGATGGGCAGGGCACCAAGAGCATCTCCAAATTTAGATGGTATTACACTAAGTGACTCAATGGATAATGAATGAATGGTCTAGGAGTTTGGGACCCGGACCAAGAATCAAGCCCACAGCCAACTTGCCTTTGTCAGTCCTGACTCCCAAAGTCACCACCTTCAGGCCCTTGGGAAGGTCATCGAACCTCTTTATGCCTCAGTTTCTCCATCATCAAAATGGTGGTTATTGTATTAACTTTATATACTTTTAAGCACATTCAACATGACATGCTGTTCCACTCACTCACTAGAGCAATGCACACTTACTGAGCACCTACTGCCTGCCCCGCTCAGGGAAGGCTGCAATGGGAAGCAAAGTGTAACACCACCCCAGCAGGGCATACCTGTCCCATAGGTTCCAATAAATGCTAGTTTCCAGCCTCTTTCTCCAGTTGAAAGGGGAGTGAAGAACAAGGTTGGGAGATGCTGATGGGATCTAGACCTTGAACCTGATAATATTTTAGGGAGGTTTCTCAGGAATTTAATCAAGATCTAGAACCACAGGGAGATCCACAAGGAGCCGCATCCATTCATTCATTTCTTCTGCAGGTGTTTACTGAGGATCTGTTCCGTGCAGGCCCTCTTCCCCACCCCACCTCCATTCAATCCGAGACCAAGTCCTGCCGATGACGACAGCTACAGCTCACTCACACCTGCTCACTGCCTCTGCCCCCGCCTCCTACACCATCCTCAGTCAGGTGTGGTCATCTGCCCTAGGTTTCTGCAGCAGCCTCTCCCCTGGTCCCTAATCTTGTGTCTTCCTGCCAAAAAGCTGCGATAGCTTCCCATGGCCCTCTGGAGCAAACTCCAGGCTCCTGAATTCTGGCTCCTGCCTCCCTCCAGAGCTGTAGGTCCAGCCACCTCACCACCCCAACACACACTTCTTATTTTAAAGAACTGTATTGAGGTATAGTGAAAATCCCATAAAACACATCCATGCAAACTATCCAACTCAATGGTTTCAGCATATTCTCGGGGTGGTGCAATCAGCACCCACATCTAACTGCAGAGCATTGTGCTCCCCACAAATAAACCTCACACCCATGATCGGTACTCCCCACTCTCCCCCACACCACCCCTGGCAAACACCCATCTGTGTTCTGTTCCTATAGATCCCCTTATTCTGGACATTTCATAGAAGTAGAATCATGCTGTACATGGCCTTGTGTGACGTGCTGCTTTCACTCAGCATAATGAGAGCTCATCCATGTTGTAACATCCATCCATGCCTCTTCCTTTGTACATTGAATAACATCCCACTGGAGAGACAGACCACCTGTCATTTACCGGTTCATCTGCTGATGGCCGTTTAAACCGCCTTCACACTCTGGCTCTTGTGAAAGTGCTGCCATGGACATTCACATACACGTTTTCGTGTGGACATACGTTTTCATTTCTGTTGGGCATGTAGCTGGGAGTGGAATCGTGGGTCATGTTGGCAACTCTAGACTTGACATTTGGAGGAACTTCCAGAGCGCTTCATAAAGGATTGTGTCTTTGCGTCCTTTTATATTCCCCTGAGTATATGCAAGGGCTCCAACCTCCCCACATCTTCACCAACACTTGTCATGGTCTTTTCGATGGTAGCTGTCTTAGTGGTTTGGCTTGTATTTTCTTAATGACTAATAATGCTGAGTCTCTTCTCATGTTCTTACTGGCCATTTGCATATATCATTTGGGGAAATGCCTATGCAAACACTTTGCTCATTTTTAATTGGGTGACTTGTCTTTTCATTATTGAGTTTTAAGCATTTTTATATATTCTAGAGACATATTCCTTATTAGGCACACAATTTGCAAATAATTTCTTCCATTCAGTGGACTACCTTTTTACTTTTTTCTGTTGCAATTCTTTTTCATTAAAGTAAAGCTGACATAGAGCATCATATTAGTCTCGGGCACATGACATAATGATTCAGTATTTGTACACATTGTGAAGTGATCCCCTCAACAAGTCTAGTTAACCTTCATCATCATCTTTTAACTTTCTTTATGGTGTCATGTACAGCATAAAAGTTTCTAATTTTGCTGAGGTTGAACCTGTCCACTTTTTTCTTCGTCTCTTGGGCTTTCATCTTATCTAAGAAACCACTGCCTAATCCAGGGACATGAAGGCTCATTCCTATATTTTCTTCTAGAAGTTTTATGTCTTCCATTTAGACCAATGACCCACTTTGAGTTCAGTTTTTCTCTTTTGCTTGTGGATATCCATTTGTCCCCAGCACCGTTTGTTAAAAAGACTATTTTCCCCACTTCACAATCTTGACATTTTTCTTACAAATCAATGGACCATACATTACTTTTTCTGGACTCTCAATTCTGTTCCACTGATCTACATATCTACACTGCCCCTGCCCTCTGGGAGTAGTAAAATATGCTATATTTACATGCCAGGATTTGAGCTCTCAGACCATGCACAGTGGTGTAGGAGATTGTCTTGGTGGTGAGCCATGATCTAACTTCTTTTATGCTGTGTGACTCTGGGCCATTTACTTAACCTCTCTGATCCTGTGTTTCTCCTAGCTTCATCTGCAAAAACAAGTACAGTGCCATCTTCCTTCCTGCTTCTCATCCACTCTCCCCTCTTCCCTCTCCTACCATTGAAGACAGGGACTGCTCCTCATTTATCACCGATCAGCACCATGTCTGACACAGAGTAAGCACTGAACGTGCTGTTTGCTGAGCGAATGAATGGCTTGTCTTGCTGCCGAACACGGAAGACAAGGTTTCCAATGTACTCACACTGCTGGCTCTAAATAAACAATGACTTGGCAGCACCCAGGAGACTGGGTTTCCTGTCCCTGCTTTGTCTCGTTTGCAAGGCTTAACCCCTTGTCCTCATGCCTCAGCCCTGCCTGGAGGCTCAGAGCCACCTGCCCACTTCCCTGTAAGCAGGGACCTCATATCATGGAGCAGAGCTTCTCAAACTTTCTGGGTTCACAGCGCCCTTACTGTTCCAGAATTGTTTCACCAAGAGAAATCCCTCACAGTTCCATTTATTAGATATTTAGGTGCAAACATATTGAGCATTAATGTCCAACCAACTGAGTAGGTGTTGGCAAGAAAAAAAAAATCCACGTGTGTTGAGAGAAGATTTTTATTTCAGCTTTAAATAGGCACAGCTACTTACTATTGAAATGCATGCCCCTGTTGGGTCCTGCGTAGCCTCTGAAACCTCAGAGTTTGATTGGACTCTGCCACCCTTGTGTCCTGTTCCACATTGTTTTTGGCACAGACCTTGCTTTGTTATCACAGCCACCACCGAAAACCCAGGGTCGCAGCGATATGACAACATCCAGCGGAATGCAGTGTGTTCTAATGCTGGAACGCTGAACAGCCTTGAGCTAGCAGTTCACGTGAAGTGAGAGATGTCAAGTGTCTCTTTGATCACCTTGATGATGAAAATATCTTGTGGAAAAAAATAAAAAGAAAAATAGATTATCTTGTAGTGGTTCTGTGAGCCTGCCCCGGCACCCCAGGGTGCCTTGGCACACAGTTTGAGAACTGCAGCCCAAGAAGACCATGCATGGGAATCGGCTCTTGAAAACTTTCCTGGGATTGAAGCTCTGCTAAGGGTTCCCGGTGTGACCTCGAGCCAGTCACTTCCAGTCCCAATCCTCACTTTCGCTCCTCCCCTGAAAACCTGGATCTCTGCCAGCTCTAATATCATCATCATCATCACCAGTGCAACTTTTGATAACAAGGGCTCAGGATGTGTCAGTCACCCTGCTCCTCACGACCGCTCTGGGGAAGTCATTATTATTAAGCCCATTTTCCAGAGGAGGACCCCGCGGCTTCCAGGGTTTTGTTCACCTGAGCATCACAGGCAGAAAGTGGCCCCTTCCGCTCTGCCATCTACCGCCTGCCTTGGAAACTCTTCTCCACCCCAGAGCGTAACACTTTAAGAAGAGTCATCGAGGTGACCCATAGGATTAAGGAGAGAGCGCATGCTCCACACTGACACTGTGGGAGGGCGGACCCCTGCGTCCCTGGTGAAGTCCACGTGGCCAGTGCCTGTGCTTCCTGCCAAAGCTCGCGAGACTGCAGCCTGCATGGGAACTGAGAAGGAAGTCCTGTTCAGAACAGGGCTGCTGAAAACTGCATGCCAGCACAGGTGGTTTGTGTTTGGGTTTCTTTACAAAGACTATGCGGTTTGCTTTGTGACATTGAAAACCTTCAGCAGCTTCCTCACTAGACCCAGGACAAAGTCGAAGTGTACAAGCTTCACCCCCACCTTATCCCTTCTCGATCTGACCCCAGGCCTACTCTCCCACTTCTCAGGGAGGCGAGAGTGGACCTGCCTCAGTATGCAATGCTGAGTGAACACATGCCCTAAGTCAGCCACTGTTCCAGGCCTTGGGATATGGCCGAAAACAAACAATGCAGATTTAGCGCTCAGTCTATAAATACCTACAGTATTGTAATTGTGATAAGCATCATGAAGAAGAAGCGAGTGCTGAGACCTAATTTGCGAATGCTCCCTTGGTCCCTGTCCCTGCCTTATCGCGTTGGGCCGTAATGACCTTCTCAATTAGGCTATGACATGTTTGCCTTAATTACCACTGAAATCCTAACTCAGGCCTGGCACATAATAAGTGCTCAATAAACACATGCATTAAATAAGTGGATAAGCAGCATAGAAGAAACACAACAGAGACCAAGAACATTAGAACTCCATCACACTCTCGCGCACACACGCACCCCTGCGAGACCTCACTTTCCTACCTTGTCATCAGTGGGGGCTTGCTTTGTTTCTCCTTTGAGGAACTCTTTCATGCTGCCCTTACCATTGTGCTTCCTTTCACTCGGCTTTGCATCATGGACATTCCCCCATACAACGCATTTAATCTTGAGTGCCGGGTCCCATCCAGGGAGGGACAGAGACTGCCTGCCTGGAGTGCTTTACCGGCAAATATGCAAAGAGAAGGTCAGGCTGTGATTGATTGATGATGTCTGCCCTGGGCAGAGAAGTAGGGAATTTCAGGATCGAAATCTATTTGCAGGGAGCAAGGCTAAGAGCTTAGCTATCAGAACCTTGTGCAGATGCACAAAAAAATGGATTTGGGCCACATCAGGTGGTGACCAGGTGCCCTGATCAGAGCCTCCCTGTCTGAGGAAGTACGTGGGTGAAATGCACAGGGAGAAATGGTCACCGGAGCTGCTGCAACATTCCAACGGGATGAGTCATGAGTTCAGTTCCCCTTAAAACATCCAGCATGTTCTAGACTTAGAAGAGCTGAGGCCCAGAGGGAAAAGACAGTGTCTCAGTCTGGTTCTCCCTGAAGCAGATTCTGAGACCAGGACTGCTAGGAATGGGAGTAAGAAGGTGAAACATGAAGGGATTTTATTGTGCATGGCGAGTACTTGGAGCTCAGTTCTCCTGGGAGGCAGTGTGGTCACCCTGCGGTTTATCCCTGATCAACTCTGTCTCAATTCAGAGCTGCTTCTGGGAGCATTAATTTGCTGGCACCTCCAGCCTGCACTCTACACATGCCCTTGTAGTGCAAAAACAGTCATAGATAATATGGGAATAAAGGGGCATGGTTGTATTCTAATAAAACTTTATTTACAAAACAAGTAGAGGGCCAAACATAGCCCACATAATTGGATATAGCTGATCCTGAATCTAAGGCTGGAATGATGTTTGTTTACACTTGGGTGCCAGTTCCAATGAACTGTCTGTGACTGCCAGGAGCAGGGAATCTTTCTAGAGTCTGAGACCCTTCTCAGATGCAACACAAAAGAGAGCAGTGTTCAATTATCGATGTCTGCTTTGCCCAGGACAGGAGACAACAGCACACCACGTACTGCACATTTTATACCCCTGGCCTCAGGAAACCTCAGCAGTCAGAAAGCGTTCAAGCAATACGCTTACAAATTGCCTCTATTATTATGGGGAGGGCTCACCTGGGAAGCCTGGCCTCTTCCCAAACAGATGGTAAACCTCTGGGGCCTTTGCCCCCTATACCATGAGTGACTCCGAGGAAGAAATCGTATTTTGTTCGTTTCTCCATGCCTGAGGCTGGCACAGGGTTTAATGAATATCTCTTGTACGAATTAATGAATGAGTGAATGAATGAATGAATGAATGAATTGGAGATTCACGAAGCAGCCAACATTTCCTGAATGCCTACTATGTGCTAGGTTAGCACGTTTGCATACCAACTATCACAACTTTAACACAAAAATCATACAAAACAGGAATCATGAGATCCATGTTGCAGGATAAATGACTTTCAAAACTATGACCACACGAATACAGTGATGATGGTGATGATGATGATGGTAGCTACCATTTATATCCATGTGCCATGCATTTTGCTTCCATCCTTGCACAAAATCTGTGAGAGAGGGAATGTCTTTAACCCCTACGCTATAGACGGGGAACTCAAGGCTCTGATGGAGGAGCCGCTGGCTTGGGATTAAGCAGTGGAATGTCACTGAGCCAAAATGTGGCAGCAGATCCAACTGTCTGCCTCTGAATCACGGTGCTCCCTGCATGCTGGGTATGGCATGAAGAGATGCAAGGGCTCAGCAGGAATGGCCCTGGTCTGTTTCAGCTGGAACAGGTCACAGGCTGAGCAGGACAGAGCAGCGGGGGCAGTCAAGTGTGGGCAAGGGTGGCTGCATCTCCACCCGCCGGGGTCCCACCCCGACTCCTTCACAGCAGCAGGCTGGGAGCCCTGGGGTGCCTGGCGCCCCTGTGATTGGCAGGCTGCAGATGGCGGGGGTGCCTTGGAATTTATTAGCCAAGCATGCCTTTCTGAGGGGGCCTCACCGCCTGACACTGCTTTATCGGAAAGCTGGGAATGGTTAGCCGAGCCCATCTGTTAGCCAAAGAGGGGAACTCAGTGGGTGGGGAAGTCTGCAGAGTCATTTCAAAGGAATTTCTCTGATGCTGAGGCCAGAGTAGAAGGTTATCTGCTCGTGGGCCCATGCGCTGCCTGGTTTGGGGGTTTGGGGGCTCAGAGAATATGTGCCTGGGTTTAGCAGGGAATGCTTTCCTCATTCTAAACCAAAAATTGCTGGGGTCCTTCCCCCTTTTGAGCAAGAACTCAAACTCTGCAGTGGTCCTTCGGAGCTCAAGCCCACCACATTAGCATCACCAGTGTCTCAATGACGAATCTGGGACAGATGGGGATAAATGTACTGATCTGAATTGATACTGGGGACGCTAATGAATCCAGGAGCTGGGAAATAATTAGGAGAAGTTACTGCTCCTGCCATGGCAATGCTGTGCTGGGTACTTTCTCCTCTCTCCCCTGCCACCAGCCGGGGTGTCCCAGAGGAGAGTTGTACAGCCATTCGAGGCACATGGGTGTCAGGAAAGGATCTTGGATTTGCTTTCTGATGTGTTTACAATGACAGGCTGGTGCATGGCAGGTGGAGACTGGAGAAGGGCGGCTCCTTCATCGGATATACAAGGGTCATCTGTACTTGGACAAAGAACTGGGCTGGGAGTTTGGAGACCTGGGTTGAAGTACAGGCTCTTGGAAGGTGGTCGTCCTGGGATACGTAGTTCCCCTCCAATGTTGAACAGAGATAAACCATCACAGAGGGTGATGCTAATGTCTACTGCTCTGGGACAGACATGTGCTAAGTGGTTCTCAGGCAGCATCTCATTTAACCCAGCCCTATAGTCCTAGAACCCTGTTGTCCTCATTCTTTCGAGGACAGTTGTTTTGGTGACTTGTACAAAGGTCTTCCATTCATAGTAGAGCTCATTTCAAACCCGGAAATCCAGCTCAAAAGTCCAAGCCTTTGACCTCACCACTCCATGGTCTTTTGCCCCAAGAATCAAGGTCATCTTCGGTGTTTCTTCCAATGCCCTGCTGTTTTCAGGCCTGTAGAATTCTAAGGGCTTGCGGATGTCTGCTTTGCAATATGGAGAGTGGGCACATTCGAGTTCCGTAGTTGGCTGTCTGACAAGGCTGGGCCTCTATTCTATGGGATCATATGCTCCACTCCTCCTTTCCAAAATGTATCATGCTTACAATTGAATAATTAATTGAGTATTTAATTGCTTAATAGCTATCTACCCTGCTAGACTAGAGGTTCCACAAGGGTATTGCCTGTTTTGCTCACTGCTGCATCCCAAGTGGCAGGCACATTGTATTTACTCAATGAATATGGAAAGAAGGAAGGAAGGAAGGAAGGAAGGAAGGAAGGAAGGAAGGAAGGAAGGAAGGAAGGAAGGAAGGAGAGGAGGGAGGGAGGAAGGGGCTGGGAAGTCAGGCTCAGCCCCACGGCTATGCTGCCGGACAGTGGCCATTTCATCTCGCCCAAGCTGCTGCTTCCTGGGCAGGGGGCACAGAAGTGGGCTAGCATTTGGCATCCTTGCCTGGGGAGCAGACACTGACAGGGGCAAGGGGCTGAGTCCAAGGCTCACTCCCGCCCCGGCCCGCCCCCCTCATGGGAGCTAGGCTGCCGGAGCTGCTTCATATGGACACGCTCGAATAGCAACCAGGGCTGTCTGGGCATCATGTGACCAGCTGGCTGCCAGGAGGGCTCCAGGCAGCCGGGGGTGTCGGGGGTCACCTCCACAGTTAAGTCATGTACCTGGCAGAGACAGTGTTTATGGAGAATGGTTCAAGGAACAAAGCATTCCTCATTTTCCTCTTCTTCCCGTTTTCTTATTTCTCTTTTCTTGGCTGTCTGGGTTCAGAACATTTCCATGCCGGGTGGCCAAGGTGAGGGGGGACTTGCAGGCAGGGGGAGGAAGAGCTGCTTTCTGACCTGCAGGGCAGGCTGTCTGGTGGCCCGGAGCCAAGGTGCTGGACTGGGAGTTCCCGGGTTCAAACTGTGGCTTCTCCTCAACCTGGCACTAACCATGACCTTGAGCTACTTAATCAACCCCTCTGAGCTTTGCATTCCTTATCTGTGAAATGAAAGGCATCAGGTTATTTTGAGGATTCAACCAGAGAGTGCACATAAAATACTCCACACGTATTTCTCATTGAGTTCAGTTTACGCAGTGGATGTTAACCACAAGAACAAGAACAATACCATTAACTGTGGAAACAGAAAAATAGTTCTGAGATTTCTTTCTGCCAGGGATGGATACACGTTAGGCAGCAGAGGCGGCATTTTTGCCACTGGCTTCCAGATGGGGAAGCAAAGAGGAAGATGCTTTGGGGTCTTTGCCATTTACCATCAACTGCTTGCTCCTGAAAAGGTTCCCAGAGATCATGGAATTTCAGCCTCTGGAGATTCGAAGGACCAGAGAGGAGAAGAGACCTGCCTTGGGTCACAGAGTGGCAGATGAGCAAAGCTCAGGTGTCCCCATCTCTCCTGTATTAAGGAATGTGGCCTGCCTCTTTGACATAACAGCAGCCTTGGCAAGGATAAGGGGCCTTGAGCCTGAGCCGAGCTCTGAGCAGAGCCTGGTGGAGACCAGGAATGGTGGTATCAAGGCCTCCTTCTGTCTACCCAGCATGCCACTGTCCACAAGCAGGTTTATACAGTTGGGTGCTCTGGTTCTCATTCCTCTGGTTAGTGAGTGCTAGCATACCGAGCTGCAGTTTTTCAAGTGGTGGAGCCAAGATTCGAACCCAGGCAACATGAAACTAGAGGCTGAGCTTATTATAATCACCAAAATCCTACTGAGCCAAAAGAGGGAAAAAAAGAGAGTGTCATAGACATTGAGAAATCAATACGTATTTGTATAATCAATGCATTAATTAAAAGCAGAGAAAGCACTCAGCATTTGTTTTATTTACCTACTCTGCAGGGTCTCCTGGGTACAGAGCTGCACAGAAAGGACCCCTGTCCAAGGAAACATAGAAACCCAAATGGTACCCAGGGTTGCTGAATGATACATCAGGGATTTTCTGGCCCAAGTCGGTCCTTCGCAGGTTGGTATGGCCTACATAGCATTGTTTGAAGTATGTGAACTGGCTCCCAGAGTTTGAAAATGAGAAGATCGAACATAAAAATCCAGATTCCTCATGTAGAAAGTATTTTTCATTTCACCAGGGGCTGGCCTTGCTCTGGATTGCATGTTTCTGGCCGGCCCCTGGAGCCTGAGACCTCCTTGTGTTTGGGGCTGTGGGATGTTGGAGGGAGGGACGCTGTAGCGCTGGGCCGAGGCTCAGAGAGAGTGCCAGATCTGGGAGGGTTTTCTCAGCTAGCTTGGATAAAGATGACTCGCAGGGGCCCATGTGGGTCTCTGGCAGGGCCAGCTTTCCTTTTCTACTTTGTTTTTGCGGAGCAGAAATAGAAGTTTCCATAATGTGGCGCAACTCCACCCAGAGCTGGTAGGACTTGGGGAGCCACCGCTGTTGGTGAGTGTCCGAGGGAGAACTGTGGTTGGGAGCCTGCTGTTGCTCAGGGCCTCACAGTGCCGCACAGCAGGACAGCGAGTGCTCACCTATGCCGTGGGCTCTGCCTGAAGACAGGGACGCCCCCCTGGGTCTTTCCTCAGGGGTGATGGTCAGAGGCTGCGTCCCTCAGGCACAAGAGCGGGGTAGGAGAACCAGGAACTTAGTCCAGGTTCTATAACTAACTCATCTATCCATTCATCTATCCTTTATTCCATCCATCCTTCCATCCATCCATCCAATCTTCCTTCCACCTTCCTTCCTTCTTTCTGTTCATTCAAGGCTAATTTACTGAGAACATTCAATATGTCAAAGTCCACAGGCTATACTCTAAAGATGCAGAAATGGACCAATAGACACAAACCACTCTGTTCTCACAAAGTCTTCAGTCAAGTTGAGAAGCCAGACATCAAAAAGGTAGTTATAGTTAAAGACTAGGGAACAGCCAAAGAGCCACTGATAGGTCCATTAAATGCAGTTCGGCTCATCCTACAATGACAAACCATGTGGCCCTTCAATGGAGCAGACCTCTGTATGGTGACATAGAACAGCCTCTAGGTAAAAAAAAAAAAAAAAAAAAAAAAAAAAAAAAAAAAAAAAAAAAAAAAAATAGAGCCCAGGCATGGAGAGTGACTACAGCGTGTGTCCATTTGTGAAGAACCTTGGCTGGGCTTCCATGTGGTTGTGCTTACAGAGAAGGCCCCTCGGAGACTCCGGGAAGATCTGGGAGCAGCAGATGCCTCAGGGAGAAAGCTGGGCCCCTGGAGTGCAAGGAGATGACAGCTTTTGTGCTGTTAAGCAGTTTCTTTTTAAAATGTATAATGTTTTCTCAAAATGAGAAGGAAATTTAAGATAGAAAGATACACGCATACAGAGAGGAGAGAGAGGGAGAGAATAAAGCATAGAGTAAATATAGGGAGAGGGAAAAAGCCTGTGAGTTCAGTGGTTTGGTGAGTATTCGAAAGGGAAATCCAGGCTGCCTGCAGCACCCAGAGAAAGCTCCCCTGAAAACAGGCCAGTTGGGCTGGAACATTGAGAATAAATAGGACTTGCCTGGAGACAGGTGAAGAGACAGACGCCCAGAATCTCAGGCACTGAGAAGAGCAGCGGGCTTTCTCCTCTCTGGGCCTCAAGTGGTCCGTCTGTAAAGGGGAAAGAAGACACCTCTCAGCCCAAGGTCTAGAAAACTCTAGGCAGCAGCAGTGGCCACGTTCAAATCCAGGCTGTCTCAACCTCTGCAAGGAACAAGCTGCCTCCCTCAGGCTCCCTCCCCTGCCTCCTCCTTCTTGCCCTTCCTTACTGCAATACACAGAACCGAGCAACACTATGGTAATCAAGGAAAAGAAAGGAGGGAAACTTGACTGTATATCAAAGCTCAGGGTCATTAAACTCAAAGATACGCTTTGCATGTCTCTGGGGGAGGATGATCGCTTGCACCTTTCGCCCCCTCCCCACCAAATAAAGTGTGGAGGCTGGGAAGGCTGACTTATCCAAGTGGATGGATGCCAGCTCTTCTGCTTTACTGGTGCATTATAACAATAACAGCGGCTACTTCATGAGCCCTAACTCCTTGCCAGCATGCAAGACCTCACTCCATCTGCAAAACAAACCCAGGAGATAGGTGTCCACGTGTCTATCGATCCCTCTTCACAAGATGAAGGTGCTGAAGCTCAGAGAAGTTTAACGATCTGCTCAAGGTTGCACAGCCCCCAAGTGCTGGAGTGGGGATCTGAAATGCAGGTGCTGACAACTCTAGTCTTTTCTCTGAACCCCCAGCCTACATTTCTACCTGTCACACCAGTCCCTGTCCATGCACTGAGGCCAGGGAAGGCAGCCTGGAGGAGGTGCCATGTAGCCGGTGCCTGGGAGAGCCAGAGGGCTTTAAAGCCCCCTCTAAAAGAATTTGCTGTCTTTCACAAGGAGATTTCCTCAAGAATAAAGTGCCCTGGAGACATTAAAAAGAAACTCATAAAAAATTCATCTCTGAGTAGTAATTGCATCATAAAAAGTATTGAGTCTGCATGCAAATGCAAATTGGGCCATATGAATTAATGATGTAAACAGTGGGGATGAGGACCCACAGCGAGGCACACCAGGCAGAATATCCTGCTCCACCCTCTTCCATGTGCTGGGCAAAGGCGGACGGGGCAGCAGTGTGCTCCGAGGTTTGAGGGCCACAGCGACCAGTCTCACATCCCCGAAACCCTGCTCAGGATGACTCTTTAGCACCTCCTGGGGAGACAGGGTGTGCTCGCTGCTTTCCCCCAATCAGCACTTTCTGAACACCTACTGTGTGCAAGGGAGGGTGTCCCCTTCCTCCCTGTCCCTTCCTGGCTCACCCCACGTGAACTTGCTCATCTTGGAAGACCAAGATGAGTGCTTATGTGCCTGTCCACACTGCTATTTATGTCTCGGTTGGTTTGTTGGCAGGTACATTCGACAAGCGCGGATTGAGCACCAACTATGGGCAGGGTGGAGCTGGACCTTAGCAATCAGAGCCAGTCACAGGAGGTCAGAGAAGCCAGGCCATGTGCCAGCTGGAAGGAGGCCAACAGGGGGCTTGGTGGGGGAAAGGGCTCTAAGCCAAAGCCCGGGATGCAGGGAGCAGCTCCGTCAAAGACGGGCAAAGACACTGGGGGGGCATAGCTCTGGCTAGAGGCAAACTCCATTACGCACATTTGCGAAACCATGTAATTTGAGTACGGAAAGTGAGGGGCTGAGAGTGGTGGGGATGAACCTGGGGGGTTAGAACATTCTGGAAGACCTCGCACATCTCCCTAAGCAGCCGGGACTTGACCCCCCAGTTGGAATAAAAGCAGCCTTTAGTGTGTCCCCAGACTCTGATCCTTTGTCATGCAAGAGGTGGGCTCTGCAGTACGTGGCTTTCATCGAAGTCTAGAGAAAGGTCCCCATAGCCTTCCTTTGATTCTCCAACTGTGTTCCGTGGAATCCCAAGGTTCTGCCCCTGTGTTTTTGGTCTCACGGTGGGGACAAGGTGTGAAATTTAAGTGGGAAATGTTCTGGAACCTCTCCTGCTTTAGCCAAACCAGCTCAACTTTTTTTTTTCCATAGTGTGAAATTCCACGTAAGATTTCATGTAGTAAAGAACTTCTTGCTTAAGTATAAACAACCCCCACCTAAGTCCAAATACTTTGAGATCTTTGGTAATCCAGACCCAATCCATTTCTCCAGGGCCAGCTAAACAGTGTCCCATCCCCTGCCTCTCACTGCCCTGCACCAGCCTCCAGACAGGCTGACACTGCCCAAGCCACAGACCCTCTCTGCCCCTCCATGCCTCTGTCTCTTTCCTCTTCCTGTTTCCTATTTGAGGCAGACCTCCCATTTTTCCTCCTCCAGGAAGCCCTCTCTGATCCTCTCAAGTATCTCCAACATTGTCAATACACCTTGAGTGTTCCCCTCAAAGAGCTCTGACTCAGCAAGAATGAGAACCTCTTCTGCTGACCATCTGCTCCCCTGTCAGACTGTGAAATCCATGAGGGTAGAATCTGGGATGTGGTCATCAGCAGTGCCCAGAACCAGGCCAGGCATGTCACACAGTCCCCAAGGACTGTGTGGTGAGCCAATATGGGTGCCAGGAAAGAGTGAAGAGTGAAGAACGGTGGGTTTGGGGAGTACATTAAGTGAAAGGAGGAGTGGGTACATGAATGGAGGGGAAGGAGAAAAGGCAGGAAGGAGGGAGGGAGGGAGGAAAGATGGAAAGATCAGATGAAGGAAGGGTGGATGGAAGGGAGGAAGGGTGGATGGTGAGGGTGTGAGCCTGCAGACAGATGGGACAGCCCCTTTCCCCGAGAGGCCACAGCCTGCAGCCTCTTCAGAGCCCTCTCTGCCCCAACCGCCCTCCCCACTCTTCCTTCATCACAGAGCCAGCCCCTGACATGCCCTCGCCCGCACAGTGATTACTCCTTGAGCAGCCTCCCGTATCCTGTTCCTGCTCTTCCTACAAGCAGAGAAGCAGAAAAATCCATCCTGATGAGGAGGCAGCAGCCCCCCTTGTGCCCCTCCTCCCCGCACCCTACCCCTGCAGCCTGTAACTCTCGGGCAGTCAGGCAGAAACAGGCAGTCAATTTTTTCCAGGGTCGAGCGCAGGCTGTAAGGCACAGCCTTGCAGGGTGACAGAGGAGGTGGGGGCTGCTCAGGTGGCACGGCCATTTCTCTTCCATCCTGGAACCGCACCCCCTGCCTCGCTCTCCCCACTCTCCCCAATGCTGCCAGCTGTGTGATTCAGGAGACACACCACCCCCTGCCACCCCCACCCTCCACCCTGAAAGGGGCTCGCCTGAGACTGCAGCCCCAGGAAACACTGGAGGCAGGGCAGAATTCCCCAGGCCATCCATCACACCTTCCCCCTGCTTGCCCGGAAACCGGCCTCCTTTCACCCCAGATGCCCTGGGTGCCTTAACAGCAGGCTCCCTGGCAGAGGCAGAGGCAACTGATGTGCAGGTACCCAGCCGGGTGTCAAGGGGCTCTTCGCTGGGTGCTGTGGTGTGCCACCTGCTTTCACCCAGCTGCTGAGAGTGCTGACAGCTCCCAGCTGAGCCTCTGCTCCCAGCACCTGTCCTTAGCTGGAGAGAGCTGCCTTGTCCAAGGTCAGCCCTCCTTCCAGTGGCTGGTCAATGAGGGGGATACAGCATCCTGGCCTCCTTGCCTCCGGGCTGGATGACTTTGAAGAGTCATCTCAGCTTTAGAGGTCCCCAGGGGAGCAGCTGAGGTCTTTGGTGCACCTGGCTCATGCCCCAATTTCTCTCTGCCTAGTCCTGCTTACTTCCCTTCCCTTCCCTTCCCTTCCCTTGCAGCTGTTGCCCTTCCCCACGGCCCCCCAGTGAGTCCCTAGCACTCAATGTCGGAGCTTTGGGGTCTGTGTCCAAAGGAACCAGTCTGTGACAGCCTTTTCTGCTTTTGCTTATTTAATCACTCTGGCAACTCTGCATAGCCTGCCTCTCGTTCCACGTGTCAGGAACCCGAGGCTCAGAGAGGTGACATGCCTCTCCCCAGGCCACCCTGAGTGTGTCAGAGCTGGCATTCCGCCCTAGTCTAGCCTGCTTCTAGTTAGTCGAGACCCCAGTTCCCACAGAAGACAACCCCAGGGAGGCTCACAATTCCTTTCTGACTTTGGGGAGCCCCCAAGACTGGGGCTCCCTGACTCTGTGGGGGAGGAGCCCAGGTGGGGACACACAGCATCTGAGCCAGGACCAGGCTTCTCTTCCGGGTCTCCAGACCTCAGGCTCCACTCACACTGCCTCTCGAACCCTCAGCTCTGGACACTGCCTCCCCCTCTCCACCTGCCACACCCATCAATGTCCCAGGGGGTCACGCGATAGAACCGGAAGGGCCAAACACATCTGGCTTCCATCCTGGGCTCTTGATAGAATGAGTCACTTCACCCTTCCTTGAGCCTCCATGTCCTCATCTTTTAAATGGGCCATTGCGAGGATTATGTGAGACAATATATCAAAGACCTGGCCCAGCGCCTGGCACATGGCAGCTGCTGAGGAGTTCTCATTTCCTCCCTTTACGACTGGAAATAATATCTAATCTGATGAGGACCATCCGTGCTGAGCACTGTGGAAAGCACTTGAATCGCATCATCTCATTTAGTCCAGGCAACAGTTCTATGGCACAGGTACCATTTTTGCCCCATTCACAGGTGAGAAAATGGAGGCTTAGAGAGATAAGGTGAAGAATCCACAGTTCTCGGGTGAGGAAGTGGAGTGGTTGGGGCTCAAACCCCTCTGTCCAGCCCCAAGACCCATAGTCTTCACCCCCTGGACTCCCTTCTCCTCCTCCTTCTGTTAGCCTCTTGGACCCCCAACTCTTCCATGTCCCCTAACCCCAGGTGGACCATGCCCCTGAGTACCCCCTGATTCTGCCCAGGGGAGTCAGTACAATTTGGAACCACGCTCCCAGGTGCCCTGATGAGAAAAGCAAAGGAAATCACATGTCCCAGGTGTCACGTTGCTCTCACTTCCACCTCTCCGTTTTCCATGCTGAAACTGACCCTCCAATGACGAGAAAATCCTGCCCCTCGGCTGGGACCCACCTTGTGAGGGGAGCCCAGGTTCTCACAGAGCCTCTGTCTGCAGGAAAGCCATTTGCATTCCTCTGCCGCTCTGATGCCTTCCAGCCATGGAGGAGAGGGCTCTCTGGCCCAGGCGGCGGCCATATACCCATAATTGAACAACATCTGGGACCATCAGTCTTCATAAAAAGAAACCAGAGGAATGTGAAAAATTGTTCACAAGGCCACAGAGACTTCCTCTGTGGCTGGGCCAGGGGTCCAGGCTGCTTCGCACAAGCCCCTTTCCCTGGCTGCCTCTGAGCCCCTTCAGCGTGGGAAGAGCCCCGGACCAGAGGTTAGCTAGCCCTGGGTTCGAATCTTAGCTCTGCCTGCTAGAGCCTTAGCGATGCCACAGAGCATTTCCTTGCCTCGGTTTCTTCCTTTGTGAACTCAGGACCCTACTCCCAGGGTGGCATTCTTGTGATATTTAATGAGATTAGGTCTTTCTTACACAGATGGAGACATTCTAACGATCTAAACTTTGAAGATCAGTTTCAACGGACTGCAGACAGAGTGGAAGGAGAAGGGACAGAGACAAGGGGGGCACCCGACACACCCAGACCAAACCTTAACAGGGGTCTCCAAACATTTCTTCCCGATTCCGTCAGGGTGGTATACAAATTTAGGTCTTTGGCCAGCCATCATCTTCACCTGTCTCCGGCCAGCTCGGAAAAGAGGTTATAGGATTTACGGAGTAGATTACATGGCACTTAGCTAATGAAATGACACCCTGGCCCCCACCCTCCGCCAAGATATTGATCAGCCACTGGCAACCGCAGGAGCCGCAGCAGCCTCCAGACAGTTTACAAAGAAAATCAACCATTAATAAAATTGAATGGTTGGGAGAGAGCGAAGGGGAACCCGGTGGGGAGGAGCCGGCAAGAGGGGGTTGGGAACAGACAAGGAAGAAAAGAGGGAGAAAAGACGCCCTTCCGATTCAAAACCCGCAGAGCAGATGCGTGGGAGGCGGTGCGATCACCCAGTTCCAGGAGAACATGCCAACCGCACAAGTGCGCTAGACAGAACCCGAGGGGCGGACGTCTGCGGGCCCCAGCGACCAGAGTTTGCGAACTCAGGGCCGCCCCGCGGTGTGTCTTCCACGGTCCGGTCCGCACGTGCTTGACTGAAGTGGAATCTGCTGCCAATCTATATTTTAATGGGAGTTTTCATAGAAGCGTCGAGATTCCTGGAATTTTGTGGAAAATTGGAACACGTCGTCACCCTTGGCTTGCATTCCTGAGGGCAGCAACTGGGCAGAGTGTTCACAGCTGTCCCTGTGGGTGGGGCACCTGGGGACAAGCCTCCTCAGCCCCTACCTGGCCCCTTCACGCACTCCTGGGAGCGGCCAAGGCCTTTGAGTTGAAGACCCTAATTCAAAATGGAAACCGAATTACGTCAGAAACATATATTTGGGGGTGCATGTGTGCAAATGATACACATGGATATATACAAGTACCTGCCAAAATGTTAACGGGGTACAGCTCCCCGAGTAGGACGTTATCTCCTCATTCTTTTGTACTTACTGGTCTCATCAATGGAAAACAATAGACTTGGCTTTAGGGGAAAAAATCAATATATGCAGAGCTGAGTAATCTGTCTGCTCATAACGACGGTGATTGTACCAAGCAGGAAAAATAAAATATCAAACTATGGTCTTGTCCAAATAGGAGAACTGTGGGCAGTTTGAGTTGTCTCCGCTCCCTCTTTTCCACAGCATATCTCTTTCATATTTCTAATCAGAAAACTAAAAAATGGGCATGTGTAAATTAAATAGTCATTAACCCATGTTAACAAGGATTCTGAGGGAAGAAATGTCTTTGGGGGAGGGGTCTTGAGCACTTCAAAGCCCCCTTCTCTAGGTGCAGGAGCAACCGCTGTCAGGCAGCTGAGTCGTGTCATTCTGTCCTTGACCTCAGAGCCCCCTCTGTGAAAGCAGAAAAACAATGCAAATTCCCGATAGAGGAAAAAACGGGAGGCTAGCATTTTTTTAAAGTGCCTACGTGCCAGGCACAGATTGGCGTGTTTTCATACACGTGCCTTAGCCTAAAATCCTAGGGGTGAACACACTGGTCTCTCAGATCAGCCCATTTCCTAGTTGTGTGACCTCTTACAAGCACTTACCTTCTCAGAGCTTTCTTATTCTCTCTATGAAATAGGTATCAAATGGACCTCGTAGGGAGGAGGATGGAGTAAAAACAAAAAAAAAATCCTATGAGGAGCTCTGTGCCTGGCACAGAGAGCCAAAAAAGATTAGCCATCATTTATAGTATCATGATTGACGTTATTAAAACCCACCTACTGAGTGCCTGCCTGTGATGGGCAAGTTTTCCCACCCATCCTCCTACCAGCCTCCCACAAAACTCCACAGAGGTTGGGGCCCTCAAGCGGCCTCTCAGCGATGTCTGCCTCCATGGAGACGGCAGCTGTGAGGCTCACAGAGAACTCACTGGCCCTTAGCACTGACCCCTGCCCCTAGGAGGCGCTTTTCAGTGTATCTTTGAAACAGATCAAGTGAACACCCACATTGTTCTCTCTTCATCACTGCTTTACGCTTAGGCCAGGACCTTCATCTCTGTGTCTCAGTTTTATTATCTGTTAAGTGGGTGTGCCCACCAAATCCTTTGGAGAGTGTAAGGAAGGAGTGATCAATCAAGACCCTGGTGTAACTATCCCCATTTTACAGCTGAGAAAAGTTGCACCCTGCAGCATCCATTCATCCACTCATCCATCCATCCATTCATTCATTCACTCATTCATTCCTTAGCTGGTGTACCAGAGCAGCGCATCCCTCCTCCCAGGTCTCCAGCAGTGTCAGCGCCCCTGAAATGCATGTGCGGAGAAGAGGTGGGGAGCAGGTCTCCCCCATCCCCAGGCCTCCTTGTCTCTCCCTGCCAAGGAGGCAGCTGCAGCCAGACATTTGGAAGCCATTACAAACATCCCTGTCTGATTCTGATCTCCCCTGTGTGTAGCTTAAAGCAACAAATTCCAGGGAATTTTGGCTGAGTTCCTTGGCAGAGGGAGACTCAGAGGAACGGTGGAGAGCTCTCTCCTCTCCACCCAGCCGCAGACAGGCCTCCTCATTTCAGAGAGTGGGGGGCAATGGGCCATCAACCCAGAGGGGTGCGGGGAAGAGCTGACACCAAGGGTTGTGAGTCGAAGCCCAGATGCATCTACTCCATGGGGGAGTCACTTCTGGCTTCAGTTTCCCTATCTGCAAAATGGGAATAGTAATAGTACAGACAGACAGACAGACAGACAGACATACACACACACACACTACCCTTGTGAGGAACCCATGAGTCAATGTGAATTAAATGCCTAACGCATAGTAGGTGTTTAAGAAATTCTTTTTCTCTCTAGTTCTGATTTTAAGTTTCTTTCTGATATAACCAAGAAAGCGAGAGGTAAATTAAGTGAAATCTGGAAGAAGTTAAGCCCCTGGCCTGCCGGATGCCCTTACAAGAATTACTTCCCATCTTCCTGCCTCAGTTTCCCCCACCTTCCACCTCTCACCACTTACTGCAGAGACTCCCAGCATGACCCCAGCCCAGGCAGCCTTCCAGCCCCTCCCCACCAGGCCTCCTGGCATCGGGTGCTGTGTCCACCAGCAGCATCTCCTTCATGAACTCAGCTGGGGCCTGGCTCCTCCCTCGCCAGCACCTTCTCTTTCTCTGTTCACACTCCCTGTTCTCTTCCTCTTTTTCTCTGCGCTGGGTACATGGAGGCTCCTGGGTCCCACTCTGGCCTCTTAGAGTGGGGGACATGGGGAGGCTGGCTCCAGGAACATCGGTCGGGGGGCACCTTCCAGTAGAGACACATGGTTGCCTGCCACCACCCGTCGGCTGCCCGGGCTCAGCCTGCTTCCCTCCACACTTTGCCGCCTCACCTCGAGCTGAAGCTGGGCTGGAGGTGCCGCTGGGGTCTGTGGTGGCTGTGCATGTGTGTGTGTGTGGGGTGCGTATATTTGTGTATGGTGTACATGTGTATGTACAATGTATGTTATACATGTGTGTGGTGTGTGTTTGGGATGTGCACGATGTGTGTGCATGTGGTGTATATGTGTGTTGTACAGTGTGTGCTGGGTGGTATGCAGTGTGTGTGGTTGGGATGTGCATGGTATATGCATGTGCGTTGTGTTATGTGTGTGCTGTATGTGTGGGATATGCATGGTATATATGTGAGTGTTATGTGATGTGTGGTGTGTGTGCGTGCCTCTGTTAGGAGGTGGCCCTCACGGCTCCTAGAGCAGGAAGGGGGAAGGAGACAGAGCTGTGAGGGACGGTCTCCTGGACCTGACCTCTGCCCACCTCCCACACATGCATGCACGTCCACATGTCTTTCTGCAGACAGTGTTTGCTGCTGTTTTATTCAGAGGCCAGCGTGACTGAGCGCTTCCCATGCACAGCTCAGTTCATCCACACACCTGCCCGACACGGCCTCCTCTTCACAGGCTTGAAAGGCATGCTAGGGTCCTACAGACCGGGAGCCCGGGAGCCCAGCCTGGTCCTGGCACTCCCGAGTCCCCAGAGAACCGGCCCAGCAGTTGCAGCCCTGCCCCTGGCCGCCGCTGGGCTCCTGAAACTTCCTGCATTGCATTTCTTTTCCTGTTTGTCTTTGTTTCCAGAGGCTGAACTCTGGATCTCCATCACTTCCTCTTGCCCATTTCTCTCTCTGTTTCCTTGTTCTCCCTCTTTCTCTCTCCTCTCTCTTTTCTTTTCTGTCCCTCTAGTTACATTGATCCCCCGATCTCTCTCTCTTTCTCTCTCCATCCTGTGCCATTTTGTCTGTGTGTTCATCTCTCTATGTCATTCAATCTCTCTTCCTCTCTGTTCCCTTCCCCCGCTAGTGCCTCTCTCCCTGTTTCTCTCCTTCTCACTCCCTCCACCCCTCACTCTGTTCCTCTGGCCATGTGTCTCTGCCTCTCTGTCCATCTCTCTCCACCTCCCACCTGTTCCCATCCACCCATTTTATCTGGCCTCTCCCAGTGAGGCACCATAAGCCCATCTATTCCAGCCACAGCCAGGGCCCTGTAGGGAGCCACCAAGTTCTCTGATGAGGCTGAGATGAGCGATTCCTCCCCCCACTGAGTCATCAGGGCCTTTCCAGACTGTTCTCTGCAGCTCTCACTGCCCCTCTAGCTTCTCCCCGCCCCCCAAACTCCAGGCCCTGCACCCTGTGAATGTCACTTCTACAGACCACATTGCCTGTCCCTGGCTTCCTGAGGCAGGACCCAGAAAGGCTCAAGGTGTGGAAGGCAAGGTAGATCAGCTATTAGTTCTCTTCAGCCCCACCCCCCACACCTTCCCCTGGTCAGCCTTAAGTTGACAGCAGCACATTGTCTATTGCAGGCCAAGCCCAGGTGGGCAGCCCCCTCCTGCAGCCACTCCTGTCCCCAGGTTCCAGGAGCACCCCTTCTCTCCCCTCCGGGTGTAGGGTCTCTAACCCATCCCATCTGTTGCTAGCCCAGAGATGCTGCACCGTCCCTTTAGGCTCCCCTGAACCCTGACCATATGTGCTGCTCCTACCTTCAGAACTTGCTCCCTTAATCACCCCTTTGTGGTTGCAGTGTTACTTGTTTCCTGCCCCAACACCGATGAATGCGAATGCCCCCTTCTGCTGAACCCCTAATGCTACCCTCTCCCGTCTTCTCTTCTCTGATAGCTCCCCACCCCTCTGCCCACACCCACCCTCCTGCCGTGGGTCCAGGTCTGCTCCCCAGCCACACAGGGAGCTCAGCAAGGCAGAGGTTGAGCCCAGACCCCGGGCCCCCTAGCCCAGTGCAGCACACCGAGCCAGCCCTCAGGGGCTTTTAAAACAGGAATTAAGGAGTCGGTGCAGTGGGAGCAGTGAGGTCGTGGCCAGCGTGCCAGCCAGTCAGCTGTGTCAGCAGCACTGCCTGGGATGCTCCAGAGTCCACCCTGGGCCCGTTGCCACCCCTCCCAGGCCTTCCTGTCAGAGCTCCAGCATCCCTGCTGCAGGGGGCCCCCAAGAGTGGGGTGCTGCCACTCTCCGGCTCCATGAAACCTACAACACCTCTCTGCATGCCCCAAGCTCACGGATGGGAGGGTTCTCCTGCTCCTGGCACCCATTCAAGCTGCCTGGTGAACTAAATTGATTTTTTATCGTTGCTCTGGAGCGAGCTTAATGAATCTGTTAGTGACGGCTGCCTGCCCCAACGCCTCTCGTGCCTGCGCCACCAGAACAGCTCTTCCCGAGGAGGAGGCACTATTTAAGGCTCAGCCGGTGCCCCTGAGAGCAGCTGGGCATCAGCTGTGCCAGGCCTTGCTCCTCCCGGGCCGTTTCTGTACGGGGTGGGGCTGTAATGTGGGTCAGAAAATGAAAAGGCGATGCTGAAAATGAACAGCAGAGATTTAATTTAGTGCATGTGTTCCTAAGGCCCAACAGTCCAGCTGTCTGTCCGTCCATGCATCCATTCTTCCATCCATCCACAAGTCCATCTGTCTGTTCATCCTTTTGTCAGTCCTTTCTTCCATCCATCCATCCATCCAACCATCCTTTCATTCATTCATCCTTCAACCCCTTGAACCCTCCCTTACTCCCTCCATCCATCCATTCATTCAGTCATCTCTCCATTTTTTCATTTATTTATTCATTCATTTAACATTATATACAAGTTATTATGAAATTTAACATCCTAGGGGGCACCACATGGCTGCACCCTCAACCAATGGTGTGAGAATAATATGCATTTGGTGGAAACTGTACTTCGAATTTTGGATTTTTACCTTTTTCCAGAGTAGTAATATGTGGTACTCTTGTGAGGTGGGGAAGTGTCAGTGAGATGATTTTGCCCCACTGTTGACTGACGTAAGTGTTCTGAGCATGTTTAAGATGGGTGGGGCTAAACTATGATGTCCAGTCTGTCAGGGGCTTTAAACTCATTTTCAACTTATAATGTTCTCAACTCACAATGGGTTTCATGGGATGTAACCCCATGGTAAGTCGAGAGGCATCTATATTCACTCGTTTAATCTTAAAACCCACCCCAGATGTCCTATTACTATCTCCACTTTATAGGTGAGAACAGAGGCACAAAGAGGAAGAATTACTTGCCCATGGCCACAATGTAAGTGGTGGAACTGGGATTTGACACTAGGCCATCTGGCCCCAGAGTTCCTACCCTTAACAACTGGGTGAGGCACGCATCCTGAGGCAGAGGTGGGGGTGTGGGGCCGACCTTGGAGGCTCAGCTTAATGCTTGCAGATGTACTATCTTGCTATCTCTTGTGATCAAACTTGAAGGTCTTTCCAGCTCAATAGGATGGGACTTCAGTGTAGAATTCCAGTAAATAAATGGCCATAGCTAGTTATCTAGAGATGGGTGGATGGATGGATGAATGGACAGATGAGCGGATGGATGGACGGATGGGTAGATAACTAGGTACATACACAGTTACTCTCGCATACAGAGACAGACAGATGGATCATGCAGTTGGATTGGGTTTTTTATGTTTTTTGTATGTCAGAGTTAAGGGCTAATGATAAATGTCTTCTGTGCAGGGTCTGAAAGACAACTAGACAGGCAGCCCCAGCTCCATGTTTCACCAACTCTCTCAAAGACTCAGTTTCCTCATCTGTGCAATGACCATGACCCTGCCCAGCTCAGGGGGTGACCGAGGCCCACTGACATAACACCTGTAAGGCACGTGCCGCGGTGCAGCACCTGTAAGCACTAGACTCCTTCTTGGCCCCCATTCTCCTGACTGTGCCCTTTCCTCGTCCTTTCTCCACCTCCCCAAGCCCCACCCACAGCTGGCCTGGGACTCTCCAGAGCTGTCTCAGACAGCAGGGACCCCCCCAAGCCCCCGCTGCCCCTGAGCTGAGGGTCAGAGAAGTGCGTCTCCCTGCAACGTGCGACGCCACGCTCGCTGGCAGCCTCCAGCGCCGAGCACAGCTGCCAGGCCGGCAAGCCTCCTTCCTCACAGCTGCTGGGATGCGACCTTGTCTATCAGGCGGCCCCGGGAAGCCTGCTGAGTACGCTCCCAGCTTGGTAGGTGACATAAATATTTTCCAACATGCAGGCAACAATCTGATTGGTGCCTTCCCCAGAGTGCCAAGCTCCAGGCTGGGAACTGCAGAAGCAAAAAGAAAAAAAAAAATTCATTTTTGCCAGTGAAGTCTGGCTCTTTCCTTCACCGAAGAGTTTAACTCTTCCTGTCTCCTTGCTTACTGCACGTTCTAACCCAAACTGCTGGCATTCCACGGGAGTTTGGCAAAGGCCTACGGTGACCAGGACAGCCCTGGTCCACGCTCACAGAGCCCGCAGACCACATAGGGCAGCCGCTCAGACCTGAGCACATGTTCCAACCCTCCCCCCCCGTGATAAAAGCATAGTGGTTATAATTTAAAATACTTTTTCCACGAGAGTCTTTATCTCTTAGAGATAGGCACAGAAATATCCAAGGCTGAGATGGCAGGGTGTGTAGATTCGCTCCGCAGTAATGCAGGAGGCGGCAGATTGGGATGGGGGCATAGAGATGGAGCAAGATAAGCAGTGAATCGGCAACGCTGACTCAGACAGTGAGTGCACCATGGGCGCTTCTGCCCGTGGAGCTGCGGCCTGAGCAAGCATCAGAGCCTTCTGGAGGGCTCCTGTGGCCTTGGGCCCTGCCCCCGAGACTCCCGGGCAGCAGGTCTATGGGGGCCAGGTTTTGCAAGCCTAACAAGCCCCCAGAAGATTCTGCTGCTGCTACTACTAAATGACATCTGGACTAGCACTGCTTTACACTGTGCTCTACATTGGTCTGTTTGAAAATTTTGATAATAAAATATTAAAGCATAATATTTTAAAGACTCTACCTTTCAAGAGATGCTGACTCAGGAGGCCTGGTGTAGGACTCAAGAATCTGTATTGTAACAGAAATTGGGGTGATTCTGATATAGTTTTTCCATGTCACACACTTTGAAAAACAGGGGCCAGGGCAACCAGACAATTTCCTTACAGTAGAATATGCACCATAATGAGGGCAGCCCCAAAGGTTAGGAGCATGTTACAGCCACCAAGTTTAACCTAGGCTTGGCAGTCAGGGATGGCTTCTTGGAAGAGGTGAATCCTAAACTGAAACTCCAAGGAGAAGCTGGAAGTAGACAGGTGATGGTGGAGAAGGAAAGGGTGCAGAGGGAACTGCATATGCTAAAGCTCAGAGGCAAAAGTGAGAGGGATGCCTTTAGAAAATGCAAATTGGAATTCAGTTGAAGGAAGTGAGGTGAGGAGAGAAGGGTATCCAGAGGCAGGCAGGACACCATGAACATGGGGAGCTGAGCAGGAGTTGGGTTCTTGTGCACCAAGAGTTTAGACTTCATCCTTGGGACAGAGGGAGCCATGCAGGGTGTGAGGGGTGATGTGATCACATCTGTGCTCTGGAATAATCTCTCTGGCTGTCCTCTAGACCACAAAGGGGCAGGAGGGGAAGCCAGGAGACCCAGTTAGGGGGCAGCTGCTGCAGCCAGACTTGAGATGAGTGGGAGTGGAGAGAAAAGTGGAGCTCATTCGGTAGCTCGTTAGGAGAGAGAATGAACAGGACTTTGTGGTTGGATCTTTTCTCAAACAAATTCAAGTCGTTAGTGTGAATGTCTCAATCAGAGATGGTTCTAGCAGGGAACAGGAAGCCTATGTGATTTGGGGGAAAGGACCAGAGTCTGAGGTATATTTTCTGTATTTGTAGCTTAAAATCCACCCACCCCAAACTTGGCTTCCATGAGAAGTTCAAGGTGGCTCCTAAGACATTGGGTCTACATGTCCAATAGCTGAGCTTGCTCTAGGCCACTTCCATATATATATGACCAAAGAAACTTTACATAACCTCCCAGGACCTCAAGCTTCCTGGTTATGAAATGGGAAGGTTATAACTTCTCATCTCTCAAGGCTGACATCAGGCTCAGAACTGTGGAAGTTCAGGTAGATGCTCAGAACATGCTTCCCCGTTCAGCACCCTCCTAGCCTGGCTTCAGAATCTATTTACACATTATCTTCTCCTACCAGCTCTCCTCAGGCAGGATTAGTACCCCCTTGTAGTCCTTTCAAATCATAGGCATGTCTCTTTCATGACACAACTAACCCTAAAATGATTAATTAAATGCTTATCTGTTCTAGATTCAGAGCTCCTAAATATCTGTAGAGACTAGCTTAGACCTCGACACATAATAAATGCTCTACAAACTCATTCATTCATTCAAGCCTTATTTCATTGAGTCCCAAACATATACCAAGCACTGGAAATACAGAAGTGAAAACAATAAATGAATGAAAAAAGAATGAATGAATGAATGAATGAATGAATACTCTAAAGCTCTATGAAATGAATTACTTTGTAGGTGCCAGCTACTAGATAAACACTTTTTTAATGGATGATTTCACTTAGTCCTTGACACTCTTAGTTGTACTATTGTTTGTAATTTCCAGATAACAAAAGCTTGAAGAGACTGGGCAGGACAAGTTACCTCAGCCACAGCAGTGCTGGCAGGGGGGTGTGACCCAAGGGACTGTAACTTCAGGGCCTCTTCCCTTGGCCTCTTCACTGACTGCTTCCCCAGGTGGCCTGGTCCTGGAACCCAATCCAGAAAGTCACATGCAGGAAGTTCTGTAATTCTCTCTATGTCATAAACAGAAGCAAATCAGGTGCTTGGGTGAGACGGGAATTTTCCTGCCTTGAAGTAGAAAGTAGTGGCATGATTTCTGCGGCTGCCATGGCTTCGGCAGGTGCCCATTTGTAGCAGCCACCACCCTGGAAAGCAGACCACAAGCCGTAGTCCGTTGAAGGCTCACAACTCCTTCCAGGAGATGAACGATTCCTGTGCAACTTGTAAAACACACAACACTCAGCAAAGTGCAGAGGAAGCCATGAGGTCACACAGCAGGTATTCTGGGGGGGATCCACCTGACACCAAGCTCAATCTGTTCCCCCCACCACATTCATCGGGCTGCTGTAGGAACATGGACTATAATAAAGAGTAGGTACCATCTTGTTGTGGTTTTAATTGGCAATAAACTAATGAACAAAACAGAATCAGAAGCATGGAAACATGGAACAGACTAACAGTGACCAGATGGGAGTGGGGAGGGGGATGATGGTGGAAATAAGGGGAAGGAAGTAGTCAAAGAACATGTATGAATGACCTGTGGACATGGAGAACAGTGTGGGGATTGACTGTGGGAGCAGGGAGTGGGATGGGCAGAAGACAGCAAAGGGGGAAAAATTGGGACAACTGTAATAGAATAACAATAAAAAGATAAAAAGAAAAAGAAAGAGAGGAAGGGAGGAAGGAAGGAAGGAAGGAAGGAAGGAAGGAAGGAAGGAAGGAAGGAAGGAAGGAAGGAAGGAACCAGGGCAGTTTCTGTGGAAGAAGTGGAAGTTTCACCAGGATGGCTTCTTGCACCCAGTCTGAGTGAATCTCAAGGGCAAAACATCAAAAGGTTAATGAATAAAGGCAGGGCAATAACAGTTGAATCCGGTGGGTGAGTGCCAAGCCCACAGGCCTTGGGATGGCCCAATTTGCTATGAGATGAGGCTCCGCACCCCCTGGAGAAGGGATGCCAGGGTGCCCCTTACCTCCCGGGGATGTCAGGATGCTGGGCCCTTCCTGGCCTCTGAGGGACCCAGAGAGGGGTCTGGGATGGGGTCCCGGGAAGAGACCCTCACTGTGCTAACTCGCTTCCTGAGCTTTAGCAGATGAAGCAACATGTTAGATGTCACATTGCCAACCCTCTCCCAAGAACAGTGGCTTTTATTTGGGGAGGGAGGTGATATCAACCTAGATTCTCACTATATACAACAAATTAAATTCCAGATTGATTTTGCAAACCCAGAGTCAAATGTAAAAGTAAATAAAATTTGAAGACAAAAATGAGACATTAATGATGCCAGGGAGGGAAACACATTTCTTAAGCATGAACAACAAAGAAATGAATCACTGAGGAAGGGAAAATTGGATAGATTTGTGTACCGGAAATGAAACTGAAAAAAGAAAAACAAACAAACAAACAAAAAAAAACTGGTGTGACTAAAGACATTATAAATGAAATTAAAATCCAGCTGACAAACTGAGGAAAAATATTTGCTTATAATAAAGAAATGGTTAGTGTACTCCATAGTTCTTACTGGACTCTTGTTTATCAAATAGAAACCACTAAATGCAGAGAATGTAAGGAAAGGAACAGACAGTTTTCAGAAGAAGAAATGCAAACGACTGATCATCTCATGAAAAAATACATGTAGCTGATCTTCTTAGGAGAAAATGACCAGTTTGGCACAGATTTTAATGAGTTGGGTCGGTGTTGGCAAGGGGAAGTTGAGGCAGAGTTTCACTCTTACTGGGTGAGGACTCACTTTTCTGTAAGATACTTAAAAAGTGAAACTTAAAAATACGGTTTCTGACCCAATAATCCCAATTCCAGAAACCCACTCTCCGGGGAGATCGTAGATACAGACAAAGATTGGGACCGTCCAAAGTAGTCACAGTATATTATGGATCATGCATGAGGTGAATTCCATACAGTCCTTTAGAAATGTCATTCAAGATTAATGATTAAGACATCATGTGATCAAACTGGCACACACAAACAGCATTTTGAAAGCAACCTTGATTGGTGTGTGAGCCTCCAGAAATGCAGAAATATTAGTAGAAGGATGAATATTCACCATGAAATTCACAGTGGGTTTGGGAATTGGGGACCGTGTTTCATTTTCTCCCTTGTGTTTTTATGTTAGAAATTTTATGATAAAAACATATTATTTTTATAATAAGAAAAAATTTAAGCCAGTCCATTGAAATGAGAAAGGCCGCCCTAAACTGGGGGTGTGCGGGCAGGTAGGAGTGAGTGTGGAGGTAGTTAGGCACAGTTTCTCAGCCTGAGCTCTGGTGACATTCTGGGTCGAATAATGCTTTGCAGTAGGGCCATCCTGTGTATTGTAGGATGTTTAGCAGCATCCTCATCCCAACGAAAATATCTCCAGACTCTGAAATTGCCTCCTGGGGTGGGGTTTAGGCTGGATTGCCCCAGGTAAGAACCACTGCAGCCAGGGGTAAGGAAGGTGCGCTTTTAATCTGTTCGCTCTGGGGATACCGTTCACCTGAGTTCTCTTTCGCTCACTCATTCATTCAACAGACATTTTCAGATCCTTGGTCAGGTAATCTGGAGACTCAGATATGGTGTCCTATCAGACTCATGCTACCATGCTCAGAAAAGCCATCTAAGGCTCCTGCATTTATTCATAAAGTTTGCCGAGCCCTCCCTCACTCCCTGGCTCCACCATGGAAAGTGTACATCTAGGGCCAGAGCTGCGTAACTCCAGGCTCTGCCCTCAGCAGCTCACAGTCTGGCAGGGATGGCCGCTGAGCAAGCAGCTGCACTGGTTCAGTGGGATGGGTGGGTGTTAACCGCGGGGTATGAGAGGTGATGTATGAATGCAGGAGAGAGCCTGTCAGAGATAATGATGGCAATGACCTTCAGGATAGCCCTTTCCATGTGTACCACACTTACAGTTTTTAAAGTGGGTCATTGGGGTCTTGGCAGGAAGCAGATAGTGCATTTGGTGGGGTAGCCTAGGAGAGTTTAAGAAGTGGATACTTACTTGGGGACGGGGACACATCAGGGACAATGTGGCCCCTGGGTACAGCAACAGTAGGAAACCCTTCTGTCCTGGGACTAACAGGCCAGCAGAGGGACTGATGCTGGATGCTGGAGAGAGCCATGGCTGCCGCTGTGGGACCGTGGCCCAGCAGCAAGCAAGGCTTGGGTAGGGCAGCCCAGCCTCTACAGATGCAGAGCCAAGCAGTGAGGGAGCAAAGGCAAGGGGCACCTCAACCTCACTCTCCTCCTGTCCCCCTGGAGCCAGAACACAGGGGAGGTGGGCTGCAGACACAACTCCTGTGGGTCAGCGGCCTGGTCATACTACAGGTGGAAGAGAATCAAGAGGCCAAAGAGGGGCGCACAGAAGGTGTCCAGCACAGGACATCTTCTCATTTCACCCTCCAGTAGCCCTGCAGGGTACACTCTGTTATACACCTTTTCTACAAGAGGAAGCAGATGTTCAGAGAAGCAGAGTGATTTTCCTGAAGTCACACAGCTAGAAGGGGTGGAGCCAGGATTGTAGCCATGGTTCGCCTGAGTCTCTGAGCTCTGGCTTTGTAGTTGGGAAAGATCTAGGTGAAAATTCCAGCCCCAATATTTACTAGCTTTTGACCTTGGGCAACAGCTGTGTGTCTCTGAATGGGCTGGTCTGTGAAAAGGGTCAGTGACTCCTGCGCAGCGGGGCTGCTGAGGGCTGAATCACGTGTGTGAAATGCGAGGCCCGTGCTAGGTGGGGAGACAGCTGAGTCAGGGGAGGCCTGTCCCGGTTCCCCACCGGGCCGTTATTAACCAGAGCACCAGCCTCTGCATGAAGCATGGGGCGATCTGTCTGCCTCCTCCGCCACCTGCAGAATCGATCTCCATGCTCGGCTGCCTCATTGAGATGCAGGTCCTCAGCTCCGGGACTCCATCCCAGTGTCTGGTCAATAGCTTATATTTTTAATTTGTCAATAATCAGTCAGGACCTTGGCCAGTGCCCCTGCACAGGGCCAGCAAGATCACTCAGCCAGAGGGGGAAGGAGGGCAGTGTGCATGGAGGCCAACAGACTCTGAGCCGGGCTGGAAACCCAGGGAGGGATGGGGCACTCAGCGGGTACCCATGGCACCTGACTCCCAGGCCATGGCCAGGTGTCCGGAGAGCTAGGGAGTCACAGATAAGTGCACAAGCCTGAAGTCAACAAAACCAGGGTGCACTCCCAAAGCTGCTGCTTTAGGGATAGGTGACCTTGACCGAGAGACTGAACCTCTCAGAGCCTCCACTTCCCCATTGTCAATTGGCCGAGATAAAAACACATCGCCCACAGGGTTGTAGGACAGTCAAGTGAACCAATACACGAAAAGTGATTAAAACAGTGCCCAGCACACTCTGAGCACCTGGTACACACTAACTATTGTAAGTGTTTTTTAAAAGTCAAGCAAAAGAGGTGATTGTAAGTCAAACAATGATTATCACTTACAGATTCTCAATATAGATAGACAGCCTGACACTCACAGAGGGGAAATTGTCATTCCCACTTTACAGATAAGGAAGCTGAGGCTCAGAGACATCAACTCTCTGGTCCAAGGTCACACAGCTGGGATGTAGAGGGGCCACAATTGCAAACCCTGAGAGTCAGTCCCTGGCACTTGTGCTTCCACCTTGTGAACTAAAGATGCTGCAACCTAAGTATCCTAAACAAAAGGGAGAAAGTGCCACCTTACCTCTCAACATTTGTGTGTGTGTGTGTGTGTGTGTGTGTGTGTGTGTGTGTGTGTGTGTGTGAATAAGTGCGTTGCTTTCTTTTCTCTTTTCTCCTTGACAAGCGAGCACCGTGTACCCACAGGAGGGCAGGGAAGTGAGAACAGCAAGAAAAATCTGTTTATCTCCTGAGTCCTTACCCATCTTGTCACTAAAAAATTCCCAGTTCTTTCCTGTCCTGTGCCCTTCCCAATAAAAGAGCCAAAGAGAGCCCGGAGAGCTAGAACAGGGCTGACTGAGGAAGCTTATGTTGCCCCAGGAGGGAGGAAGGCCTTTTCCAAGGTCAAAGGAGAGTTAGTGTTGGAGCTGGGACAGGAACACAGGCCACCGATGGCCAGTCCAGGGCTGTTGGGGGCCATCCCTGTCTGCTAAGCCTGTCCTTCACCTCTAATATCATGAGAGCTCGATTCTTGCTCCTGCTGTCTCTGTGTGTCCCCACATGCCCCTTCCAGTAGATGTCACTGTCAGCCTCCACAGAAGAGGGCCAGCCCTGCCCAGAGGACCTGGCACAAGCCAAGGCCCCACCCTTGGGTAATAGCGAGGGCACCAGCAATGATCACTGATCCCCAAGTCCGAACACCTGGCTTTTCCACCTCCTAGAGATGCCATCGGGGTGAGTCTCCCCACCGTTGAGGGCCTTGGTTTGCTCACCTAAAGCCAAGGGTGACAGCAGCTGTGTCATCTGGTGGGTTGGAAAATTCTCAGAGACAACCCAGGAGAACGTGCCAACGCTAAGCGGGCTCATGGGATACGCGCGTTCCGGGCTTTCCCCCTCGCGGCCCTGGAGATTTCCTCTCGTCTCCATCCTGCCTGTCCCCAGAGGACCTGCCCGCTCCCCCCACCCAGTCTGCATCTATTGAAATAGACTTTTCCACCAGAAAACTCCCCAGACATTAGTGGAATCCCCCACAGGTAGGCTTCGGAAGCTGTTAAATGCCCCCAGAGAATCCTGAGCTCCTGGGACCGCCTGTGAAGAGCAGATCACAGGCAGAACCTCACAGAACCCTGGTGTATCCATTCTTCGAGGAGCCACAGTGTTGCCTAGCCAATCTCCTTCCCAAAGAGCAGCAGGAAAACTGAGGTTTGCAGCAGGGAGTGACTTGCTCAAAGGCACAGAGCCAGCTGGTGCAGGGATGGGATTCTATTCTCTGTGCTGGCTGGCACCCATCACCTGCTCCCAGACACTGGGGGCGGTGGGTGGGTCAGAGTAAGCCCATCCTCGGGGCTGCAAATGACTCCAAGTGTTCAAATGTTCTTGTGAATCTCTTAGTGAGGTTCTTGTTGCAGACTGTAGTGAATGGAGGGAGGGAGGTCAGTTTTCTGTGCTTTGCTCTTAGTTAGCTGTGTGGACCCCGGCAAGTCACTTTCACTCTCTAATCTCAGTTACTTTATCTATAATGGGTCATAAGGAGTCGTGGAAGTAATCAGGAGTAATCATCATCATCATCATCTTCTCCTCCCTCTCCTCCTCCTTTTTTCCATTATTGTCATCTATTAAACATTTGCACCATACTCAAGAAATACTTCAAAAAAAGAAAATGGGAAGTTTAGAAGGAAGGTCTAAATTTTAACCCATTTTCCAGATGATGGAACTGGGGTTGGAAGGATTTATTTGCTTGTCCTGAGTCACCATAAGATCCCCAGAGAGGCAACCTGGGTAGTCAGAGAGTAGAGCCTGTCTGCATCTTTTAACCTCTGCCCAACCCCCTCCCACGTGGAAGGCTGAAAGGAGGCCCAGCAAGGTTGGCGCTGATTCTGCCCACTGATGATCTCATTGGTCTTACGATTCAAAGAAGTCACGTCTGAACACTAGCGTGCAGGGTTTGGTCTGTATGGTGGGAGGGCCAGCTTTGATTCTGCCTGCTCTCCCTCTCCGGGAACGAGGACAGCAGGTGGGTTTGCTGAGGACCACTCATATATAAAATGGGTCCAAGAACAAATAAGAAAGGGGAACTGAGGGGGTCTGGGTCCCTCCTTGGTGGGGGTCGTCTGTACAGGAAGTGAGTTGAGTCTACAGATTTTCCATAGGGCTGGGGGTGTCAGCTAGCTTGGGCAGGGATGTGGGGAGGCGTCGTGCCAGCCCAGGGTCCCTCCCAGGTTTTCCTTCCACCCAAGGTGCCTGTCCACTGGCTGTGTGGCCTGGGGCAAATCATCTTCCTCTCTGGGCCCCCATTTCTCTATCACTGTAACAAATACACTGGAGCCAAGAAAAGATAGTGCTGACTTTCTTCATAATTTTCTACCCACAAAGCCCTTACGTTGGCCAGTGCCTATTACTACTGTCTGCGCATTAGAATTACTTGCCCTCAAGTAATTTTCTTAACTGTGTCAATGCACAGGCACTCTCCCAAACCAATTGAATAAAAATACTTGGAGATTGGGCTCAGGCATCAATATTCTTTAAGACCCCCATGTGCCTCTAATGGGCAATTGCTCTGTGCCATCGTCTCTCGAGCAATGCCTCTGAAGGCAGAGGTAAGTAGCCCCATTTGACTGCTAAGGAACTGAGGCCCAGACAGGGAAATGATCTGCCCAAAGTGACAGGCTGGTTAGTGGCAGGGCCAGGGGTAGACTGGGGAGGGCACCTGGGGTGAGAGGGCAGGGCTCTCTGTCCAGAGTGATGAAATGGGTGGTCTCTGGACTCTGGCCTGAGGCTGGGCATGTGCCCCTGGGCTCACCCTCTCTCACCTTCACTCGGATTGTTTTTTCCACAAAGGATGTTTTTTCTCTTGTTTCCTTTCTACCTGTGTCTCTCCATAATTTTCTCTTCTTCTTGCTCCACTAACTCATTCTTTTCATCTCTCTTCTCTTCTCACCTCTCCCTTGCTTTGTTTTTCTCTCCAACTCTCTTGTTCCCTCTTCTTTCTCTCTACATTTCTCTTTCTCTTTGTCTCTACATTTAACTCTCAGCTTCTCCTTTCTCTCCTTGACTCAATTTTCTTCTTCCCAGCTGCTGCTCTCCAAGGACCCTTAATGGGCATCCTTTCCTCCTATCCCTCTGGCTTCTCCCCAAAGGCAAACACTGATCTCCAACCCAAGTTTTTCTTTCCTTCTCTGACTAGTTCTCTGGAGAAGCCCATTTTCTCCCTGTGCCCCTACATGGAGATTCAGAACAAGTGATACCCCTTCCCTTACATCTCCCATTGTAGAGTGAATACAAATCCCCGCCACTGGGGAAGATGACTCTCCATAATCCAGTAGCATCTCACCCAAACTGGGGACACATTTCTTCAATGAAAAAGCCTCAGGGTGAGCACCTACTGTGTGCTGGATTCTGGGAACCCAGCAATAATAAAGGTAGCCTGAACCCTTCTCTCTCTTTTTTGCCAGTCAGCAAGACAGAAAACAAGCAAAGAATTTAGACACTTATTTAATTCCTTATCATGATGATAATGGCAATGGTGTTGGTCTAGACAGTGACTTGGGGAGAGTTGGGCTGCTTTAAGGAAAGTATCTGAAGAATTGACATTTAATCTCAGACCTGAGACGTGAGAAGGAATCTGCCATGCAAAGGGCCAGTGGAAGAAGATTTGAGGTGAAGGGCACAGCAAGTGCAAAGGCCCTGCAGCCAGAAAAAAAAACATCAGTATAATCAAATGACAGGCTCAGGTAGCTGGAATGGGAAGAGAAAGGGTGAGCGAATAAGAAGACGAGGTCATGAAAAGCAGGGCCCAGACTCAGAATGCCCTTGGAGGCTGCGGAAGAGAGCTTGTCTTTTATTTTTAGTTGCACGATTTTGGGCTGGGGCATGCCTGTTATCTGGTTTGGCATGGTCATTTGTCCCCGAGCATAGTGGGGTGGGGAAGAGTGGACTTGAGAACACAGATGTGGTTTAGATTTAGGGGCTCTTTAAAAGGTGGGAATCTTCCTCCTCCTCCTTTCCACTCCACCAGCAATTCCACTCCACAGTGGCTTCAGCAATGCTAACTCACCTCCCTCCCCCACCCACAGAATCCAAATCTAAGGCCCTGCTAAGGGGCTGGTGGCTATTCTCACCACCGCCATAATCAGCACCATCACCACCACCACAAACACCATCACCATTATTTTCAGGTTGCTCTAACTGACAAAGAGATGATAACGAGGAAAGGATTAAAGTATCCTTATTGGTCTACTTCAAAAATTTTACCATAGAAGTCAGGACAAATGGATTAATCCCATCAGCATTAAAAGAATGCCTACTGTATGCAATACAGAGATAAACAGGCCCCTGAAGTGGCTAATATGAATATTAATATTAAGAACTGCTAATATTTATTGGTCATTTGCTAAGGACTTTACATGATTATCTCCTTAAATCCTTACAATAATCCCATGAGCCTTTCCAGTTTTCAGGCGAGGAAGTTGAGGCACAAGGAGTCGAAGTGATCAATTAGGCAAATTAAAATCAATCTACTCCATCCCTCTCCTTCAGACAATTGTCGCTTGCCCTGCCTCCCCCCAGCCCTGTTAATACGTTAGTGCGTTACTTTAGAGGAAGCATGTAGTTTAGTCTGGAGACCCAGAGATCAGAGTCTGTCCCAGTGGGTTCTAATCCTAACACTTCTGGTCTACTGATACTTTGTTTCTCTCTGAAATTGTTTCTCTGTGTGTAAAAAGAGGATAATTGTTCAATAAATAATGACAAAGTGTGGCTGTAATAGTCATTTTAGAATTCATATCCATGTTAGCAACAGCCTTAATGGGTGACGTTTTAATCCCAAGAAATGGCCTAATTAATGATGGAATGTCAGGCACATTGTCAAGAAGAGGGGGCGGTATGTTTTTGAGTGAAAGTCTAGGAGTGGTGACGGATCCAGGAGTGGGAAGCGTTAATACAGACAACCTGCCCTCTGGCCTGAGATAAGTTTCTGTTCTTCCCCTTAGGGAGACCAAAAGGGAACTGCCCATCTTACCCCCCAAACACTGACGGCACCCCCATCCCAAAAGCTACAAGCTATTTCACTTCTTCTTGAGTGCATGACTAATAAAGCTTCACGGAAGGCAATATTCAATTGTGCCCTGGAATTAAAAGAGTGGATTCATGCACCATATATCACCCCAGCTGCAGGAGATCAATAGTCTAGCAATAGACATTTCATAATTAAAAGAAGATGGAGAAGAAGAGGAGGAGGAGAAAAGGCATGGACCCTGCTGATGGTCTTGCGTTTTCCTTAGCTTTTTGGTTCCCAAGGTTTTAAAGGATTTTCCAAAGAAATAAATCCTGGCTGGAGTTGTCCCAATAGGCTGGCTGGGAAGGCACTTCAGTGAAGTCATGTGGACCGTCCCCTCGCCTTGAGGCTGACTGGGAATACATGCTGCCATTTCCAGACATGCTAAAATGCCTTTTATGACCCCTCTGATACCTTCCTGCACAATCCAAAGCTGGCTGGAGTGGCCACGGGTCCTGTTTTCCTCTCAGCAGCCACCTCTGCATTTTCAAGTGAGGTATCCAGATTGTCCTCTGGGAAAATTTCTCCTTCAGGGGCACTTCAGCCTGGACTGAGTTTGACCTGTACAATCCTGAGGTGGTCATGTATAGAAAGTCTGGCCAATAAGATTATCCCATTCACTCTCAAGACTGTAACAATTGGTTAATGGATGCACACATGACCAAAATAAAGCCAATCAGCATCAGTTCTGGGACTTTCTCTTAGCTGAGGTTGCCAGGCTTGGAGGGCAGGAACCTGAAGCTGCTGAGGACCATCTTTTCATCATGGAGAAAATGTGTGCTTTAAGAATGAAGCTAGCACATCAGAAAAGCAAAGCCTAGAGATGGAAGGGAGGGGGAGAAAGAGAGAGAGAGAGAGAGAGAGACCGAGCGCAGAACCTATTGGACCTCTGAATTCAGTCATACATGAATCCATGTTACACTTTTTAGTTATGAGAACTCATAAATTCCCTTTATACCTAAACTATTTTAAAGGTTTTTTAAAGATTTTATTTATTGATTTTTAGAGAGAGGGGAAGGGAGAGAGAAAGAGAGGGAGAGACACAGTGATGCAAGAGAGAAATATTGATCGGTTGCCTCCTGCATGCGCCCTCACTAGGGACTGAACCCACAGCCCGGGCACGAGTCCTGATTGGGAATCAAAGCAGTGACCCTTGGTTAGGACAATGTGTAACCAATGGAACCACACCACTCAGGGCTGCCTAAACTATTTTGAAAGGGGTTTCCATCTCCTGTAAATTAAAGAGTCTTGATGAATTCATTAGTTTTCCTAGGATCACTCATCCAATAAATGAGTTCCTTAATGCAAAGGAAAAAGCACAGATGTAGTTAGATCCAAAGTCTAATTATCTAAATACAAGCTATGTGATCTTGGGCAAATTGCCTAAGCTTTTTGGAACTCAGTTTCTTCATTTATAAAATGGGCATGGTGTTGTCTTTAAGGAGTTGTCAGACAGCATCTCGTTCTTAGGGAGCGTGAAATCCGAGAGTGCTTCCTCTCTCCCTGGAGTCTCCCTCTGCTATGAGAGAGGAATGAAACTGTCACCGCAAAGGCCACCACTGCCGCTTCCACCACTTGCAGGAACAATCTGGATTGGTTAGAATGCCCCAGTGCACAGGAAACACACATGGCGGCAGCAGCCCCTGGACCAAAGCTGCAAAACAGAGACTCATAAAGCTTCATTGAGGTAACAGTTTTTCTTCCCCAGAAGAATTAGCGGAAGGTAATAATATTGAAGGTAATAAGGATGGCCTATCTTTTCTTGCTCATCCAATAGCACCATCCACTTTATTTGTATTATACGTAATTTTCAAAACTCTAAGAGGAAACTGAGGACCAGAGAGGTGCAGTGACCGCCCTACAGTCACACAGCTGGCAAGCCTGAGTCCAGAGTCTGGCCTCTAAGTACAGAGCCATGTCAGTGCCCAATAATAATGCCTGGGTCTTGGGTGCTGACCAGGTACCAGGTCCTAAGCGAGCCTCTTTCTGCATCTTCCCATTGAATCCTCTTACTATCTTTTTGAGAAATGCTCGGGACCCTTTTACAGGTAAAAGGCAGCGATGCTAGACACCAAGAGCACTTAAAGATCTCACTGTTCTATTTGGTGTAAATGGCAATTCTTATTTTATACCTATATATGAACACAATTTAAAAATAGTAAAAAATAACTTTTAAAAAGCACATAGGCACACACCCTTTGACCCATTGCGAGGAAGAAACCCTGGGAAAATCATACTAATCACCTCATACTGGAAACAACTCCCAGGTTTGTCGATGCAGTCCTGATGTAAAACTGGGTGCGCATGTGTATACGAAGTCATTTACTTGTTTAAAAGAATGGAGTACAGCTGTGTGTGTTCACGACAGAAGACATCCAAATGTATTTCTAAATGAAATAAATACAGAACAACAATAAAACAGAAAAGCCAAAAAGCAAAATCCCCTTCCACATCCCATCACCTCCTCCTTTTCAGCTTCTTCGCCCCTGTGCCTGTCCGCCCGGCTCCCGGCCTCGGGAGCCTCCCCTGACCTCAGATTTGAAGACTTTATTTATCCATCCCCTCTTCTGAGAATGCCCTTTGTTTCCATGTTTTTAAAGAGTTTATTTACTTATTTTTAGAGAGCGGGGAAGGGAGGGAGAACAGGGGATAAAAACATCAATCAGTTGCCTCGCACACACTCCCAACTCAGCCTGAAACCCAGGCAGGCACCCTGACTGGGAATTGAACCAGTGAACTTTCGGTTTACAGGATGACATCTAACCCACTGAGCCACACTGGGCAGGGTTGTTTCCATATTCTTGAGTGAGACCCTAGCCAGCCTCATGGCAACGCCTGTCTCAGCTTGTCATGATGAATTCTCCAACGGCAGCCCCCTGTGTGCCCAGCACCCAGCCCCAGCCTCACACAGAGGAGGGACACAGCGGACATGCATTAGGCATCCAGTGCTGTGACTGGTGGGAACTGTGACCAGAGTCAGTTCCCGACCTTGAATTCTTTCTTTGGTCACCTCCTCCTGACCCTCGTGAGTTCTTGTGAAGTGGGTGGCTTGGGGGGATAAATGTGACATTTTTCAGGCATCTCCTGGTTTCCAGGTGCCGTGCTGGGCATCTCACTTAGATATGTTTCCTGATCATCTTTAGGTTTGACCTTTTATCATCCCTTTTTACACATAAGGCCACAGGGAAGGGGGATTAACTCAGTCAAGGTTACCGGCTGCTTGTTGCTGGGAGTAGGGAACGAACTTAGGTGGGGAGGAGGGTGGAAGGGAGCAGCCGGTAAGCCCGGTGCCACATCATACCCAGTGGCTTTCAGACTTAGTGCCCTAGTGGAGTTCTTACATCTGATCTATAATGTGTCACTCAAGCTCCCCCAATAAACAAGGACTGGCCACTGGCGAATTGACCCGTGCACTACTCCTCAGTCACCATGGAAAGGGATGTTCGTTTGTTAGGAAGCCTGTGGGCTGTCCCGAGAGCTGTCACCTGTGACAATATTGACAGAGCCTGTGCCCGCACCTCGTAAAACCGCAGCGTGCATCCCTACGTGGGCAAGCAAGCCCATCCTCTCTCACAGGGAGAATAAGTGCAAGGAATTAAAGAGACTCCGATTAAACAAACAGATGTTTTTAGTCGGTAATAGCAGTGTCAACATGATCCTAATTAATGAACGTGTTAATGGCTGTTCTCTGTTTGAAGACAATAGTCACCGCTTTCTAGATGCATCCACAGTGACTCACAGGGCACACACACAGATGCACACACACAGCCTGCGTGGGGTGGGCGTGCAAACCCATACGCCCACAGGGAGTATGCCTTGTGCTCACAAAAGGGACATACAATGGCCTAGAGTCACACACAAGGAACATGCACGGGTTTTGCAGAGAACATGCAGGAAGGACACTTTGGACGCAGGACATTGAGCACACACAGAAGTACACATTCGCAGAGCACAGGCACCGTATACACAATGCACACACAATACATCCAGCGCACTGCAATGCACGTTCAACAAACACAATACTAACACCACGCGTGCCATCCTCCAGCAGCACGCAATGCACACAGAGCACCCATGTCGCCCACACAGTGCCCATGCAAAGCATGCATCACACATGCAGCGCTCACAGGATACACCCACACCATCCACCAAACATACAATGTACACACCAAATACATGCATGTAACACTCAATACAGGGCACACCTACTTTATATGCACGCAGCATGCACACACATGACACATGCAATCCCAGAAGAGCTCCTGGTTCGCAGTGTGCTAGCCTGATACACTTCTCACACACTCACCCACATATTTAGTGTCAATAGTAATATGCTTGCTGTGTGTTCCCACCATGTACAAGACTCAAAACAAAAGACATAAAAGCAATAAAAACACAGAAATGAAGAGGGTAGAAACTCCTCCCTCCAGGGTATCCCAGGCCTAATGAGAAGCCTGAGTACCTCCTTGTCTGAGGCATAAAGAGGACTGCTCAACATTGTGTATGTGTTTGTGCTCACCCACATTTCCGTGCATTTAGACAAGTCCCAGGAGAAGCCTGGCTGTGCAGAAGTGCTGGGCAACACTGCGTGGTGCTGTAACCACTCAGCAGTCTCTTTAATGACAATGTCAAGGAAAAAACATTCTGTAACTCTCCCTGCATTTATCTTTAGCAACAGCATTTTTATTATCTCCAAGACTGGGAAGTGTGTAATTGAACATATCTTGCTTTTTGCCCTGGCTGCTAGGAAGCTCAGAGCTGAATTTTTAACCCATGCATCGTAGGAGTGTTTGTTTTTGTAGTATAAACTTCTGACTGCTATATCTGGTGCTATTTAATGGTCCTCCATGTATTTTGTATTCTATTTTTAAAATATACTTTTAAATGACTAAGTTCTTCCTGGAATAATGAGGCTAGAAAGATATATTTTAGTTGGATTTATGAGGGCAGTATAGCCACTGTAACAAAGAACCTCCAATTCTCAATGGCTCAGCCCATCAAAGGTTTATTTCTTGCTCATGGCCCAACCCACTGTGGGTTGGCAGGAGGTGGGCCATTGCTCCATGGAGCCATTCAGGGATACAAAGTCCCTTCCATCCAGTGACATTTAAAACATAAGGGGGAAAAATAGAATTGTATCCTATGAGTATAACTATATCTTTATCTCAACATGCAGTAGGACTTCAGGACTGACACACAGTAGGACCCAAGGTCATGTCCAGAGGAGGGAGTGTTGGCCTCCAATGGGCAAGGAAGAAAATGTACCAGGTAGAAGTCAGCATCTGAGCTAGGCATTGAGAACAAACCAATCCTGGGTCTGTGGGGAGGGTGAAAGGCAAATGGACAGGCAGACCCATCTGGACAAATTCATAGAGGACAGAAAAGGTGGGTAGTTTGTGGAGACCGTGGAGAGGGGGTTCCTTCTAGCAGAAGAGTGTCCTTCAATGGTGGCGGTGGGCTTTGATGGTGGGAAGAAAGGCAGAGCCAAACCCCAGGGAGACGAGCGTCAGACCCCCAAGTGATCTCTGAATGCCACACTCTCTCAATTACCCAGCACGTACTGAGTGCCAAGAATCATGCAGAGCATTTCCCTGGTGATTGTCTTATCAGTTTCTACAGCAACACTCGATGGCTAAGTTCTACAGTGACATTCATTTTGCAGGAGTGGACATAGAGACTCAGAGAGCTTAAGTGACTTTCCCAAGTTGACACAGAAACATCAAAGGTTGAAAAGGTACACTTCCTAAGAGGCCACACCTGGGGCCTCCTAAACAAGGACTCTCCCCTGTGTCATGGTCATTGCCATGTCAGACTGGGCTAGATAATGTTATCTGAGGACAACTCCACAGGGGTTACCAGCGTAAGACTCGGAGTTGGTGACAATTCGAAAGCTAACCCCCTGCCCTGTGTGACACACTTAAACTTGAAGCCTCAGTGTCCTCACCTGTAAAATGGGGCTAATAATGCTTCCATTCCAGGGCTGTTGAAAGAACTCCACAAGTACAACATGTACGTCACTTGTCCCGATGCCCAGCACGTGGTCGGGGCTGCCTAGATGGCAGCCGCCATCCTCGCTGTGGCAGTGGTTGTTTTCAAAGGGATGGAGGCATCCTGGGACGGGCTGCCATGCCCACCAGGAGACGAGTCATTCGGGAACGCTCTCGCAGGGGCTGCAGAGAGGGACAGCTGTGAGGGAGATTAAGGAAATTCACGCGGAATATATGTGCGTCTGCTGCGTATGGCGCTTTGGCAAAGACAGAATGGGGACAAATGCAGCTCCCCCAGACGGATGTGAACGGCATTTGGCGTCCCTTGCAGTTCCAGCCAGGAGCAGCCCTGTGTGTGTCTGTGTGTTTCATGCAAATGTGGGCGCGTGTGGATGTGAATTGCACATGGCTCGGAGACGCAGGGGCGGTTGGAGAACAAAGAGGAGGCAGACTCCCCCATAGAAGAAACCGGGGCACCAGGGGTCCACAGGGGCTGGAGCTTGGATCCAAGTCCTCTCTTCTTCCACTTCGGGCCAGAAGTGGGCCCTGGCCTCAGTGGACTTGTCTATAAAGTGGGGCTGAGATCACTTTTCCTACATTGACATGAGGGTCGGATTTGATCTTCTTTTGAGGTCCCTTGTGACGCCAAGATCCCAGGACGGTGAGAGGAGGTGGTGTTCAAATGCGACAGGAAGAACAGCTCTGAAGTTCTGAAAAAGGGACGATGTCTCTCTCCACGGCTTCTGCGAGAGCATTACCAAATGACTCATCCCTAGCGGGTATGGCAGCCTGTCCATGACTCTCCATCCCTTTGAAAACAACCACCACAGTAATGATGGCTGCTGTTTATGCGGCCCCTGCTCTGTGTCAGATATTGGGCTCCTCAAAGTCAGGGGAGGTGAGGGACAAGGAGGGGGAAGATCCCCAATATCTCAAGGACACCAGCAAAGTGAGGAGATGAACTCTGAGAGACATCCAGAAAAAAAAAATCTGGAGCTTGAAAACATCCTTTTCCTCTTACATCACAACCAGCATCCTTTGTCACCATGTCCATCCCGAAGGTCTCCTGGCCAGGTCTCCTTTGTCCCAGTGGCTGTCCTACTTTATTAGTCACCTACAATAGAAATGATCAGTGGAGGACAATGGGAGGGGAACAGGAGACCAAGATTCTCCCATAGATTCTCCCATAGAAAGACAAGCCCTTGTCGTAAGCCCCTTAATGGTTCTGAAACAAATGACCAGCATCAGCACTCAGAGAAATTAATCTGAAAGCTGAACGATGAACTGGATAAAGAAATCCTGGACTCCAGCAGCAACCTGGCATGGGAGGCTAGTCCTGGGTTCAGCATGTCCAGGGCGGCATCCTTGGACAGGAGACTTCATCTCGTGGGGCCTCGTTGTCCCCACCTGTGAAACAGGCTGGTGAAAGAACACACTTGGAGGATGGATGAGGGAGTCCACAGCCATGACTTTCATCAAGCGTCTGCCTCACTGTCTGGCAGAGAGTAAGGGTCCTATGGCTGTCATTCACTGCCCCTCCTTTTTTTCAGGGGGGACATGTTCTCATTCAACCTTCTATGACCACACCCTTGTGTTTGGTCAAAGTCCTTTCTTCCTTTAGCCAAACACACCTAAACATTTTATCTGTCTCCAGCTGTCTCTCCACTTGTGTACCGATTGAGCAGGAGATCAAAATAAAACATGAGAAGCTGTAAGCTGCAACACTATTTTTCCCCCTTGGTACACTCTGATTATGTGTAAACAGCACATTGCAAATTATTTCTTTATTTGTCAACTCCTCCAGCCACCTTAAGGTCCCTGAGAATGAGTCATTGGCCTGGGACGTGGCGTGACAGTCGGCTTTGCCATAGATATTCATCTCCGAGGAGTCCTTTTCCAGATCAGGAGAATTCCAGGAGAGAGGGTACAGGTCGGGGAAGGTCAGACCTACACGATCCAGGGGTCTTCCTCCCCACCACGGGATCATGATGGGGAAGAGCACAGAGAGACTGGGTGGGAAAACCCAGCTGGACTGATTCTTGAGTGTCGTTTACTGTCTCAGAATCTCTCTTGATTCCTGTGACATGGGGTTGAGAACAGCTCCACCCAGGCACCCCAAACCTTCCATCCCAGATTCCATCCTTAGAACTTGAGAAGCTCAATGCTCTTTGGGGTGGCAGGCAGTAAACGTAGGTATAGCTGCAATTTCTTATGTCTCAGATTCAAAATTCTGAGTTCAAAAAAAGAAAGAGTTTCCAGAATGCTGAGCAAGAAATCTAACATCTCTGGGCCTCTGCTTCTTCATCTTTAAAATGGGTATAGTAATGAAGACACCCCAGGGCTGTGGGAGAAAGAGATCCTGTGTGCAAATAGGGCAGCGACTTGCACAGAGCACCTTGGTGAGAATCAGGAAAACGCAGCCACACCGGGCAGAGCGACAAGAGAAAGTCACCGCCCTTTCTCCAGGCGGAAGCAACCTTACCCCCACGGGCTGGGGAGCGGCTTAAAGACTGGATTCGCTCTCACTTGCCCCTTCAGCTGTGAGTCAATACAGACCCTGCACAATGTGCCCGGCAGCCCTGCATGTAAAGCGCTCAGCAGGCGCCAGACTCAGGGTAGGCAGCCAATACCTGGTAGGGGTATGGTGATTGGCGTCATATATCATCGTTTGAACGATTCAGACTCTTAAGATCCATGAAGAGCTAAGCACTTTGAAACTGTTACCTCTGTAACACAAAGCAAACCCAGGTTCACATCCCATCGCCTCTATGTCCTGGCCATGTGTCCTTGAAGAAGTTGCTTACCCAGCTGGATCTTAGTGTCTTCCTCTGTAACAAAGCAAACCCACCTCTCACCTGGTGATGAGGCTCTGGTTAGCTAACAAGTATCTAAAGTACTTGCAGCCCAGTGCCTGGCACATGCTGGGTACTCAGTTATTATTAGTGTTTTCCTCAGCAGGAACAAGGAGACCTCCTCAACATCACTCTTTCCCTCTAGCACAAGTTTCCATAGCCAATGTGCTCAGGACATGAAAAAAAAAAAAATACATCAGACCATTTTAGTGAAGATGCTCAGATTCTGAGGTCTGACCTCTGTGCAGGCAAAGACCATCAAATTTAGAATGGGGAGCCTGGGGGCCCAGTCCCCAAGTACCTGCACCCTGACTCATCTGGTGAGTTTGGAGAAGACACAGGCTCTCTGGGATTGGTTTCCACCTTTCTGGGAAACCAGGGCTAGAGGAAAGAGGGCTTATTGTATATTTTGGACAGCAATGGCACCCCTAATTTTTAACAAGACTGTGCATAAACACAGCGTACTAACAGGTGAAAACAGACACTCTGATTGAAGCATGGCCCAGGGAGGGCGGCGACTCCCTGCTTTTTCTCAGCCCCAGCACCCTCTGATGCTATTCCCAGGACTCCCAAGGCTCTGGGAGCGCCACGCGGCAGCCATTGGACTCGGACCCCTTCCTGCTGCAGTAGTCCAAATCTCGTGTGATGCCCACTGCATTGCCACTTAGTTCATTCTGACCGTGTGTGTGTGTGTGTGTGCGCGCGCACGCACGCGTACCATAAGCAAATGCTCAGAAAGAAAGCAAAAAGAAGTTGTAGCAGCCATTAAGAGGAAATTACAAATGCATTTTTCTCTGCCTCCGGCACATTAATAAAAGAGATTACAAAGCTGGAAAGGAATCGAAGCAGGGCCGCCTTACAACAATTGGAAGGTGGGGGGTGGGGGAGGCTGCTTCCTGTACAGTCATCTGACTTCACGGCTGTTCCCATGCTGAGAGGATCTGGCTGCTGGGAGGACCTGGAGCTCATGCACTAAGCATCAGGGGGACCCTCGCCGCATGCACTGTGGGACAGGAGGAGGACAGGACGATAGGACAGACGTGCACTTGTGACATGTCCCAGCACAGCAACGCCTGTGGACAGAGAACTGGAGACTGATTAACACTGGCCCTGGAAAAGCACTGAAAATTGCAGGGTGTGAGATAAAGGAGGGTGTGAAACTCAAAAAGTGCAAAGGTGTACTATGATCTTGAACATGGGAGGGTCACCATGGTCACTTTGTCTCAGTGGTCATAGCAAGTGGTTGCTGTGTGTGTGTCATGAGCTCTGGGCTAGAGAATGGGGCTGGTGACTGAAGTGACTAGGTCATTGGCTCTGACTCTTCACCTTCCCCATCCCTGCATCCACAACTTTTGCCATGTGACTCTGCAGCCTCTCCTCAGACAGGGTACATCCATGTGCTTTGACTTTGAGCTTGACTTTGGCTTTGGCCAATGATATATGAATGGGAGGGCCAGGGTTCCAGTTCTGGGATAAGGCCTTGAGAAACTATGTAAGTTTCTATGCTTCTCTTGTCTATCTGCCTTTGTAGTAGAACAGGTTCTGGCTAGCCTGCTGGCCTGCAGGGAATGACTGACATGTAGAACTGAGCCAGACACAGCTTGCAGCTCAGAGCTTCCCCAGCTGACTCAGAACAAAGCCAGATAAGGAACACATAAATGCCTATTCTTGTATGCAACTGAGATGTTGCAACTGAGATGTTTAGTGGCTATTTGTTATACAGCAATAGCTAACTGATGCACTCACATGAAGTCTTCCATTTTACTCACATATTTGTTAATTCAGTGACTATTTCCTGAACACTTTCATGATGGACAGTTTGGCAGGCAGCAAAGATATAATAAGTAAAAAGAAATCTGTGAAAGTGGGCATGGATTTCAGGTTTGTTAATTCAAGGATTAAGGCATCTACCATGCACCAGGCATGGGGATAAGTGTTGTAATTACAGTGGCAAGCAAAGTAAATAAGGCCCCTGACCTTGAGATGCTTACAGACAGCAAAGAAAACAAGCAACAAAACAGAAAATGTCCAAATGGCCTGATAGAGAAGGTGGTTTCTTCCTTTAAACCAGTCCCTGTTCAGTGCAACAGATGAGGAAGTCAGTAGACCATTGCAACAGAAAGTGGTAAGTGGCAGAGTGAGACGCCTGCAGCCAGCTCAGAGGAAGTACCTCATGCAGCTTGGGGTTGGAGGTAGGAACAAGGTAGGTGAGGAATGTCTTCTCAGGGCACGCAATATCAAGCTAACACCGGAAGTCAAATAGTTTACAGACATAGAGAGGAAGAACTGGGGTGGAGCACCAAGATGAAGGCATAGCAAGGGCAATGGTAGGGTGACAGGAACATTCGTGGTGCCCGAGGGCCAACACCTACTTCTGTTTATTGTTGGGAAATAGAGAGGAAGAGGGGGAGGCAGGAGAGCTGCTCATCAGCAGCTGAGAGGGACCAGAGCATGAAGGAGTTTGGGTGCCAAGTTCAGATGCTGGGACTTGACCCAAGGAGGGAAATAGAGAGCCACAGAAGGGTTTGAGCAGAAAGCCATATCAGGTTGCCATCTGAGGATCTTAGAAAGGGAGAGTGGCTGGAGCGAGATCAGAGGCAAAGAGGCAAGGTAACACTCCGGGAGAGGAGAAATGACACCCACGCTGGGCAACACCGGCAGGAGAAGTGGCCTTACCCTTGGAATTATGGAATCAGAGATTGTGCAGCTGGGTGTGTCCTGGGGCCATCAAGCTCCATCCCATCCTTTTGCAAAAACTGGGTCTTAGAGAGGGTAGTGACGTGGCCCTGAGTCTCACAGCAGGGAGCTTAGGGCTCAGGACTGGAATTGAGATCCTCATGTTCCAAACCCCAAGCTCATTCCACAGCCTCACTCTGTCTCCCAGTCCCCACAATTTGATTAATCATATTAATTACAGGAATAATTCTAATTACTATGCTCTAGTAACCAAGCCCCTGCTCCGTGCTAGGCTGTGTGCTTAGCACATTATGTGTAAAATCTCACTGGATCCTACCAACATTCTGAAGAGTCAGAATTTCTCATTTTAGAGATGACAAACCTGAAGATCAGAAGGTGATGCAACTTAAAGTTGAGCCTCAGTGTTTGTTTTAGTCAGCTCAGGTGGCTGTAACAAAACACCAAAACCTGGGTAGCTTAAACCATGGGAATTTATTTTTCATGGTCCTGGAGGCTGGGAAGTCCAAGGTCAAGGTGCCAGAAGAATAGGGGTTTGGTGAGGCTTCTCTTCCTGGCTTGTAGGTGGCCGCCTTCACATTGCGAGTTCATAGGATATCTGGTGTGTACGTGTGTGTGTGTGTGTGTGTGTGTGTGTGTGTGTGTGTGTCTGATGAGGACTGCAGTCTAGGGCAGTGGTTCTCAGCGTGTGTCCCCTTGACCAGCAGCAGCAGCCATCACCTGTGAGCTTGTTAAAAATGTGAATTCCTGAGTCCCTTCCAGACTGACTCAGTCTGAAACTCTGGGGGTAACACCCAACAATCTGTGCTTAACAAGCCCTCCTGGTAGTCTGATGGGTGTTCAAGTCTGATCTGGTCTAGATGAATGATTTTTCCACTTTTTAAAAATGACTTAAGTGTTTTCTTCTAACAAAATCCTGAGAAGACAGGTACCTAAAGCAGATAAACGCGGTGAAGCAAAGTTGAAGCAGAAACCAGGTCCAGAGCTCTGTCCCCTCTCCCTCCCTTGTCCATGCGAAGGCCAAGGTGATGTCAAAGCTGGCTGCCCCGTGTCAACTCCTCCTGCCAACCAAAGCCCAAAGCTCCGCCTCCCACCTGCCTCCCTCCCTCCAAGCCTCCATTCCTGTTTACAGGGTCCCGTAAAGCATGGATTTGTTGTGGCCTCGCAAAACCTGGTCTTCTTCTTTCCTTCTTGAGTTTTTTTAGAATAGGTCTGAGCCTATAATTCAGTTAATTATTTCCCAGAGCACTGATTTGGTGGCTGCAGCACAGCACGAGGCAGGGAAATGGAGACAGGTCCTCGGAAGCCTCTTTCCAGAAAATCTAATTACATCATTGAGAAATCTTCTGTCTTAAGCAGCCTCCTCCACCGCCATAAATTTACATATTCTATATGCCTTTGCTGGAACACTGTGGGCCCTATTTGCATAATGTTGCTGGAGGGGCCTGCGCTTCTCTTGAACCCGAATGCAATGGGAGCGAGGAAGCAATTATTAAGCTGTAGACATTGGCAGGGAGAGAGGCCTCAGATGGATTTCAACTCCAAACCTCTTTCACTGCCCGGGCTGCTCATTACCCACGGCCTGGATCCCAGGCTGACGGAGGATCCGAGGGCCAGGAAAATCGGGAACTGCTTCCTTCAGGTTATGTGTAGCGCCGGGCCCAAGCCCAGCGTGGGCGAGCAGCTGCTGTTTTCTAATGCTGATTGTGGGAGCAATCTGGTCCCGCTTCCCACAGGTAGATGCATTTCTTGGATGCTTTTGTCATGTTGCCTTGGCCAACGCATTCCTGTCCCTCGATGTCACACACCTCCACATACCTATAGGCAGGTCAGCAAGGGTTTGCCTACCTTCTTGCTGGCAACCTACCAGAAATGCTTAATTTTTTTAAAAAAATAGTGTTGAGCCAAGTCCTAGTTGGAAAGGGCAAGTGGAAACAAGAATTCTCTCATGCCACAGTGGCCTTGCTCAGAATCTACCCATCTCCATACTCAGGCTGTGGGATGGTGGGGTATTCCTTACTGTGGGCTTCTGGGGGGACAATCCTATGTACTTGGGCTTAGGGTCTCAGACTAGGGATTTTTGAGGTTCCAGAATCTACAGGTCACTCTGTAGTTTTTGGACCTTCCAGAGCTGTGAACTTGACCTCTGAGTCATTCCATGACCTGCCACTCCCAATCTCAGGAGCTCATCAATGACCGCTTTGAGCTCTGGGGGCACCATCTTGGTTTTACTCCTGTGTCCATCTGGAAGGTCTACTCCAGCCCTGGTCAAGTGGCTTAGTTGGTTGGAGCATTGTCCCATCCACCAAAAGGTTGTGGGTTTGATCCCCGGTCAGGGCGTGTATGAGAAGCAACTGATCAATGTTTCTCTCTCACATCGATGTTTCCCTGTCTCTGCCTCTAATCAATAAATGTATCCTTGGGTGAGGACTAAAAATTAAATAGAAAATAAAAGGTCTCCTCCTATGCACAATGCTTAAAGAACAAGTCTTGAGTATGGGGACGTCTCCCATCAGGACTTTGAAGAAGAAACTTTGAACACGCCCTTCCTGACAGTTTTCAACACAGGTTAATTCATGGAACACCCAGCCAGAAATCCATCTGTCCAGTTCTGTAGGTAAATACTATGACTGCACTTACCAGGTGATTCCAAATAAAGTGCTCACCACACCTGATAAATTTATCGACAGAAGAAGACATGATCACACAAGTCGTGGAAAGCTGGTTAAGGATGGCCTGTGCTTTACTCCTCATATTTCAGAACAGACTGTGCAGTGTTAATTTTTTTCAAACCGGCATCTTTTGTTTCTGAGGAAATGGAAATGTATTTGAAAATATCAGTTTCGTGTATGGCTGCCTCAATACCCAAAATTGGTAGAATTTGTCAGCTCAGAGATGACCTGAGGCATTGAAAGTCTACTCCATCCCAGTATTTGAACACTGAGCCAGTTGTTGGAAATTTGAAACAGCAGGTTCTTTACTGGGGGAAAAAATAACATATCTTCACTTGCTAGAAGGTACAGTCTCCTCAAAAGACCTCAACATTTTGTCCTCGGCGCTGACTGTCTCTTACAGGAATTTGGAGGGAATTCACTTTTTCCATGATTGCATCCAATGTCGACTTATTTCTCTAAGAAAAGGAGATTGTTCCTGATTAGCCAAACTCAGGGTGCAAAAGCACAAATGGTGACTTTTCCAGAGGAAATTCTTTTGGTGAATAACTGGGGCTAAAGTCTCCGAGCCACAGATGGCCTTTTCGATTAGAGTTCAGGGTTTAGATGTGAGTATGTCCTCAAGCAAGTGCTCAACATGTCTGTTTCCTGCTCTGTCCAGGGAGTAATAATAGTACCTACATTATTGTTGACACTGAGGGGATTTAGAAGAGATAGAGCAGTTGAGTCACAGGAAGGTTCGATAACCTGACCAAAGTTACAGGCAGCAAATGGCTGGGGAGGGACTGGAACTTGGGTGTGTTGGTTCAGCCGTCACCTCTCCTGCTGTTCCCTATCACGGCACAGGAATGCCAATGGCTGGTGCTTACAATGACCCAGTCACGTGTTAGTTGGCTTTCTGGACTGGGCTGCTGAGAGGGGCAGGAGTAGGAGGTTTTCAAAGGGAGATACTCAAGGGAGCATGAGGTTCACTAAACAGGTCACCTCTTTCAGAGCTCAGTGCTATTTCTAATCAGCCTTAGCAAAGATGCAACTTCTCCATTTTCTAGGTAAGGCCCCCTTTGCCATGGGGTGTGGATTATTACAGTAGAAAAAGGAAGGAGGAGAGATGAAATGGCAAGAAAAGTAAATGCCGATGCGTCCCTGGCCCCTCGATTCCCAGTGGCAGTACGGATCCGCCATGTTCCAGGGGGGCTGGTGGCTCTCTTCCCTGCATTTCTGCAGTGATGTCACAGCCTCCAAGGCAGGTCCTTCAAGTCAGGGATGGAACACGTGGTGTCTGTGCCAGGCACAGCAGGCAGAAGTGAGGAAAGCAGTCACACACTGTGAAAACACAAGAGCCAGTGGTGCCACCCTCATTTGTTTGGCAGCACCTCCTATAACTAAACACCTACCGATGCTATGACTCAGCGATCCCAGGCCTAGGTAGACGCCCAGCCAAAAAGGAGGCGCGTCACCCAGGGACGCGCACCAGCACGTTCACAGTGGCACTCCTGGTAACAGCCTAAGACGGAGGCCACCCCAACGTTCCTCAGCATGGAAACCGATGGATTATGCTGCATCCCCAGAAAGGCATACCATACACAGTGTTGGCAAATCCACAGTCGTACCCAGCCACTTCGTGTTCTGGAAATAAAGATTTATTGGGACACAGCCATGTCTGTTCATTCCATTTTGTCTGTGGCAGCTTTTGTGCTGCACAGCAGCAAAGGTGACAGTGACAACAGAGATGGTATAAGCCATGGACCCTAAAGTATTTCCCATCTGGTCCTTTCCAGGACAAACTTGCCAATCCTTGCTATATAAAAATGAAAATGAACAGTCTAGAACTTTCCTGGGAAATGGGGTGATATTCACAAGCTTGATATTGAGAACCCGTTGCACAACTGCATTCACATAAAGCGCAGGGACAGGCAGAACTTGTCCGTGCTGCTAGCAGACGAGATAACAGTTACCCACGGAGGAGAGCGACCGAACAGGGCACGAGGAAGCTTCGCAGGCTCTGAAAATTTGCTGCTGATTCTTGATCTAGGTGGCATTTCCATGAAGACATACACAGATGATGTGTACATTTCCCTGTGTGTATGTTGTTCACAGATAAAAATTTTAAAAATAAATAAAAAAGGAACAGGGGATGTACAGAATGATGCCAAGTATTGTATCAATGTATTTCCTGGAGAGAAAGCTCAAATAACAGATTGTCAAGTCTAGAAAACAGATAACTTTAACTTTTACACATGAGCACACATTTATTCATTCACTCCACAAATGTTTATTGATCACTCACCGTGAGCCAGGTGCTGAAAATTCAGCGGTGAGCAAGACATACCCAGCTTCTGCCTCTTCGGCGTTTGTATTCACACTCACGTGTGCCACTGAGGTCTTGCCCAGGTGTGCATGAATGCTTGTGCACACAGACCTACCCAATGTGCACCCAGAACCTGCATCTGTGGGTCATGTCTCTCCCATGAGGGCACTTTTCTGAATTTTGCTCTCCTGCCCCTTGCTACCACAACACAGCTGCCCTCCTCCCTCCAACACAGGGACCATCAATGGAGCTCAGTTCCCCCTGGGAGGTCTGCACCCTCAGGGGGCCATTGCCCTGCGCTGGCCACCATTCCACTGTTTAACCTCCCAAAGCAGCATCAGTCAGAACAGCTGGTTTCCCCAAGTCATATCTGGCATCTGAGACGACTGGGATGGATGACCTTGAACCCAAGGATGCCCTCTGATATCCCCTGGACTTCCTGCCTAGTGTCCTGCCCTCAATGTGGCCACCTACCACCCCCAGACTGTGGTCTCCAGAACCTCATGGCCCAGTGGCCAGGGTTTTCCTATATGCAAATGAGTGATACCTGCCAAGGCTGCATATTTGTATTCTGTGTCCTTGAAAGAGTGGCAAGATGACAGAGTTGGAAAGTCATGAGCCCAAGTCTCCCCATGGTTTGAATAAGGAAATGGAAGACCCATGATGGGAGGGGCTGGCCCAGGGTTTCATGCTCAGGCCAGGCTGCGCCTGCCAGACCCCGGGCAACAACCTGCCTTTGCCCAGGTGAAGGCCTCATTGCTAAAGTGCCTATGCTGAAAGGAGAGGGCAGGTCTTCCTTGAGGGGCCTCATCACTTAGAACAAGCCTAGCTCCTTGCTCTGGAAAAATTTGCCCCCTAGTCTTGCCCCGGCTCACCTCTCCGACCTCATCCCCTGCCATGCTCCTCTGGTGTCCTTTCTGTTCTTCAACATCCCAAGCTCACTTTCATCGGAGGGCTTTTGCACAGGCTCTTCCCTACACCTGGACCACCCTTCCCCCTATGTCCATGTGGCTGGCTCTTTCCGTTCATTAGGATCCTAGCAAAGCTGTCACCTTCTCAGAGAGATGTTCTCCAACTGTCCACTTTAGTGAGACACCACCCGCCTCCACCCATTCTCCATTGGCCTCCTTTTTGTGACTTTCTCGACAGTGCTCGTCACTGTCTGAAATCATCTTATTTATTTATTTGTTCATTCTGTGAGCCCCATCAGCTCAAGGGTTGCCTCTTATCAATGTTCCTTCCCAGTGCCTCCAAGATGTTTGACATGTAGGAAGCATTTAGAATATGTTGAATGAATGAATGGATGGATGAGTGAGTGAATGAATGAAGCATTTACACTAGAGTAGCTCACAATGCAGTTACATTTCCAACAGGTGCAAGCTCTCTCGGCCGCCCTGATTAAGATATCTCAGAATCAGCAATGGCTCCTGACCTCTTTGTATTTGGAAGCATATTGACCCAGGGCTGGAGGGACACTCGGCAGCAATTTGTGTTTACTTTCTCTGATCAATAGGCATCTCGATGCTCACCCAACACAATCCATTGTTGATGGTTATTAATTACTGTCCTTTCCTTTTCTTGCATCTCTTGACCTCTCATGTGGTTCGTCCTTGTCCATCCTCTGCCATGGGGAGTTCCCAGGCTTCTAGTTGATGTCGGAAGAGCCCTCAGAGATTTGGCTCTTGTCTTCTTCTCCTTCTTAGCCCAGTGTTTGAACTACAGGTCTGGACACTTCCCTGTTCTCCCTGGTACATTTCAGGAAGGTTACCTGTGGAGAGCTTGGGGTGCGGACACTGTGGTGGGGAGCCCATCTTGGTTCTAACCTCAGCCCTTCAGTTACTGTGTGTCCTTGACCCCATCACTCTCCTCCTCTGGGCCTTCAGAATGAGAAAGCTCTCAAAGACCTCCTCAATCACAGTAACTGATGCTATAAGATTGTTAAAATTTAGACTCCTTCATGAAGAGCCCCCACACTTTGAATACCCAAGGATCAAGCACCCCAAGTCCTGCCATTTTTCTTTATTGGGTACTGTCCACCCCTGCACCCTTTAAATTGCATCCATTCATTTAGTCATTCAACAGTCACTCGTGCATTCAGATATACATCTAATAGACATTCTTGTGGAATCTGTAAATACCTGCTACATCACAGCACGAAGTATCTAGCATGTGCTTTGTCACAATCACTGTCAAATAAGTCACTCCAACCTCCTTCTGCTGGCCCTTCCCCTGAAGTCTCCCAAAAAACTCTAGAAATAACACTTCATCATCCTTATTACACAGATGAGGAAACTGAGGCCCAGCATGGCCAGAGACATACAGCTAGTGAGTGGGTGGGTCAGAATTTGAACCCAGAGTTGTCTGACCTAAGATTTGTCATTTGACCATTCCAACAGGAGATCTCAACCCTGGAATACTCATCTCCTCTGGCCCTCTTGAGGAGAGATCACTGGAGGCACATTTGGCCATGTACTACTCACTGCTTTTCACTGAAGATGGAAACTCGTTAGAAAAATACAGTGGTTGTAACCACACTAAGCCACAGTGTGGACGGCTTGTGGCCTGGGAGAGTTCACAGACTAGGCCCAATGAGCTGCTTCCAATTAATATTGCACTATAGACTCCTCCCTTTTAGCACCAAAGTCCTCTGGGGATCAAAAACACAGGTGATCCAGGTTGTATAGGAAGAAAGAGGCTAACCACCGAATACCATTTACTATGCAAAATGGATTCCATCTCCCTACAATGTGCTGATTTTGAGATACAGAAATGCATTCAAATTAACCCCTGAGCTATTCCTCTTCCCAGTTCTCCATTTCGGGTTGACGCCATGGTGCAGGGTATTACTGATTCAGAGCTCCAGGAAAGCACAGTGATTACCTCGGCCATGTGTAAGGGCTCCGTGACCACCCTGCTTGATTCAGGGTGAAAAACAGAGCTCAGCCTACAAGCTGAAACCCCCTAGTGCAGCATCAAAAGCCCCCCAGGACCTGACTCCAACCAAAAGCCTTCATGAATTCATTCAACAAATATTAATTTAGCACTTACTATATGCTACACTGTTCTCAGTGCTGGAGATACAGCAGTGAATAAAAAGGTTGAAAGTCCTCAAAGAATTTACATTCTAGAGGGAGAGGCAGATAATAATAACAATAAATTATAGAGCATATTGGATGGAGAGAGTTGCTTAAAAAAAAAAAAAAGCAGGATCAGGTAGCAAACAGTGCTGTGAGGTGGGACTGTGATTTAAAAATAGGGCTACAGGGAGATCCTGTGAGGAGGCAGTTAAGCCAAAAGTTTACTCCAAGGCCACCAGAATCACCCATGGGGAGGTGACTTTGGCTCCAGGAATGGTAGGCACGGTGCAGGTGCAAGAGGAGCTCAGAGTCTCAAAAGACTTGGCAAGTAGAGCCTGAGTTGGGGATGGAATAAAAGGAAGAATCAAAGACAGCCCCAAGGTGTCCTCAGCCCCTGGAAGGGAGAACTGGTCAATTCCTGCAACGGACACATCTACAAATACGAAGGGAGGTGTCAGTTCAGTTTGGGACGCACTGAGGCTGAGTGTCTATCCCCCATTCAAGTGGAGTTGGCAAGCAGGCCACATACTTGCCTTGCAGATCTTGTACTACATGCAAAGTCCACTCTTCGTCTCCCATGACTCTGGCTGCACATCCGTGTTCACACACAACCTCTACCTGAAGGACCCTCCCCCACCTCGGCAGAGGCAGTCTCTACCTTCAGTGCTGACTTATCCACCAGCCTGGAGCACTACCCCTCTTCTGAAATCTCCCAGCCTTTCTCTGTGTATCTTTTTCTACCAGGAGCCTAACAGGTTGATGAAGAAATGGGAAATGCTTGAGAGTTGGGCGGGTGTGGAGGGAGGTGTTGCCCTCATATCTCATCAGTGACCCACTCTGTCTTCCGGAGTATGCTGACCTGCCTTCTCCCCCTGCCTCCTGAGGACACTGGTCTCTCCTTAAGCACCTCAGGCCTCTCACAATATGCCTTTATCAATATGATTCCAATAAACATTTCAGTTCCTCATATAAATTCCTGGGCCCAGCTGCTCAGCAAAGACCTGCTCAATCAGCAGACCATAAAGATGTAATAATGCAATTAAAAGGTATGCCCTGTCACCCTCATAAAACTGGAGATCAACGTGAGGGGAGCTGACAGCATTAGGGGGAGGAATCCAGCTTCTCTGCAGTGTCGGAGGGTGAGGAAGCTGGATGATTCAACGGGACCAGGGAACAGGCTATTGGACCTGAGAGGCATTACAGCTCCAGCTTAGGGTCCTACCTTGGGTGTCCCTCAGTGGGTGGGATGTCAAGGGACTTAGGTTATGTCTCCAGGTCAGATTTAGGGGCTTTGAGGTCTTAAACAAGTCCCCTCAACTTTTTTAGCCTCAGTCTCCTGACCACCAGGATAGATATAATGATAATGCTACATTTTCCACAAGACTTGGGGCAGAACAGATCCAATGAATTTTAATGCAGAAGGAGTTTTGAGACCAGAGGCTGCCAAATCAAATACCTGGGTCATGGCAGATCTGTCATGTAGACCTAGATCCACAAGCACCTGAGGCCAAGCTCTTTGCCTCATCCTGGCAGAGTTTCTTCACTCTCAGCCTTTTACTCATAGGGTTAAATACAATGGACACCAGAATAATAAGCAGGAGAGATAGGGTCTGGCCTGATGAGTTGTCATGGACTGAGTTCAGGACCATAGAACAAGAGGCCAACCCCAGCTCTGCTACTGACACTCTGTGTTATCTTGGACAAGTCACATCCTCTCTTTGAGTCTCCATTTCTTAATCTATACCTGGTATAAAAATGTTCACCTGTCTTGTATCATAACCTCCAATGCACAGAAAAGAGAGTTCTACAGTGGCACTGACTGACAACAATGATTATACTACTTAATATTTGTTAAGCCTCTACTACGTGCTGTTTCATCAGCCAATTACCTTGTGAGCAGGTGAAGAAAGATGAGACCCAGAGAGTATGGCAAAACAGTTTCTGTGCCAGCTCCCAGCCTGGCTCTCCAGTGGCCTCATGAAATTCTGCCCCATCTCTTGGAACCTATGCATCAGCCATGAGTATAAGCCTAGGCTAGCCTGGTGGGGGAGAGGTAGAGTGACTTACTACAGGCCACATCTCAATCCATTTGGGCTTCTGTAATGAAAATACTATGCGCTGGGTGGCTTAAACAACATAAATCTATTTCTCATCATTCTGGATGCTGGATAAAGTCCAAGATCAGGGTGCCTGCATGGGCAGGCTTCCTGGTTCACAGACAGTTGTCCTCTTGCTGTGTGCCCACACAGCCAAGAGAAGAGAACTCTTATGTCTCTTCTTATAAGGGCATTGATTCTAGCCACTCTTATAGCCTAATTACCTCCTAAAGGCCTCACCTCCAAATACCCATCGCGTTGGGTTTTAGAATCCCAATATATGATTTGAGAGGACACAAATGTTTAGTCTACAACAGCCACACAGCCAGTGGAATAGAGCTTAACTGGGAACCAAGTGAGGCATGTCTGATTCCAGAACTGAAGCTTGCAACAGTCTATTGACTCTCAACTGTAAAGCTTTATACACGTGTATTATTGTCTGTGAACCTCTGGAGCCCATGTATTTCCCTGAAGTAGTGACTAGGATGGTGGAAATTCCAGAACAGGTACAAGGCATAAGCTGGACCCCTGGTATCAGAGAACCTCTCACCATTTATAGAATCATAAAGAATTTGACTGACAGGAATCTCAAACCAAACCTTCACATGTTTTATTACACAGACAGAGACATAATACTGAGACCCAGGAGGAACGAGGGGTTGCATGAGTCCCAAAAGAGCATAATTGATGGATGTGGAACCAGAACTCAAATATGCTGACTCCCAATTTAGTGCCAGAAGTACTTACTATTCTGCTCAGACATCCAAGGAATGAAGGCTGAGGGTGGGCATGAGAATCACTGGGAGAAAGAAAAAATGAACCAAAATGTACCTAATGATGGGAGAAATTCCAGTCAGATGGACCAAAAAAAGCCAAGTTTCCTCTGGAGTAATGGACTCCCATGGGTGGCCTTAGAAATTAAGGACTTGGGACCAAACAACTCTAAGTGCAAGTTTTATGTGCTATATCGCCTGCAAAACTGGTCCTATTGTCTATCCCTCTCTGTGTGTTTGCCATTTGCAATGTGTATTTATAGTTTCTTCCATTGGAAAGTGAAGTCTATTTCTCTGTCTCTTCAATTTGGATGGACCATGTGACTTGTTTTAACCACAGAATGTGGTAGAGAAGATAGTGGGTCTTTTCTAAGCATCGGCCCCTGAGAGGCCTTATGCACTCCGTTTTGTTTTGTTTTTTTTTTCCATAGAACTTGCCTATGAGTCTGATGGAGGGTGAGAGCCATATGGCTCTTTACTCTCGCCATACATGCCCAACAGTCAGCCAATCACTAGACTTAAGTGAGGCCATTATAGACTACCTTGATGCATGAGGAGCCCATTCATAATTAGCTGAGCCCAGGCAAGACCAAAAGAATCACCCAGTTGATCTATAGATGAACCAGGTATAATAAATGCTTATTATTTGAAGTCACTGTTCTGTGGCATTATTTGTTACTAAGCAACAGCCAACTGATACATCTTGGTCCCCTTACTTCCTAGCCTTCTGATCTTGGGAAAATCACTTCACTTCTACAAGTCTCCATTTCTCCATTTGCAAAATAGTAGTGATGATGATGATGATGATGATGATGGTGATGATGATGACAACAATGCCAACCCACCAAGGTCTTTATGGAGATTAAGCAAGAGACTGCATTCGAGGCTCACGGCACAGTATCTGGCATACAGTGAGTACTCAATGTATGTTGATTTCTTCCTTCCGGAAGTCATGCTGTAGCTCGATCCACCAAGATATGAGAGGTTGTGTGGTTTGCTCCCAGGGACAATTTCAGAAAGACCTGTGATTAAACTGAAGCTAGGCTAAATAGGTCTTAGATTCCAATACCAAATCCTAAGTTACCCTAGGACTCGTCTTGGATCCCTGGCCTGCAGGCTAGTCAGGGCAGGGGCAGTGCCAGGGCAGGCGGCCTTGATGTAGGCTTGGTTCAACAGTGCAGTTTGCTCTGCTTGCCAGAGCTTGCATGTTTACATACATCCCATAATTACCATCTGCACAGCCAGCGGCATTTGTTGCAAATGGGCCGTTTCCATCTGTTGAAGCAATTTCCTCAGAGGAATTTGCATTGATCACTTTTTTATGCAAAGCTTTTGTATAGATCATTTTTCCCCCCAATGGTTTTTAATAGGTCTAAATATCTGAGGGGCAGGGAGGGGCCTCAGAAGGAAGGAGGTTGGGGGCGGGGGAGAGCTGTGGTGGGGGGAGGATGGGGAGGTTGCTCTTGCGCAAACCTCCACCTGTATTTCTCATCTGCAGGGACCCAACTCAGTCGCTGCTCAGGACCCCAGCCCAGGCAATGCCATTTCAAATATTTACTGTTTGCTTTTATACTTGAGCTGGTAGCTCCTGGTTAATGGAGAGGCCTCAAATGAGGGAAAATGGGGCGTGGTAATTAGCCAAGCAACTGGTGACTCCGGCTCAGAGCTTCATACCTGAGAGGACCAGATGGACGATTTTGCATATTTTTGACAGCTGTAATGAACAGGGCAGCTCCGTATTGATTAAATGTCTGGGAAATTAGTGTAACCCTCTGGAGCTTCATTATTTACTATTTCTGCTCAAATTCACAGCAAAGTTTACACAAACAGAAGTTAGCAGTAAGAGAAGGGGAGAAGTGGGAGACAGTTGAATGAGATGATGCTTCTTAGGTCCCCAGTCCAACAGATGCAGAATGGAAGGGCACCTGTAATTTTGACATTGAGCTCCTAGAGGGTGAACTCCTTGGTTGATGGAGGTCTGCATCCCCAGTGTCCAGCATGGTACCTGGCAGAGAGAAGGCTCTTGGAAACCACTGGTCCTAGACGGAACATTTGACTAGAAGTTAAAATCTGGGTTCTGGGCTCCTGCAGAGACTTGGGACTCAATAGGCAGATGACAGATCCTGCCTTTAAAGATCCTGCCCTTTCATCCTTGAAAGTATAACTTGAAATCTTTGGTAAACAAAAAATTTGTATGCAAGTAATGGGTGTTACTGCCACCACCTCAGCCCCATGTTGATTCTCTTTTGGGCATCATGACCTAGAGTGGTTAACAAATATTTTCTAAATAAAACAAGACTCCTCTAAACATACCCTGAGAAGATCCAAGGGGAGTTTTTCAAAGTATGGTCCACAAAATACCTGCATCAGCATCCCTCTGGAAGCTGAACACAAATGCAGATTCCTGGGTCCCTGTTAAAGAAAAAATTATTCAACACTTGTCAAAGATGGTGAGGAAGACTTTATTCAAGGAGAGGCTACTATGATGGGGATTTTACAATAAGTGAGAGAGACTGGGTTCAAATCCAAAAGAATACAACAAAGTGGGGCTTTGTGGCCAAGGAGCAGGGATGAGGGATGGGGTATCTGTGGATGGGAAGTTACTAACAGGTAAGGTAATTCTTGGCTAAACAAACCTAACACAATCCTTGCTGAAGGGTGGCCAGAGCGAAGGGTGGGGGATGAAGAATTTGATCAGACATGGGTGATCAGAGGGAGATTTTTGCTAAAATGACCCAGCAAGATTCTTGCTAGAGCTGAAATAAGTGCGTCAAGGAGAGACCCCAAGGTCAGACCGAGCCTAATCAGAAAGAGGACTCAGAGGAGCCAGACTCAAGTTTGGTCAAAGGAGAGAGACTTCATCATCCCCAAGAACAACAGGCTCAATAAACTCCCAAGGGGATTATCATATGCTAGACTTGGAGGATTACTGAGGGCTCTAGAATCCTGGGTTAGTATCTTAGCCTTATCTCGTACCAGTCACGGGACCTGGACAGGTCAGAGCTCCCTAAATAAAAGGCCTTGGAGCTGTCCCTGGTGCTGCAATGCACTTCAGCAGTAGTCTGCTTTCCTGACCCAGCTCATGCCTTCTCTCCATTCAGTAGTAAGCCATGTTCTGTTTCTTCAGCTTGTGTCTGCTCTCCTGTGCACGAGTTGTGCTAGGAAAACTTTCTGAAACCCCTGTATATGCTCAGACCCTTCTCCTCAGCCCTTTTAGAGACCCCTCCCCCCTTATTTCACATCCCCTGTGTCTGATCATGCCTCGCCCACTACCTATTGTTTCTAGTCTTTGGCAGGTGCATTTATGGCAACAGAATTCAATGCCTCCATTGGAAGAGAGACAAAAGTCTGGGTAGGAGACTGGACATCAGACAGATACATACACTAGTGTAAGTGGTCTCTTCAGTTACACTGTTTTCTTTTATTGTTTTCGGAGGGTTGAGTCAGGTCTTGGCTAGCATATCATGCCTTCAGTAAATGTTGAAAGAATGGAGTAAGATACACAGATGGAACAAATATATATATGAACACACACACATATGCAGAGGTGAGCAAAAGTAGGTTTACAGTTTTGAGTCTGTAAAACACAGAGTTTATTCTTATATTATTACTTATTATTTGTTGTATTATTTATTTGTATTACAACTGTAAACCTACTTTTTCCCACCCTTGTGTGTGTGTGTGTGTGTGTGTGTGTGTGTGTAATGACAATGATGAAGGTGACAATGATGGGGATAGTGATGATAATGATCGCTCCATTTTGCCACAGGACCCACAAAGATTTACTGGCTCCTGAAGAAATTAGTGCTTGAGACTCTCATTTATTATGTGGATGAAGAAATGGATGGATGGATGGATAAAAAGATGATGCATTATGGATGGATGGTGGATGGATGGATGGATAAAGGAGGAAAGAATGAATAGCTCATGGAGGGATGGAGAGATGAAAAGAAGGACAAAAAGGGGGGATGGAAGAACAGAGGAAAGGAGATGAGATGTAAATGGGAATAAAAGGAAGATATGAGGGCTAAGAAAGGAAAGAAAAGAAAAACAGGGACAGGAAGAAAATAATAAATTCTATTGTGCTGTAAATATTCAACAAGAATAAGAGCAAATGCAGTAAATTCTTCCAATACATCATGGAATATGACTGTACTTCATTTACTTTCCCTGCAATTAGGTAAAAAGCCTATTCTATTAACAGTTACCCTTGCAGATCCAGACAAAATTAACTCCTGGTGCCTCATCCTGGTAGCAGGGCAATTGATTCTTCCCCCTAATCCGTTTATTTCATTAGTGATACATTTATTTGGTACATGCATTTTGCCACGCTGCAGCAATGAAATGGCCCTGCAAGGTGTGGGGCACGGGGGGATGCTCAGAATATTAACCAAATCGCTATTACCGCCATGGCAGTGCTTAAAGATCATATGTAAATCAAATGTCAGGGGAGAAAATTGTAGCGAGGCCTGTCAGGAAACAATTTAGCAGTGGTTAAAGGCACAGCTCATGGCTGGGTGAATTGCGAACTTTGCAAATGGAAAACCAAGCCAGCTTCCACTGAGGGAGCTGATGAGACCCAGAGGAAAAGAGTAGAAGGACTGGGAAGATGTTGGATATCTGTACCCCACAAACGTGAAAAATTTTAAAAAACATATTCCCTTGTAAATATTCACAGCCAGCTGTTATGCTGAGTTCCAGTTGAAAGTGAATGTGGCCTGTTGAAGAATTTAACCACCATTTCTGTCCTGTTCATCTAGAAAGAGAGTTGACTTACATGAAAAAAAAAAAAGCAGTTGTTTAACAAAAGGTGGTATGGACTCTTTATTCCCAGGCTTCTAGAAAATTGGTTTCCATGTTGCAAAATAATGATGATGATGAGTTTAGTATCACAGGCGCCAACAATAGGTGACCTGTAATTCTTTTCTTAGAAATTTATCCTTGTGAGCCAAGTGTGTGTTTGTGTATAATGATTGCCTGGGTACTTGGTCAAGATTCAGTTGCTGCTCAAGTTATGTCAAGCAGGAAGGGATTTAAGACAGGGCATTAGAAGCTTCCTTAGTTGTTGGAAAGGCAGAGAGAACAAAGCTCAAGAAACCTTCCAGAAAATCCTGACTCATAGGAAACACAAGGAGCATCCATGGGAAACGTTGGCTGCTTGTCTCCCAGAAGTAGACAATGCCCACACTAACCAGAGAAGACACCTGCAGAACATCTGCCTTCCTTCTGCCTCACCCGGCACCTTCCTGCAGCTACTTGCGGGAAGTTACGTCTCCTCCTCTTCCACCTTTCAGATCTCAGGCAAGGGCTCCTCCTTCTTCCAGACAAACACCCTGTGTAAATTGCATTTTGGGCAAAAATTGCTTTAGAACTCAAACCACGACTCCAGCACCAGAAATGAGATGTTGGGCAAACAGACTCACCTCTCTGAGACTCTGATTTCCCGGTCCTGAAATAGTACCAGGCCAGAGCAGAGACATTGCCAGGACAAAGTACAGAATGTCTAGGTACTAGGCACAGTATAGGTGCCCAGTCAATGTCGACTGCTCATTGTCCCCTTCCTTTTACCCTTATGTCTCCCTTAGAGGTTCATTTGAAGCCAATTTCTTCTGTGGGGACATTGCCAGGGCACATGGAGCACATATATTCCCAGGGTTCCGGGTTCCCCTGGGAAAGTCCTCCCTTACAGAAAGCCATTAAGGGTTTAATTTCTTATCATCTCCCATTCCAACTAGCCAGGGCGTTATGAATAATATCCTATTAGCTGGAGACATTCAAACAATCACCCGCTAACATGTTCGTGCGGCGGAATGATGAAGCGTCCTCCGAAATCACAGCGCTTATCTGTGGCCCACTCAGCAGGCACTCCATCACGCCCACCGACGACACTTCTTGTATTGCTGTCTTAGACTCCAACTAATCACTCCCAGGCAGCGGGTGGAGGGCGAGCTGGGAGGCTCCCTGGCTGCAGTCTCCTGGGGCAGGGCCCTGCCTTCCTCGTGGCTTGTTCCAAGGGGCATGGCAAAGCGCCTGTCCCAGAGGGGACTGGAGCTGCTTCTTGAAAGATAACCATAAAGCACCTCCCAACCGTGTAGTGATTTTTGTCACTGGGAAACCGGGTCAGTAAAGCGCTGATTTTGACCTACATCAAGCCAGGAAGAGACCAGGATAGAGAAGAGTTACATGGAAGAGGTATTTCAAGAAAAAAAAAATAAATGAAACCACTAAAACAGAGGCATCGACTTTCAAGTTAGAAGAGGCCCTAGAAATCGACTGTTGCCGTTTTTATTCCTCCCCCCACCACCTCCGTACATGGAATCACAGACAGCCTTCACCCTGGACCTTCTCAAGTTCACAAATCCTCTCCAGTTGAACACCCACACTGATCATATTCTGAAAGGGGGGGCAGGACCCCCCAAAACTAAGGAGTCTGGTGTCACAGGTAAAGGTGCCTTGGACCACAGGCTCTCACTGGCTCGGGGAGATCTGTGCCCCACACAGGTTTCACCCAGCAAAGCATTCTCTGGTTGTGTGATTTGGGGCAGCTCGAAACACCTGGGGCCCCTCTTGCTGCTTCAAAATACTCACCATGTTCTAGGGCCTCCAACCCACCCTGCAAGAAAGACACCCGTGGGACTGGGTCAGTGTGATGCTCACCACATTTATCTCACCACGGAGTCTCTCTTTTTGTTCCTTCATGTGCCAAAAAATGTCTTGGTAGTGAAGGGCTTTCTAGTAGGCAGCCAGCATCCGTTTGCTTTGTTTTTATAGTCTCTTTTGATGAAAAGGGAGTGTTCTTTTTAGTTTGTGTGTGTTTACACTGGTCTGTGAGTAAATGGAAGCATGATGCATATTTTATAACGTGGTTCCTTTTGAGAACTTTGGAAGGTGGTCATGACCCCTTGGAGTGTTGCTGGAAGAAAATGGCTAAAATGCACTGTTCCTACTATATGCTGACTACTTCAAAACCATGTGCCATCAACCTCACAACGATCCGGTGAAGTGCATCCGCTCGCCTTCCACTTTTACATGTGGGAAAACTGGGTCCCATGTGGCTGTTCAAAGAGACAGGGCTCCCTGAGCCAGTGGCAGCCGAAGGATGAAAGCACCTCTACCTGTGACAACACACTCCTTAGCCCTTGGGGTCCTGGGACACCCCCTTTTAAGGACATGGGGAGTCCAGTGTCCATTTGGAGAGCATTCATGGACTTACAAAGGCCCAGGACTAAGGCTGCCTGTGATTCTTGCTGCTGAGAATACTGCACAGAGGAAAGCTGTTGATGAAGGAGTCTGCCTGTCCCCACTGCCACCCTCGTGTTGTGAAAAGCCACAAAGTGTCAAGACAAGTGAGACCCGGTCTCCCTGATCTCAGCGTGCAAAAGCTCTCACTAACCCCCACAATCATCCTGTCCGTCCACACGGTTTGTACACCCACTTGACAGGTAAGCCAACTGAGGCTTGGGGAGGTTGTTTAATATGCCAAGAAGTGAAGTTCTTAGAGTTTAAGAGAGAGAAAAAATACCAAGAGAAGAAGGAAGGAAGCTCCGAGAAGGAACAAATGATCATTTCTGAGCACTTTGTCTGTGGCAGGGCAGACTGGAGTCTCTCAGTCCTCACGGGAATTAGAACTAAAACAGGCAGCCCACTTCCCGTTGTACAGATGATAATGCTGAGGTCAGAGGTTTTAAGTGAGCCCTCCAAGGCCACAGCAGGGGCTATCTGGACAGGCCCCTGTTCCCAGCCCAAACCTGTCCTCTGTCCTCTCCCCTCCCCTCACCCCCTAAGGGACTGTTCTTATGCTTGGAGAAGCCGCAGATCAGGAGCCTGGCAGGCCCAGAAAGAGATGGCTTAAGGAAGGACGCTCCCCCTTCGGGGAACTTCCATGCTAAGTGCTCCGCTTCCCCGTCCCTGTGACCTTGGGCGGCTGCCGTCACCGTAAGTGCACGGTAATACACTCTCGGTCACTGTTCAGTGCCCAGGGGAATGCTCTAAGGCCCTCCACTGGAGTGAATATTTTTATGCAGGCTATAATTCCTTTGAAGACCTTCACAACGTGCCTGCCGCCTCCACCGTGCCCTCTCCTCCTGGAAGCACAGCGAAAAGAACAGCCACTTTCTAATGAGGGAGCGGTGAGCCTCGGGCCAAGGAGCCCAGGCTGAGTTGGCCCTGGGTGGAGGGCAGGGGCTGCTTTCTCATTATCTTTTGTTTTGCCCCCTGAAGTCTATTCTCGGCGATAATCATTATGGGTGATATGTACAGAGGGCTTTTTGTGTGTCGGGCCTGTTATAGACACCAGCACTTACCTCGTTGGATTTTCTTAACTACACTGAGAGGGGGGTAGCCCATTTTACAGATGAGTGACTGAAGCATAGAGAAGGCAAGTGTTATGTGACTTGTCCAACGTCACACAGCAAGAAATGAGGACGCCAGACTAGAAACCTGGGGAGTCTGTGTCTATGCATAGTGTGAAGAACCCTCCACCCAGCAAACACAGGGATCACTCCAAAGGATAAAACTGATCGCGTCACTACCCACCTCCAAATCCTTCCATGGCTCCCCATCACCCTTAGGCTAGAGATCAGGTCCTCCCCCACTGTGTCCTCAGGCCCTGCCTACTCCGTTTCCCTTTTGTCCCATACTCTCCCGGGCTCTCAGCAAGCACTTGCCCTGGCCTCTTGTGTTCCCAAAACACTCCACGGCTCTTGATCTTGCCAGAGGGCCTTTGTACCTGCCATTTCCTCTGCCTGGAGCACCCCCTCAGCCCCCCTCCTTCAATCCACCCCTACTTGGTTAACTCTATTACTTCCAAACACCACCTCCTCTGGGAAGTCTGCCCTGACTGCCAGTCTTGGTCAACACCTCTATTAGTTTCCCTTTGCTGCACTGGCCACATTTTTACTTTTACATTTATGTATGTTACTATATGACTCAGATCCATCCTTCCAATGACACTGCCCATGCCAGGAAGGCAGAAACCGTAATTATCTTCTTCACTGCTATTTCCCCGGCTCCTGGAACCATGAGCATTCCAAAAATACTTGGTGAATAGCTGAATGAATAGGTGAGTGAGTGGGTGAGTGAGTGAATGAAGAGAAAGCATGGGGGTCGGCAGGGTGAGCCGTATAGGGCTGGGACCAGGTAAGACAGGTGCTCACTCAGCTCCAGCACAGAATCTAAGGGGCCCTTAAAAAAATTCAGCAATTACAATCAATGTTTTAATTCAATATTTTAAAATTTTAAATGTAATGCAAAAAAATCCGTGAATAGAGTCTAAAAACACCCAAGGAAACGTCGTGCAGAGTCACACTGGAGCCTGAGGCGCAGGGAAAATCAGTCATACTGCTTCTGTCTCCGTTTAAACTTTTGATATCTTGCTCATCAGAGATTTGTTTGCATTAACTTTTATTTTTTAAAAAAATATTTCTTTGAAGTGTTTTTTTAATCTAGACCCCTGGGTCTGGGGCCTCCTTAAAGGGTGTGCCCAGCGACTGCCTCCCTCCAGTCCTGGCCGGGCCGCACCCTTCCTTCGCCCTCAGAGAGCTGCGCAGCCTCAAGCCGGTCCCTCGGCCACCCTGGCCCTCTCCCTCCTCACCAGCAAGGATGGAGAGATCTATGGGAGGTGGCCTGCAGTCCCTGCCTTCGCATCTGAGATGAGCAACCCCTCCTTCTCCGCCCCTGTGCTCGGCACCTTCCTGAGACTTTTGAAGGCCCTTTGCAGTGCCCAACCGAGAGACCGGATAACTACGAGGGTGGGGAGGGGTGCCAAAAACCAGAATGTATTTATAAAAAATTGTGTATTTATTCTTACATGTTTAAATTTCAATCACCTTCAAAGTGCTCTCCATCTGATGCAACACACCTATCGAGACATTTTTCCCACTGCTCAAAACAGTTTTTGAACTTGTCGATTTTGATGCCTTTTAGTGCTTCTGCTGTTTTTTTTTTGTTTGTTTGTTTGTTTCATCTCTTCCACATCGGCAAAATGTTTCCCTTTGAGGACTTTTTTCACCCAGGAAACCAAGAAAAGTCACTCAGGGAGAGACAGAGGGAGTAGGGAGGGTGGGGCATGGGGGTCATGCTGTTTTTGATCAAAAACTTCTGAACACTCAGCACGGTGTGGGCAGGTGGGCTCGTAAGTCAGCCATCATGAAATGGCCCAACTTGTTGAAAGAGTCTTCAAAAAAAATTTCACTGAAGCCTAACACAGCCTCTCACAACAACGCCAGCTTCATACACTGATAGAGATGGGCTCCTAGAACACTCACCTAGCGGGGGAAGCCTCTACTACAAGGGGCCCGCCCTCTAGAAGATCATTACAGGTTTTTTTGTCCCCCCTCCTATGCAGCTCACTAAAGGGGACATCTGAGGCATCATCCAGTGGCCAGCAACTGGCAGGGTCCTCCCTTCGCGGTGGTCCCACACTTCATGTGGCCCAGAATTTTCTCTTCTCTGATCTTGTGCAGCTTCACAGCCCTTCAAGAAGCAGAATACAGTGAAAAGGGGGCCCCTTAGAGGGGCAGTATTCTCCCCGGAAGACGCAGTAAAAAAAATAATAAATGCAGCCACTTTAAAACAGAGCCAGAGCTGCCATCCCGGAGGCCCTGCCTTGCATGCCGGATGCCTCACACCTTTGGAATATCAAAACAGGGCGAAACAGTCTTTGAACTGTGCCTCGGGCAACATTGTGTCCCAAAGAACTATTTGCAAAGAAAACAAGTAAGCAGAGATTAAAATTATGGACTGGTGACTACTAGACTGAACATTAAAAATATTGCTGTTTAGAATCAGCGCCACTGAGCTATGTTGTCTGCACCAGCGGAAATGCCTGCCTTCTATCGATGCCATTGCTCCCCTTCCCTTCCTCAGAAACACCCCTCGCCTTTGTCTCCGGATCCGAACACTATTTGGGCTTCTGCCTGGATCAGTGCTTCCCAAATAGCTGTTCTTTGATTTCAAATAAATGCGTGTTGCCCCTCACTTGGCCTTTTATTTTTAGGTTCGCGATGTACTTTGGGCAAGCTCTTTAAAAACAATTCCTTCCAACTCCCTGGTTCCCTCTGTTATCAGCAGAGGAAAAGTATTGTGTAAACAGCACAAACTTGCAGTTGGACAGAGGCGGACTTGGATCCAGCTGCCTGACCTTGGAAAGTCACTACACCTCTGTGCCATACCATTCATTTGTCCAAAGTGTACAAGGAATATCACGACAGAGACAGAAGGCCACAGCTTCATCTATGCATCTACGTATACGTGCAGATGGGATCCTGTTCTATTCAGCCTCCTGCAAAGATGTATTTTTTCACCTATTGCTTCTTGGGTATCATCATATGGGGCTTAAGAATGCAGACTTTAGAGACACCTGGTTTGAATCTCAGATCTGTAACATGCTAGCTGGACAAATGTCCTAACATCTTACTCCCATTTGTCCTCAATGTTCAAATCTGTAAAATGGGGGCGGTAATAATGCTCATGGGATAGATGGGAAGAGTAAGTGATGGGCTGCAGAGACAGCGCCTGACCCGCTGCACAGGGTGGCCTAGACACTGGCTGATCTTATTTCAAAACCTTATTTCTCTTTGGCTATTGTGTGGTATTCCAGAATGTGTTTAATCTTTATCCTGTGGATGGGCATGTAGGCTCTTTTCTAGACCTACTGTGGACCTACACAACCAAGTGCTGATGCAGGACCCACCTGACCTCGATCGCAGCCATTATTGCTGAGAAATTGCGTGGTCACAAGGCAGGGAATAGAACAGGGAAGGCTTGTTTTGTCAGAACCGTGTTGCTGTTTCACCATGAGAAAGTACTCATGGATAGCTCATAAGAGAAAAAACATGAAAAGAAAGAAAACAAAACAGAGAAAAAAGAAATAAGGAAGAGGGGAGGGAGAAGAAAAAGGTAGAGGAATGTAAATGGGATGTAAAACACCAGGCATGAGATGCAAAACATACCATGTCCCCCAAAGTGGCAGCAGCCACCTTGTACCCCCGACCCCATCGTGGTCACCACGATCCTGGAATTACCTGGTGTTTGATCAATCTGAGACAGTGAAAAAGTCTTCCAGGTTCATTGTGCTGTGGAGGTGAAGGACTGGCAGTGTGGGTGCATAGCTGTGTTACAGGCATGTGCATGTCTGCAGGTGTGTGTGCCTTGTACCTGTGTGTGCATGTCTGCATGAGTCTGTGCATTTGTACATGCATGTGTCTCTGTGTAGCTGTATGTAAGTGCATGTATGCTTGGGGGTGGTGCACATTTGACTGTGTGTGCGCATGTGTGTCTGTGTGTACATGTGGATGTGTATGAGTGTGTGTCCTGATGTACGGGTGCACATTCTGTGTGTGCAGGCACAAATGTATCCATGCATGCGTCTCCTCTGCGGTAGACAAGAAGCCCGATACATGAGTTGATGGATGAAGAATGTGAAAGAGTTTCGAATATTGCCCGCCCCTTCGTACGTGTAGCAAAAGAGGGTTAACATTCACGTCTGGAATGAAAAGCTATCTCGTTCTTTCCCACACCTTCCCCTTTCCCTTTGTTTTCCTTAAACTCTAATTGTCACCTCTGTCCCCACAAAGAGCAGTGGATCCGGCAGCATGTCACCTTCCCTGACTGAGTCATTTCAAAATGCCAAGCTTTCTGGTTGATGGAAGACCACCTCTGTTTAATTACCATTTCAGAAATTGCATTTTGGATAGAAATCTCTGCAAAACACACTCCGTTCCTTGAGAGTTTGCACAGAGGCCCTTGAACTAGGTGTCAGATCTGTTGTTATGAGCATCACTTCTCTCCCAGGGAGGGAGGAAGCCTCTGCATGGGTGGGGGTGTTCTCCCTGCACAAGAGCCTTGGACTGTTCAGATTTGGATGTTAGTGAGACTTTCCTCACACAGCCCTTCCTCTTCCAGTGCACTGCGGTGCCCTCAGCACCTCTATTTTCTTCCTGCAGTTGTGTGTTGCCTTCTTCATTTGTTCATTTCCTTTCTCATTTGTTGCATCCAACCTGCAGACCAGATCAGCTAGCCTTCTTGCTAGCACCATGCACAAAGCCAGGTTCCAAATGAGAATCATGAGTTGCTGGTTAGTATGAAGGATTTAAAACATTAGGATTCTTGCTTTTATTGGTTGCTGGGTATACAGTGAGAGTATTGGTCCACCAAATCAAAAGAGCTGAACCAGGATGAACAAAGGCTCCATCTGTTTCATTCATTCACTCATTCATTCACTCATCATTCGGCTGCGCGCCAGGAGTGGTTCCAAGCACAAGGGCTCAGGTATGCCAAGGCCTTTCTGGATACCTGAGGCTTCCAGAGAGATGAGCTATGGATGAGTGAGATGTTTCTGAATAAGAGGCACAGCCTGCCCTTAAAAGTTTGGTCTATTTCGGGAGGCAGGATACTTATGCCCACACAAGTGTACGAGTATTTGCCAACACTCAAAGAGAAGCACACACGTGTACGTGTGTGTGTGTTTGCAAACACAAGTGCCCTCTGAGGGCTACGTGTCCACCGCGTCAGCTGAGCACCTGGGATGTCTGGATGGATCGGAACAAAACAGGAGGCTCCTTCCTACCTTGCCCTCACCTCCTTTAGCTCAGGTGAGCCTTTCATGACCAAGGACCAGGGAGAGGGTCAAGTGACCTGGAACCTAGTCCTGGCACCCCAAATGACTCTATATGCAATTGTGATTTTTTCATTGAGGAATAACTGACAAATAACACTGCGTTAGTTTCAGGTGTGTGACGTAACAATTAGGGCCATGCACACACTGGAAAGGGTTGGCACAGTAAATTTACTTAACGTCCAACACCACACGTACTTACAAGTGTTGGGGGTGTGATGAGAACTTTTAAGATCTACTCTCTTAGCGACTTGCAAATATAAAATGCAGTATTGTTAACCACAGTCACCAGGCTGTACATTGAACTCCCAGGGCTTATTTATTTTATATTTTGCAATTTTGGACAGTCCTCATGCATGTTACCCACCCTCCACCCCCTGCCTCTGGCAACCACCAATCTGTTTTCTAGTAGTTCTTTTTTACATAAAGATTTCACACGTAAGCAAGATCATACAGTATTTGTCTTTGTCTGACTTATTTTGCTTAGCATAATGCCTCAAGATTCACCCATGTTGCTGCAAATGGCAGGGTTTCCTTTTTAAAGCTGGATGATATTTCATCGTGTGTGTGTGTGTGTGTGTGTGTGTGTGTGTGTGTGTGTGATGCTACATTTTCTTTCCCCAGGTATTGTCATTGGACACATAGGTTGCTTCCATGTCTTGACTATTGTAAATAATGTTGCAACAAACATGGACATGCAAATATCTTTCCAAGATAGCGGCGTCATTGTCCTTGGATAAATACCCAGAAGTGGAATTGCTGGATGATGTGGTAGTCTTATTTTTAATTATTTGAGGAATCTCTGTACTGTTTCCCACAGTGGCTGCCTCACTCCGAATTTCCACCAACAGTGCACAAGGGTCCCCTTGCCTATGCACCCTCGCCAACACTGGTTACCTCCTGAGCGCTGTGAGGGGCCCTGTCCCCGGGGTTCGGGTTTGTGTCTCCCTGATGACTAGTGATGATGAGCCTCTTTTCATGTGACTGCTGGCCTTTTATGTTTTCTTTGGAAAAACGTTTATGCCGATCCTTGGCCCATATTTTTCATTTGCTGCACTTATTGTATTTATTTGAATGAATAGCTGTCCTTCAAATATTTGACTTTTCAAGTCAAAGTATTCATGTTTTTACCAGTTTTACTGAGATGTAATTGACATCCATCACTATAGAAGTTCAAGTGTACAGTAGAGTTGTTTGATGTACATATATTATGAAATGATTAACACAAGAGGTTTAGCTAGCATCCATCATCTCATAGAGATACAATAAAAAGATTAAACACAAAAATGTTTCCTTGTGCTGAGAATGCTTAGGATTGAATTTTTTAACAACTTTCTTAACAACTGGATCCTCTTCCTCCAGTTTCCCCTCTCCCAGACTCTCTGCCAATTTTTAAAATCAGATTGTTCACCTGTGACCTGAATAAGGCCCTTCCCCAATCCGGGTCTTGGTTCCCCAACTTAAAAATGATGAAATTGAGCTGACAACATCTGAAGCTCACTTGAGCTAAAACACGTGAATCTTCTGATTCTACTCATATAATCGGTAACAATAATCATCCCCGTGTATGGAGTGTTTACCACACTCTCAGGGTTATATATGCATCTTATTTAATCCTTCGGGCCAATGAAACAGGTGCTGCTTTTCCATTTTCTGGATGAGAAAACTGAGGCTACAGGAAGTTACGTGGCCTGCCCAACGTCACAAAGCTAATTGGCGCTGGATCTGGGATTCAGACCCAAGCAGCCTGACCCCAGAGTCCATGTTCTTACCACTGACACGCTGCACTCCTAATAGTCTGTGATGTCCCAGTTCTGGAGTCCTGTATTCCTAAGCATTCATGCCCCTCTGCTCCTCTCCATGCCTTTGCTTAGGGGCTTTGGTAGCAACGTTTCAGAACTCATGGGGATGTGAGAGAGAAGGAAGAAGAGAACTCCAGGCACACTGGCACCCCAAGGCCCCCAGGCCCAGTTCCCCTGTGCATTCACCTGGCACTGTCTGGCAGATGGGCATGCTGGCCAGGCCTGCCAGCTTGCCAGCTGGCCCAGAGCACCCAGTGGCTGGCACCTTGGCCACTTGGATGGGCTGCAGACTCACCTCCCACAGGCATGCAGCTGGCAGCACGGAGCAGATGGGCCAGCCGGCCGGGCCATTGGCTCACCGTTAAGCTGCCAGCTGGCTTTGCTATGCCTGGTGCCTTGGCACCTCTGGGCTGGCACCGGTGGGCAGCAGGGCTGACATGTAGGCTTCCTATGGATGGGCAGCTGGCACAGGCAGCAGAGAGGAAGGTTCCTTGGCCCCCTCCTGGCTGCCCCCCAATATGTCCGGGGGCCTTGGCCAATGGAAACTGAAGCCAGAATCCAGCCTGTCATCACTCTGAAGAGTTTGCCGTGAAAGCGAGCTTCCTCTCCCACACTTTCTGTGCTCTGCATTGATTTCACAAGCTCTGGTCTCCCTGGACAAGCCACATTCCTGCTCTCAGATTCCCAACACTCTAGGGAAGGGGTGTCTCTTGGCAAGCCCCCCAGCTTCTGCCGACTCCTTGACGTCTGGCTGCCTGTCCCTTTGCAGCTTGGCTACTTCAGAGGCTCAGCTTCTGTGGCTGCTGGACAACTGGACCTGGTGAGGGCTGGGATCTTGGGGAGATGCTACAAGAAAACCCAGGAGACGCAGGCTCTAGTCCTGGCCCACTCTTCCATGTGCTGTGAGAACTAGACCGACACCCTCCCCTCTCGGGCCCTGGTGTGCCCATGTCTTCTTTCCCAGCCCTGGCTCCAAAGTAAAGAGGTCAGAATAGAACAGAGTCGCCTTCAGAACCCTGAGTAAACTTGAACGCGTTCATGACCCTGACCCTCTATGCACAATCTCATGTGTTGGGTGGTGTTCTGGATTGAATCGTTTCCTCCCAAAGATGTCGAAGTCCTAACCCCCAGGCCCTATGAGTTGGACCTGACTTAGAAATAGAGTCTCTGCGGATGATGGAGATGAGGCGATGTGGGCGGGTCCTAGTCCAATGTGACTACAGCTTTACAAAACAGGAAACTGGGACACAAAGAAGGTCCACAGTGGCAAGACGAGGAGAAGACACGGGGACAAGGGTGCCTACAAGCCAGGGACCCTTTGGGGCCACCAGAAGCTAGGAGAGAGCCGTAGAACCGATCCTCCCTCACCGCCCTCAGAAGGGACCGCCCAGCCTCCATGTCAGCCTTCCAGCCTCCCGAACGTCAGCCTTCCAGCCTCCCGAACTGCGAGGCAGTGCGCTGCTGCTGCTCTGAGAGCCCAGTCCGTCCTACTCTGTTACAACAGCCTTGGTAACCAACACTGGCGGACATGAAACTTTCTGGAAGACAGTGCAGGCGTTTCATCAGGTTGCTGACGGGGCTCTTGATCCACCCCACCCCGACGCAGCCCAACTGAAGCATCTCCCAATCCCAACACTCTGGAACTCTGCATAATGAAGTGTGAGGCGCAGACAAGCATGGCAGCCAGGTTAGACTGTCCAGGGGATGCTTGATCCAGGCAAAATGACTTTATTCCCCGTGATTTCAGTTTTACAGGAACATGATCAAGACTAACGGCCAGCTCCCTTCTCACATCTCACTTTGGACCTGACATCAGAAGACATTGGGTCAAACCCCTGCTTCCTGTTTTCTAGCCGAGAGGCTGACTAAGCCTGTAGAGCCACCAACTGGAAAACAAATAAAAATACAAATTAAGAAATATTAAAAATTAATACCATCTCATTCTACAATTCCACTCTGGGAATCTATCTGAGGATATGTGTCAACGTATAGAAAATGTTTTATTTTAAAAAGTGTTTCTTGAAGTGGTTTTTAAACACACGCACAAAAAAAAAAAAAAAAAAAAGGAAATAGCTGCCCCAGAATGAGTTTGGTGGTTTTAGGATACCCTCAGCTAAGGGTAATAAGCACCTGAGTTGGATGGATACCTGGAAAGCTCAGCTTGTCCATTATCTCACCTTGCGAAAAACCCTGGGAAGAGTGCAATGGTGAGATGCCTTCAGAGACCTGGATCTGCTTCTCTGTGCTCTCTTCTGCATGTTGACTTTGTACCTGGGCTGGCTCTCCTCATGGATACAAAGTGGCTGCAAAGGCCCTGACATCACTCTTAGATCCAGCCACCTCCAGAGAGAAATAGGGGCATTGTTTTGTGAATGCCTCCTTGTAAGACCCAAGCAATCTTTTCCAGAGGCCTCCAGCAAACTTGCCTTAACATCTGATCACTTGTGATTGCGTTGTATGCATGCTCCATATGACCCCATTTTCATTTGTTGTGTTACACTGTATGCCACATTTGCTACTTGGAGCTAGTACTATGTGTCAGGCACTGTTCTAGGTGCTAAATATAAAGCAGTGATTTAAATAGACAAAAATTCCTGACCTCGGGTAGCTTTCTACATTCCAGTAGGTAAGTTTGGTATAGAGGGTGAATAGGAGGTAGGGGGTCCCATGGAGCAAGGCAGCGTGTGTGTTGAGAGTCTGGATGCATAAACAGAAAAAAGTCAGGGTGGTGGATTACAAGTAATCCTTTTTTCGTTTATATGCCTATAATATCCACCTTTTCTTCAATAAACCTGTGTGTTACCTTTACAATCAGGAAAAAGAGTGCTAACTTGAACGTGGTGGGCTAAGAAGGAGCTACATAACACCCCAATGAATATAACAAAAACTTAAATGTAATTGCAAAATTCAAATTTTATACAATATACGCTTACAGATATTTATACTGAAAAGCTGAGTAGAAACCCAGTTTCTTTTTATAGTGATCCTCATATCATGGATGTTCAATAAATACCTGTTGGATGAACAGTTTATTTTTTTCTTTTACTCTTTTCATGCATTTTCATGTTTTCCTCGGGAGCATGAGGTTCCTTTTTTGTAAAAACAAAAATGATTGTTTCTTTAAATTTAAGGCACGTAATACATTTGCAAAATAAACTTGAGCACACGGAGCTAAGTGAAATCAGGTTTGTGCAAAGTGGCTCCAGCCTCATAGTAGGCCTTCTAGAAATGTTTGTACCGTCTTTTCTCCCTGGAGTGCTTTAAAAAGGATCCTATTTACAAGAGGAAATTGATTCCCACACAACTGTTTCCCTCCTGCACATCTGTGCTATAAATCATAGCCTTCCTGAAGAGCGTCTTCAGACCTCAGAGACTGGCAGAAGTGGAAGGCACCTTGAACACGTTCCCTCCTAACCTTCAGTTTACAGATGAGGAAACCGAAGCACAGAGAGGGGCCATGACCTGTCCAATGTCACGTAGCTGTCTTAGTCTTCTTGGGCTACTGTGATAAAATACCACCAACCACAGCTTAAACAACAGAAGTTTATTTTTTCCCTGTTTCGAAGGCTCAAGGTCCAAGATCAAGGTGTCTGTAGGGCTGGCTTCTTCCTGGTTTGCAGACGGCTGCCCTCTCACTGTGTCCTCACGTGGCCTCCCCCCCGTGTGGGCATGGAGATAGGGACATCGCAAGTGTTTCTTCCTCTGGTTATAAGGACAGCAGTCCTAGTGGATCAGGCACCCGCCCCCACCATGACCTCACGTGACCATAATGACCTCCTGAAAGGCTCCACCTCCAAATAGACACGTTGAGGATTGGGGCTTCAACATAAAACTTGGAGAGGACTCAATTCAGTCCACAGCATGAACGCACATTTCCCTTCTCACTGTCCAGTTCTTTCCACCATGCCCAGCTTCCCCTGCTGAAAGATGCTCACAGTCTCACAAAACTTTATGCTCCTTGGGAAAGAGTGTGCCTGTTTGGAGCCTTTGCCTTTCCTACTCAAGTCCACCCTTCTTCTGGAGGCTGCCTTCATCCTTGCAAAGAGACAAGCTCCAGCTTCGGAAGAAAAGCTCTAAATGGCTCCTCTCTGCCTTTGCAGCTACAGTGACACACTGACTGGGGACTTGCTGGAAAGAGAGACACGCCCAGTAAATACATTCAGCATCTCCTGAGCCCTCCCATCCCTGCACGGGACCTAGGGCACAGACAAAGCCCATCTCCTCCTTCCTGGATGCAGACGGTGACGGAGAAAGTTCCACAAACAGATGACACATAGACATGATGAAGCAAAGACCTGAGTCCCAGGGAGGCCAGTCTCAGAAGAGGGGCTGATGTGGTTTGGAGCAAACCTGCAGAGAACCTTTCATGAAGGCAGTGACCTTGGGCCTCAGTTTTTGACACTCCTAAACGGGAGTTCAGGGATTGGAACTTGCTGAGACCCCAAAACCAGTGAGATTGTGTGCCAAGTGCACCTGTTGTTTGAGAGAGAGTGTGCAAGTTTCTGTCTGATTGTCCAGAGGGGTTTCAGGTCCCTTGCCCCTGAACAAGTTTAAGATGTACTGTCTTATTGGATGAGAAGGCACTTCTGGTTGCAGAAGGTGGGAAAGACTTTTTAAGTGAAGGAAACAGCATTTGCAAATGCTGGGGGTATAAAGGTGTGTGGCATGTTGGAAAAATAGAATCTTTGAAGGTGGAGAATGGGGGTTGGGGCAAAGCAGGGGACAGACAGGCTCATATCACAAACACCTAGCGCTCCTCAGTCTGGGTAAGAAATTTATCTGGTAGAAGCATCAAGAACTACTGATAATCACGTTTGCACGTTTCTCCAGTCCTCTGTTAACTCCACAGTCACCCTTTCATTGTTTCATGTTCTGCTTCAAACCACGGATGGCCCAAATGTTCCTAGATCCCAGAGATCCTGGGACCAGCAGCCTTCCGAGAAAGCTGCTAGGAAACGCAGAATCCCAGATCCCTCCCCAGTCCTGCTGAATTCAAATCTGGACTCTGCCAAGATGCCCGGGGGGCGGGGGGGCGGGGCACAGTCAACTGTGACGAGTGCTTTCCCAGAGAGTCCCTGACACTCAGAAAGTTCACCCAGATGGCTTGCCCTGGTGGGTCAGGTCAGCCCCCCACACTCCTAAGCCAGCACTACCAGCACAGGCCAGGTTGCAGAGGAGGAAGCTGGGGCTTAGAGGCAGAGATGTGGATTGCCCAAAGTCTCAGGGCTGGTGGATCCTGGTCGCAACAACTTGTCCACCACCCTGGGTGGCCTTTCATGTAAACTCAAGTCCTGAGCTGTCAGCTCTGACCACCTGCTCACTGCCCACACCGGAGCCCTGCTAGGGAGGCCAGAGGAGGGCATGGTACACGCCCCCCTCTCTCCCGCCCACCCCTGCATCCTCCCGGCTCCCTGGTCATGTATAAAACATTCCCAGAAACCACTTACTCCTCATGCATTTTCCATGAAGCCAGGACCAAGTTAAAACGTACAAATATAAAAATATCAAGAAGCACTTTTTTTATAAAAAAAAGGACATGTTTCATAAAAGACCCTGAGACCCATTTCCTCCTCACAGAGTAGTCTCTCCTTCCTGCTTTTCTCTGCTCCCTAAACATCACCTCTCTCCTCAACTTCTGCATTTTTTCTCCTCATTTCCTTATTTTTCTCTTGTCTCTTCTCTCTCTCTTTTCTCCACTGTGTTCCTGGACCTCTTCCCTCCCTCCATTTACATCTCAGAATTTCTCTCTCTCTGCATTTCCACCTGCATGTCTCTGCTTTTTCCTGCCTCAATTTCCCTCTTTCGCTCTCTCGTTATTTCTCTGATTCTCATTCTCTGTATCCCTCTGGGTTAGCATCTCCTGGTTCCTCCCTGCTTAGTGTCCACCAGGCCTCCTCTCATCCCACCCCCATGAGAACGATCGGAATTAAACGGAATGACAAATTCGTTGGTGGAAATATGGAGCAACTAAAACTTCAGGCGCTCTCAGTGGGCATGTAAATTGGTGCAAGCAGTTTGAAAATGGCTTGGCAGTTTCTCCTACAGCCACACTTAGGCCAGGACCCTGTATTCGTGTCCGGGTGTGATCCGAGAAGAAACGAGGGCTTATATCCCCCAGCGGGCATGTGTAAGAGTGTGCACGCCAGCTTCATTCACAATAGCCCACACTGGACACAGCCCCAATGACCACTGACAGGAGGGTGGATAATTGGATGCTGGTTTATTTATACACCAGAAATGCTGCTCAGCAATAAAAGGACAAACTACTGCTCGCCATAACAATGTGGACTCATCTCCAAACTTTATGCTTTGAAAAAAGCCTAGACTCAAAAGACTGTATGGTCCTATTTATGGGAAGTTCAAGGACGGGCAACACTCATCTGTGGTCCGAGAGGTCAGGAGAGTGGCTGTCCTTGTGGAAGGGCGTGGGGGCTGGGGAGGGTGCAGGAGAGCTTCGGAGGTGCTGAGAGTGTCCTGTGTCTTGATCTAGTGAAGCTTGAATATGGGTAAAATAGTCATCAATGTTACACCTAACATTTACGCTTATTGTATGTGAGTTTTACTGCAATTAAAATTTACTGAGAAAGGGAATACATGGCATTGCTTGTTATAATAATCATTATTGTAACTGCAATGGGCAAACTCCTTGGACTCAGGGATCACAGACCCAGACCTGCCCCCAGCCCCATTGACTGCCATGGGGACAGGCGTCTCTGTCCCAGCCACAGCTGTCCTCCATGGCTGAGAGCCCACTCTCCTGCTAGACGGGCCCAAGTCCTGGGACGCTGCAAATCCCGCCATCTCTGGGAGAGCCGACCTCCCAAACCCTTTGGGAAGATGTGCCTCAGCGAGAGAAGCCGCTCCCACCCGGTTCTCACACTCCAGGCATCTTTCTGATGCTTTGGTTTGTTTTTCCTCTGCTCCCTTCCTATTATGATTCTGATATGACTGTACACTGACTCTGATAACCAGGTAGTTAATTAACGGCACAAAGCCTGAGCCCAAGTTAATGGGAAGAGGCTGGCCTCCCGGAAACCTCGGGGAAATCTTCCTGCCCATGGAGCCATCTGAATGCCGATACAGGCACCAGGGGAGACGGGAGGGAATCAAAACTCCAGCGTAGGGACTCTGAAAAGGCCTTTATTTATGTTTTTCTCCTTTCTCCAAGTCCTCCCAGGAGGGGAGGAAAACACAGAACCCAGTTTTTTCTGTTGCAGCAGCGTGGGTGTGAACCCAACACACATAACCCTTGGAGGCAAACTGAAACCCACTTATTTTGATTGAAGGGGATGAACCAAGACACAGAGGGACTCGAGCACTATTAGGTAAATAATGGTGCTTAAAAATGCATTGAATTTTGCTGCCTCCCTCCCCCCTAAAAAAAATCTGGAATTTTCCTATTGAGTATACTTTTTTCCCCCTTGCCCATGAATATTAATGCTCCTCTCAGAGAGATCTACTTGAAAAAAAACAAGAATAAATTAAATACCTACAGATTTTTCTAATTCCTCTTTTTGGTGACATGCCGTCATTACATCAAATTACTGAGATGGGCTTGCTCCCTTCTTTTTTTTCTTTTTGGGTGAAAATTATGGAATATAAAGTATATGTAAATGGAGCAAAGGAGGAAAAAAAAACCTGTGAAGAAAGAATAGAGGGAAGGAGAGGCATTAGGTATTCCGCCGGCGTAGTAGTCAGCCAATTAATCAAGCAGTGGCGAGAAAAAGATGCAGAGAGGATGAGTTCGCCCTTCACGTTGATGGGGCCGGCGCAGGGCAAACGCTCCGGCACCTGAGCTCACGGTTAGGCATGCAGAAAGGGATCATGGGAATATCTTCTCGTCTTTGTCTTTCTCGTGAAGGATGGAAAATGTCAAGCTGTTGTTTGGCTGGATTGAGGGGGGTGGGGAGAGTCTAAGAGAATTCACAGTCTGGCAAGGCAAGGTTTTAACTCTTTGAGGCTTTCTCTGCCTCCCCTAACTCCCCAGCCCCCAGCTCCACCTTCTCCTCCTCCCAGCCCCCCAGCACATCTGTAGGGAACTCTGCCTGCAAACAGCAAGTGGGAGGGAGCTGATTGATGGTGACATGCAGGCTGGGCCAACCAGTGAGTGTATGTGTGTGTCTGTGTGGTCCTGTGTGCACGTCAGGGTGGGGGTGAGCAAAAGGCACTTTCCTCTCCCCCAGAAGTGTTCTTTGTTCACTCTGGAAATGAGTGTGCATTACCCCTTCCCTCTCCAGCCCTGTCACTTCCCCTTGGAGGTGAGCAGTGTCTCAAGATCTGAAAGTGGCTGTAAAAAGGATAATGACAGTAAGGAGGCTTGGAGGCTCCGGGCTCAGTCTGCATGGCCTTGGTGTACTGAGCCCACCCAGGAGAGTCACCTGACAGGGTCTCCTGGAGCAGCCAGGGTTCTGGTGTGACTGCAGAGCTGACCATCCCTGAGGTGAGTGCTAGAGAGCCTCAGCACAGGGCTTATTCCCTGCACCAATAACACCAAGGAGGATAATAATACAGGGGTACCTGGGTACTCATTGCTAATTAGTTCCAGAACTCATGACAAGAGCCGAAACCAGTGAGTGCCGAACCATGAAGTATTTTCTCTTGCAGAGCAGCGGTGTGACTTGTACAAGTTCTAGCAAGCGCGACAAGTCCTGAGCCAGTGCTGAGTGCTAAAACATTGTTTTCTCACCAAAATGCGGTAAGTACAGGGTTTGATGAGTTCTGAAGCTGACGAGGACCAAAGTATGACTGTATAGTAATAATAATAGTGGTAATAAGCCACCATCTTCCATCAAAAAATGTCTGTCTTAATCCCTTTAAGTTCCCATGTCATTTCACTATTTTTAAACTCTGGAAAATTCATGATTTCAAGAAAAATTGTCATCCACTCACGCATCGAGGAAATGTGTGTTTGATTCTTTTCAACTGTTCTGGGAAAGGGCATTGAATGGGCTACACGGCAGATGCGATGCTGAGAATAGAGAGAAAAAGGGACTTGATCTAGACCTGGAAGTGAGCACAAAAGGGCCTCAAACCCGAGTCTCCACTTCTCACTCCCAAAACCGCTGTGATTCTGACCAGAGATGGATGGGCACCGTGCCCTATGCCCTGCTCCGCCACCGTCGCCCAGGATCAGACTGTGACCTTTGACTGCCAGCCCAGGTACCAGATTTAATCCATACTCAAAGTGTGGCCTGCAGGCCAGCAGCATCTGCTCACCTGAGAGGTTGCTGGAAATGCAGGACTAATGGCGCCCCCCCGCCGTCGAATCAGAATCGGAGTTCCAACGACGTTCCCCATGATTTGTGTACGCATCAAAGTTTGAGAAACACTGTTCTAAGAGAAACTTTTTTCCCACATTTGCCATCTGAACTCTGGATGAGCCTGACAGTTGAAGGCAGCTTCTACTCCATGAAATACAGCAATCGACGAAATACGGGAACAGGTAGCATTTGCTTGGACTAAGTGTCGGGGCTGTTCTAATGCGCTACCGACTTTACCTCAACCAGTCCTCTCAGCCTATGGGATGGGCACTGTAGACATCTCATATGACAGATGAGGTCATGGAGGCCCAGAGAGCTAAAGGGACTTGCCCAAGAGCACGCAGCCAGTAAGTGGCATTTCCAGAATTCAAGCTGAAGCCCCAGAATCCACAGGCTTAACCTCTGTACCAGTGATTCTCAAACTTGAACGTGCATCAAAATCACCCAGAGGACTTGTTGAAACATAGATTTCCAGGTCTTACCCCAAAGTCTGCGAGCCAGGAGCCCAGGGTGGAGCTCACGGATCTGTATTCCCGACAAGCTTCCAGGCAGTGATGCCAATGTTGCAAATCTGGTGACCACGCTTGGGAAGCCACTGCTCGCTGCGAGGTTACCACTTCTAGCAAGAATCCAATGGCTTCATTATGAGCATCAGCCAAATATGATCAAGATGTGAATCAGTACCCCTGCCCTTAAAAGTAACAAACAAACAAACAAACAAATGATGGGGGGGCGCATGGAAAATCCGAAACAACTAAAATACAAATACAGTGAAAGGTGCTCCAGAGAGGGTCCAACTGTCTCGTGACATACCCCGATTCGGCGGCATTAGCTGTCCTGGAGCTCCTCATTGCCGTGGCTAATCGAGGGCACATAGCAGCATCATTGCCACAGTAACACTTCCTGTTATTTAACCCAGATGATACATGGTGTTATAATGAGTTTCCTTCCTCTGTTCATTAAACAGACATTTGCAAGGCCCCCGATGCCCTGGCGGGTTCTGCGCAGGTCACTGGAGACCCCAGCAGATGAAACACTCGTTGGGTCCTCTCACAGCCCCCAGCTAGCTGGCCACACCCCTTTGTCCCAGGAGAAGGTGCGTAGTTCAGAGGAAGGGGGTCCGGAAAGGCACTCACAGCTGACTGTTGACACCTTACCGTTGTACACTTTTTGGAAAAGTTATATGCATTAATGGACTAAAGGTAATAATAATTTTAAAATACAAAATTGAAAGTTAAACCCACAAAGTCCACTCCTCAAAACATAATCACTTGAAAAAAATTTTTGACATTCTTTTGGATCTCTCTCTCATTCTCTCTCCCTCCCTTCCTCCCTTCTCATCCTTCCATCCCTTCTTCCTTCTCTTTATCTTCTCCCCTCTTCCCTCCCATCTCTCCATTTCTCTTTTCCTCTCTCTCTCTCCCTCTCTCTTGCCACCGCAGATAACTAAGCACAGATCTTCACATTTGAGAACAGTGGTGGGAAAATTCTAGAAGCCCATCATCCAATTAAGGGTGTATGCCGAGACCCGGAAGTGTAAAAGGACAGGTAGCATCTGGGGTTAGGCAGCAGGTGCGGCTGGGCTTCAGCACGGCCTCGACCATGGAGAACTCACAGGCCCTGGTGTGCAGTTTGGACTTTACCCTAAATGGAAAGGGGAGCCATGGAAAGCTCCAGGCAGGAAAACCAGTTCAATTTTGCTGTTTAGGGAGAACTCTCTAGTGGCTGGTGTGGGGGATAGACTGAAAGGAGAGATGCAGAAGCAGGGAACTTGGCTGCATCAGATTCACAGGAACTAAGGAATTTGAAAACAACAATGATAAAAAGCCAATGAGAGGGTATGTTGGCTGCTGGGCATTTCCTGATCAGAAGAAAAGGGAATCCTGTCTCTGATACCTCCCTTCTGCAAACTCCAGGGGGAGGGTATAGGGGGGAAAAAAAGCCCCAGACTTCCCCTGTATAAATTGTGTTACCTCTCAGAGCCTCAGCTTTTATATCTGTGAAATCAGATTCAAATTCCTGTTTAGCAAAGTGTTCAGACAGCAGATGGACAGAGCTGGGTCTTGCAGATTAGAAAGCGCTTTAGCAACAAGTGATTGTGGTTGCTGCAATTTTCCTTATGGTTGATTGTGTTTGTAGTTCTTTACTTATTTCATAAAACTTTTCACAGACTACTTTATGTCTCCGTCCTTGTGTCTCATTCCTCTTCTGCCTCCAGCTGAGCACTATCAAATAGAACTTCCTGAGATGCTGGAAAGGTTGTCTATAGATCTCTCCTCATCCACCTGAAATGTGGCTGGTGTGACTGAGAAACTACATTTTAAATATCACTTAGTTGTAATTCATTTATATTTGTATTTCAATAGCCAGGTGTGTAGCATATTGCATAGCATAAACTTAGAGTGGGAGATCTTTGAAAACATGGACTATCTTACTCACCCTGCATTCAACTCTTTGTAAAGGATGGATGGATGGGGTGGATAGACAGATGGATTGATGGATGGGTGAATATGTGGATGAGTGGATGAATGAATAAATGGATGATGAATAAATGGATGGGTGGATGGACGGATGGATGAATGGATGGACAGGTGAGTGGGTAGGTGGGTGGATGGGTGGTTGTATGGGCAGATGGGTAGTTGGATAGATGTAACAGATGCCGACTTAGTATAGTTGAAAAAGTTTCCAAATCAAAGTCAAAAACATCAGGTTGACAAGTTGAATGAACCAAAGCAAATCATTTCGTCTCTCAGAGTCTAGGTTTCCTCATCTGTAAAATGGGAATAATAAGAACCCCAATAACAGAGGGCTGTTATGAGGGTCAGATGCAATAGATACAACGTATAAGGAACTATACAAACGTGAGGCATAACTATTATTTTTATGCTCATTGAGCAATTAAATAAATGAAGCATTTATTCCTCCAGGTAAAGTCTATTATTATCTTCATTTCGCAGATAAGGGAACAAAAGCCCAGCGAGGTTAACTAATGTGTCCAGGGTCACACAGGAGCTAGAAACTTAGAGCACCTGACATTCCATATTGTGTTCTTATAAAGCATGAAGATAAGATGTATGACCTCTTAGTGCTTAGCTCTATCACACCTAATTTTAATTGAGTCCCTCCCACATGTAAAGCACTTAGAGTACTTTATGTACAAGTTTGCCCTTGTAGGGAAGGCACTGTCAGCCCCATTGGATAGACGGTGAAACTGAGGCTCCGAGAAGTGAAGCCGATTGCCTGAGATCAGACAGCCAGGAAGCATCAGATCCCAGCTCTGCAGCCCGGATGCAGATTCCAGGGTGGAGGCTTGACCGCAATGCCTGTGTGTGGAGGGTGGAGGAAAGGAGAGCAATCTGCAGGTGCCTTTCCCTAAGGGCACGTGCTTCCTTCCCCCTGCAAGCCCTCCAGTCCGGGAGAGAGCGCCCTTGAGCCATAGGGCTGTGGTCGGACACATCCACTCATTCACTGCTCAGCCTCCCTAATTGGCTCTTGTCTTCCAGCAATTTATTCTTCTTGAGCTTCCATGTATGCTATGAATCTCTAAAATGCTGATATAAAGATGACATGTCCCCACACCCCTACCTGAATTGCTCTGGGAAACAGTATGAGCTGAGGGCTCAACACCTGATTCTGGTCTCAGTAGAGGCATTGCAGGGGTCTCTCTGGGCCTCAGTGGCCCCATCTGTGAAATGGGCATGTTTATCCCTGGGCTCTCTAAGCACCCTTCTAGCTTTGACCTCCATTGGCTCTGCTCCTCAGATCTCTGAGATCTGACTAGGAGTTAGATTCTCGGGGGCCCGGTTGGTAACCTAGGCAGCTGACGACTCTAGGCAGCTGACTACTTGGGGTGTGTTTCCCTTCTCAGGGCTACTTGTGGTCCCTGTTTTGAAGTCCTTATAGAGAGTAACAGTTCCTGCCTTGAAGGAGTGGATTTAGCACTTGGGTGGGATGGAAGGGAGGTGACCCTGGACAGGAAGGGCTGAGACAGGGGGCTCTCCCTCTGTTCCCACCCACGACCACACCCCTCCTCCTCATTCAGAAATAACGGGCCCTGGAATGGCTGAGTCCTGGGAAAACTTCTTCCACTTCTTTGTAATATTTTGTGAGTCATACAGTAGAATATATGTGGATGTGATGTGATGCTTACAAGCCATTCCGAAGTGGAAAAAAAATTAAGTAAAAAGAGCAAGTTACAGAGCAGTATATAGGGTATGGTGCTATATTTTAAAGATATATACTATTTAAACACATATTTATATGTATAAGTATAAATTTTATGGGGGAACGAACCTGGAGGCACATACAGCAAAATGCTAATGGTCGTTTTCTCTGACAAGTGGAAAAAAGGGGGAGGAATTTATTTTATTTTCTTCCCACACTTCCATGACCCGCAAGTCACTGAAGCAAGGATGGCCTGGTTTACTCACTTGTATATATTCAGCACCCAGCATAGCCCTGACACACGGTAGGTACACAATATATATTTGCTAAATGGATGGAGAGGCTTTTTCCTGCACATTTTCTGTAATACACATGCCTTATTCTAATAAAGAGAGACCATTAATAAGTGCTTCACTGTTAATACTTGTAAAATGGGTAGGCAACTGGTCACAATGAAGTGCCGCTATGGGGTCCTGGATAGAAAAGGGCGGGGCTGTTCCATGGAGGGTGGAGTCAGGAGAGAATGCTCTGTGGGGTGACGGCCAGAGCCTGGCATGTGGTCTTAGGCTGCAGGGGCATAGAGAGGGCACCTGAGCTTAGCCTTGGGTGCAAAGGGAGCTGCAGGCAGCAGCCCAGGGCACTGATGTTCACAATATATGGATGCCAAACCTGTCCTCCCTGGGCAGGGGCAAGACAACAGCCTCCACACTTCCGGAAGATGAGGAGACATGGAAGCCAGTCGCTAACCCAACTTGTATATCTCTGCTGCTAAGAAAGCCCCTCATAGCAGACCCACCAGCCGCTCCTCTGGCTGTCCCTTCAGACCAGGCCCCCCACCTAACTCTGGCTCTCAGCAGCCTGGCCACCTCAGCCAGAAGCCCAGAACATCCAGGGGTAAGGCCACATCCTGGCCCCCTTGCCTAGTTCTTGCCAGAGCCCTAGACCAAGGAGGAGCAAATGTGCAGGTCTGGGGCAGCCTCCACCCGAGACTGGAGTTGGGCCAGGCGATGGAGAGGCCGGCCAGGCATGTGTAGACTGCCACGCCTTGCTGGGATTGGCAGGGCAGGTGGAGGCGGTGAGGCCAGCCAGAGGGAGATGGACACACCTGAAGCCTAGTAGGAGAGATGGTCTGGGTCCTGCAGGTCTGGGGAGCTGAGGGAGATGATGCCACCCAGAGTGAAATCGCCTTCCTCAAGCCGGGCATGGCTCCCACAGCCTAACTGGGTGCCTCAGCCAGAGGAAAGCTTCCTTGCTCTTCCCCACCCTGAAAGGGGTGAGATGAGGAGTCCCGGGGCAGATGGGGGGCCAAAGTGTCATCCAGCCTCCATGGTCCCTCACCAGGGTCATTGCAGTGACCTCCTAACCAATATCCCTGCTTCTGACCTCCCCCTCAGATGCATTCTCCACCCAGCAGCTGGAATGATCTTCTCAAAATAGAAGTCCAGTCTTGTCACTATTCCACTCAAGAGCTCTTCATGGCTTCCATCCCACTTGGAGGAAAAGCCAACTTGCTTATGATTTCCCACAAGGTTCGGAATGATCCAGACCCCTGTTAACCCACTGACCTCCCCTCCACTCACTCTGCCCCAGACACACTGAGGATCTTGCTACTTCTTGAACAACCAGCCATCTGCCGCAGGGCCTTTGCATGTGCCTTTCCCATGGAGACTAGGAAATAGCACACCCTCACTTTCTTCAAGTCTTTGCTCAAATGGCACCTTTCTGAATGAGAGCTCACTCGACCACCCTAGTAACGTGCATAACCCTCTATGCCGTCCCCTCCGGTCTCCCCATCTTACTCTTTTGTCCATGGGCAGCTCTACCTCCTGACTTTCTGTATCATCTTGTTATGTTTCATGACTCTTGCCTCTCACGGGAATGAGGGCTCCCACAGGCAAGATTTTGGTCACTGACATGTCCTCAGTTCCTAGCCTGGGACATGGCAACATCCAGTGAAGACTGTTGATTGAACAAATACTCAAACCCTCCACTTATTGGATGCTCATTACATGCCAGAGCCTGAGCTGAGAGCTCCACATTGGCCCTTCAAACTCCAGGAGGAAGACGTGAAGTAATCCCCACTTCGTTAGCCAGAGCCAAGGAGACCAAGGATCAGAGAGGACAGGTGAGGCTGGCCTCTTCCATACACCTGGCTAAGTGCTGTGCCCAAATCTCTCTCGTCTCATTTAATTAACAGATATTGGTTGAGCTCCCACTAAGTGCTGGGGGCTCAGTAATGAGTGAGAGATGGAGTCCCTTCTCTCTGGAGCTGGTAGCCTCATGGAAAGGAATGTTATTCCTTAGATCTCCTGTGTGGGATGATGCTGGTGACCATGACAATGGTGGTGGTAGCAGCTAACTTTTACTGAGCACGTGTTATGTGCCCAGCCCTATATGTGCACTTTACCTCTACCTTTAATCCTTCCAACCCCCTTTGAGGTGAACACTATTACTATCCCTAATGAACAGTTGAGGAACTCAAGGTACAGACAGGGATAGGGTCTTCCCCCAGACCACACAGCTGGCTCCCAGGACAGGGAGACAGGAATCCTACCCAGCCAGCCCAACAGCAGGAACCCTCTCAGCCCAAGCCTTTGCCTGAGGTGTGTGTGTGTGTAAGTGAACAAAGCGTGCAGTCCAACCCACTGCAAGGTTATTTGCAGTGATAAATAACACATGTAACAGAAGTTTATACAAATCGTTAGTGGAGGATTTACGTGGTGAAGGCTGGGGGCAATGGCCTGTGACCAGTACCTGTAGCTGTTAGCGCTCCACAAATGACAGCACCGCTGCCCGTTGCAGCCTGCAGCTCTTCCCGCGGGAGCCGCAGTCCAGCACCGCAGGAGGCGCACGGACGCTCACTCTGAGGCTCGGGAGACCCAAGGGTTATCATGGGCCCAGCCAAAGGGTAGGAGGAGGGGAGTTAAACTCCCTCAGGGCAATGCCGAGCAAATGTTGAGGTGGTGGGTGCAGAAGACAGAGCATGGATGTTCATTCATTCATTCATTCACTGATCAAAGTTTTTGAGCACCTACTATGTGCTATACACTAAGCTAAGGTATGGAATCTGATATGAGCAAAGTGAGCTGAGTTGTTGGCTTCTTGGGGTTCACATCCTAGTGGGTATGGGGGGACTAGATTTAAATCTAACCATGCAAATAGGACGAGAGCAGTGTGGCATGAGAGTGTGTAACAATTGGACCTAACCCAAACTAGGGGAGATATTCAGGGTATGGGAGAGACTTGCATGAGGAAGAGAGGCTTGATCTGAGGTTTGAGAGAGCAGAAAGTGAAAAGTACCTGAAGTAGGCCAAGGGAACAGCACATGCAAAGGCACTGCGGCAGGATCAAGTTGCCAAGAGATGGCTTATGCACTTGAAGCTCAGAGACTAAGGGAAGAAAGGGCAGAGAGATGGGTGTGGAGAGGTGAACAAGGGGAAATCTCCTGGGGGTTCGTGAGCTGTGATACAGAGGTAGCCGCAGAGCAATAGAAAGAGTGGAATATGTACTCACTTGATCAGATCTAGACTTTTTAAAACCCCTCTGCTAGGAGTAGAGAGTTGGTGGGTGGGAGAGCCAAAATGGGCTTAAGGAGGCCATTCACGAGACTTCCCTGGTCATCCTACGAGAGGCAGTGGTAGTTGGCTAAATCCTGGGAGGGAACAGTTCAGACTCCAGCACTGTCACCAGTTCCAAGGTCTTGGGCAATCAGCTTTCTCCCCCTGAGGCTCCGTGTCATCATCTGTGAAACGGGGACACTACTACTTACCGTGGGAAGATGCTATAAGCTGTTAAAGCTTACTGCCCCACAGAGGAGAGGAAAGAGAAGCTGCCTGAGATTTTGGTTAAGCTCTGCCTACCTTCCTCTGCCCCTCTCCTCTCTGACTTGATCTTGAAATTATGTAAGTTCCACGCTATTTTTCTTTTTTTGAAAGATCTACAGGAGACAACATCCCTTCAGAAGAAGATTCATCCTTGGTGGACACGGCCATTGGAGACCAGGTGCTCTCTAAGCATCATCCAGCCTAGGTCTGACCATGCCTTTGCTTGACATTCAAGGCTTTCCATAGTCCAGCCCCAGCTCACAACCCGCCAGGCGGAGGAAAGTGGGAGGTGGGAGGAGGGGGATGGGACCATGGCCTTGTGGACCACGGTGGGAACTTGGTCTCTGTTTTCTCCCAAACACGGTGGGAAGTCGGTGCCAAGTTCCGAATAGGAGAGTGACAGAATCCAGTTTCTGAATTTGTCAGTTACCATGACTACTCGAGCCACAGAGTGGGACAAAGATTGGAGAGAAGCAAGACTAGAAAGAGAAAATGGAAGTGGAGAGAAGTAGACATGAGGAGATCTGAGGCAAGAATGACTGGGGTGAGAAGTGGGCCAGGGAGTAAAGGGAGGGGCACAGAGAGGAGCCAGGGACAACTTCAAGGTAGAGACTTGGGCAACATGAACTCCTAGAGTTAAAAGATTGTCACATTCATCACTGTATTCATAACACCTGGCACACAGGAAGTGCTCAATGTCTGTTCTTAGAATAAAATGACAATGAACTCTGGGGCTTCCCGTGTAAGTATGTTTTAATGGAGGGAGTACCATCTCCAAGGGGAATTTGGATGATGGGTGGGGGGACATTTTCTGTTATCCTGGACCAGTGGTTCCCAACAGGGGCATATTTTGCACCCCCAGGGATCACTTGGCAATATCTGAAGATAGTTTTGGTTGTTACCACTTTTGGGCTGGTGTTCCTGGCACCCAGTGGGCAGAGGCTGCTGAACATCCTACCAAGCACAGGATGACTCCCTCAGGAAAGAACTTTCCAATCCCAAGTGTCAGCTGGGCTGAGATTGAGAAACTTTGTTCTTGACATTGGAAAGGATTGAATGCTGAACATTCCAAGGACAGGACAATCCCACACCAGGGCATTTATGAAGGCAAACCCCTTGTTTATAATCATCTGAATCTAGAGACTTCATGAGGCAGTTTTTGCCATGTAACAAATACTCCCCAAAATCTCAGTAGCTAATAACAAACATGTATTTCCCTTACTCGCAGATCTACAGATTGGCTGAATTTGACTCTAGGCTGCTCCACCTACTCTATTCCCCATAGACCAGCATCTCCCTGACAAGCATCTCCTGTTGTCAAGCACATAGCAGGAGTACAAGATGCCATGCCAAACCACACAATATGTTCAAAGCCACTGCTTGCATTATGTCTGCTCACAGGCTATTGGTTAAAGTGAGTCACATGGCCAAGCCCAATAACAACAGGATGAGAAAATAAGCCCCACCTCCATTGGGAGGGGCTTCAAAGTCACATGACAAAAAGCATGGAAGATGGAAGGGTAAAAAAAATTGGGAACAATAATCAATAGTTCACCCTAACTTCATTTTATATTTAAACACAAATTACTGTCACAGTTTTCTTCTTTTCCCTGCTTCATAAAAGGTTATTGGACACATGTTTTCACCACAGGGTAGAAAAGAGTACAAAAACTTTGAGAGAGGAAATAAAGGGGTGAGTAACCTACCTGTCTCAGCCCTCATAATCCCTGTACTAAAAACGTTCTATGCACCCGACTCTATGTGTGAGATGTTTTTGCCTTCAACCGATGGTTGTCTTCAAGTTACGGATGATAAAACAGAGACCTACAGAGGTTCAGAAATTCACTCGATGTCACACAGCTCTCTAATGTTGGAACCAGCCCTCGAACTCACACACACAACTCCAAAGCCTGCACGTTTCATCTCTCTCCAGAGCATCACTCCGGGCTGGAAGAGCCAGCCCTCGCCCAGTCACTCCCAGGCATCCCCAGACAATGGACCAGGGCTCTAACACTAGTTTAAGTCATTTTGAGTTGTGGAAAGCAAGTTGAGTAACTGGGACATGTGACATTTATTTAGTTACATATCTCTGGTGGGAGGTTTCGGGGGCCATTAATGTAGTGTGTCTGCATGGCTAGTTTACATGCTACTTCTCGTTATTGCTGTCTCTATTCCAGGGCCCTCACACTCAATTTCAATTCAAAGTTTGGCAGTCAAGGTGTCAGAGCTAAAAAATGGAATGGCCTCCCTCCGAAATGAAATAATTTTGTTGTTCAGTTCCGAGCGATTTTGTAATTTCATGCTTGTGTATGATAATTTTATGCTGTCCTGCCTCACGTAACTCAGTTCTGGCAGATCCTGACAGGTGATAAATACAATCTTTTCCGCCCCGCATGCGACAGGCCGGAGCGAAGAGGGGGGAAGGAAAAAAACGGCAATTTCACATCTGAGGCCAGAGCACAACTGGAGGCAGCGGCAGCCCCATTCTTTCATAATTTCACGCCTGGATTCCAGCCGGCGCCACCTCTGTTGTGGCTGAAGGACCCACGGGTCAAGGGAGCCTTCCTGAAAATAGAATGGTGTTGGGCAGGGGCCAGGACATTGGCAGGCAGGGAGGGGATGAGGAGAAAGTTATGACTCTGGGCCCACCCTGGGCTGGCGCGCCGTGGGTTGGTGATGTTCAATTTATGGTGCTGCTCCCTGCCACGCGCTCTCCTCTGTTTGTTCCTATGGAATGAGTGCCTCTTGGAGGGATTATTTTTACGAATCTCTTTAACGTTCGTAAGAGAGCCATTTTGATGAAAAGAGGGATGGCGTAAGGAAGAGGGAGAAAGGGTTGGGGAGATGGAGACAGAGATAGAGAGACAGAGATTTAAAAAAATGGGAGCCCTTGACATGTATCACCAAGTTCTATGTTTTTATAACTGCTTCCTGGTATTGTTCCAAAAAAAAATCTTTCCCCCTGAGAATGAATGAATCAAAAGAATATCAAGGAAATGCTGACATACAGAGGGACATGATGGTGGCGGATGAAATGGAAGTAGAGGCAGGAGTATTGGGGTCATCAATGGCAGAGAGGCCTGCCTCGGCCTCAGCCTCAGTCTCCAAGGAGGCTCTCTTCTCACTAAGGGGAGGACAAGAAGCTGCTTTGGCTTAAGCTGGGAGAAGTCCAAGAAATAGCTCATCTAAGAGAGTAACCACTAATAATAATTACAGTTTATTGAGTGCCAACTGTGTCAGGCAATGTCCCAAGCAATTTGAACATCAGTTTTCACTCCATTTTGCAAGCGCTCTACAGAGTAGAGACTAGGAAGACACCCACTTGACAGATGAGCATACTGATGCTCAAAAGTCTTACCAAGTTAGTCAGGGTCATTGCATTAGTGCCCTAGTGCTGCCAGAATAAATCACAATGAACTGGGTGACCTAATCAACAGATATTTATTCTGTCACGGTTCTGGAGGGTAGACGTCTAAAATCCAGGTGTCAGCACAGTTGGGTCCTTCTGGTGGCTCTGAGAGAGAACCAGTTCCACGCCATCCTGCCAGCTTCTGGTGGTTGTCAGCAATCCTTGGCTTATAGACACATCACTCCAATACCTGCCTCTATCTTTGTATGACATTCATCTTCACATATCTTCTCCCCTTCTCCTCTCTTATAAGGAACTTCTCATTAAATTTGGGGCTCATCCTAACCCAGGAAGATCTCATCTCAAGATCCTTACCTTAATTATATCTGTAGACCTCTATTCCTAATAAGGTCACATCCTGAAGTTCCAGGCAGACATATATTTCGGCGCAGCCACTATTCAACTCTCTATGGTCACACAGCTCTGAAAGTGGTGGGATTAGCATGCTTCACCAGTGGCATAACTTCCTTCTGCCATGAGCTCCTCACACAGCAGGGCATGGCAGGTTGATGGTCCCACTGCTGGGAGGGAACAGCTTGGAGACGGAGCAGGTAAAGAAGAACATGGCTGACTTCAAAGTTCCTCATCCACTTTTGAGAAGGCACACTGCATTTCATCCCTTTGTGAGACTTCTATGTTGGACTTGGGGGTCATTAGAAATTAGCGTATTAGTATGATTTCCAAATATCTTAAAGTCAAAGAGATCTTCAGTGTCTCATACATGCTAGACCATGTTCACTGAATCGTGTATTGGGCTATCTTGAGGACAAGAACACTAATGCCTACTGAGACTGTTCTCTGGCCCATTGTGAAGCTCTGTTAGCTAATCTTAGCCAGAGAGGTAGGCACCGTGATTCCCACACAGGCAAAGGAGAAAACTGAGGCCCAGTGACACGAGCCCTTTGCCCAGGGGCACTCCAGTGGTAAGAAAGAAAAAACAGACTTGACACAGGCCTGTCTAATTCCAAAGGCCTGGCTCTTTTCAGCCCCACTAGAATGAGGTCATTTTCTTGAGCTCAGAGCTTCCCAGGCAAATAGAAGTCACAAGGTCACTATGCTCTCAGAAAGTCTTTCTAGGTCTCCCCCTCTTCCCTTGTGCCACTCTCCCATCTGTGAAGACATTTCCACATCCACAGTTTCACCAGGGTCCTGGAGATGTTAGCCCTCTTTATAATCATGCAAATGATTGTGGCATCATTGTTCCACTGCTAACGATGAAAAATGAAGGCATGGAGACTGGAGTTGGGGAGATAGCAGTGGGCAGAAATAAAGCAGACCCTGCCTTCATGGAGCTTATAGTCTAGCGGGGAAGAAAGAAGATAAAGAAGTAAACAAAAAAAAGTTCTAAATTTGGATAAGCCCCATAAAAGATTTGTGATTTGGGCACTGAAATAGGGAGTATACTTTAGGAGGTGTTTGGGAGGAGCCGCTCCAAGGTGTGATGGTTAAGCTGAGACCTGAAAGATTAGCAGCAGCCAAAAGCTGGGAAGGAGGTGTCCCTTCCCAGGGCCAGTAGCATTTGAGAGGATCCAGAGGTAGGAAAGGGCTTATATTCAAGGCAATAAAAGGAGGCCCATGAGCTGGGTGATGTGGGGGGGCAGTGTAAGGATGCGTGGAATGATGGCAGAATCAGCGAAGGGCAGACCTCACCTTTGGATCAGTGCAGGAGTTGGAACTTCATCCATGAGAAGCCACTGAAGCATTTCAACAGAGAAAGACAGGATTCCACTTAGGTTTTTTAGAAGAGTGCTCCTTGGTGCTTGTTGGGAACTGCCCCGCCTGGTTTCAGGAGCTGTAACCCCGCTATGGCTAAGGCTGAGTGAGCAACCTTCGGACTGTAAGCCACTAAGGAGACAAAGCTTATCTCCATGGCAGGAGCACCGCTTCTGCTTCATCCATAACTGCCCCCCAATGTTTGGTCAGGTAGCCAATGATGGGTAAGATCCCTCAAGGGAGGGGTTGCCTAAGACAGGCACGATCATGTGGGAGGCCCTCAAGGAAGGACTTGGGGGACTACAGCAAAAGGGGGTGATGGACCCTCGCCCCTCAGCTAACCTGACATAGCCTGAGTCCTCATTCTGTCTGTGGGAACTTTCCTAATCTCTTGGCTGCCTTGCTGACCCTGCCTGACTTAAGCCTGAAACAATGACAGAGGGCGGTGCAGCTCTGTGCTGGACAGGGCAGGTTCTCCTGCGTGATCAGGCCTAAGAAAGAATATATAAAATCCTGTGAAACCTGCTTTGTTAGGAATGCTCTCAATTAAATGATAAGGGTCCAAACAGGAAATGAGTTTGTTTCCCAAAGTTTTGTAGCCTTTTAGCTGACAGACCCTGACTCAGAATAAGCCCTTAGAGTTCTTTGTATGTTATCTATTGTTTGATCCTTACTGGCTGACAATAATTAATGAGCTTTACCTGTATTCCTGTGTAAAATGAATCCAATAAAAGCCCATTGAGGAAGAGGCTCTTGGCCCTTCTCCTTTGAGAGACTGGCCACCTCTCCTCTCCAAGCAGATCATGTCTTGGTAGACTTATTCTCATCTGTGGTGGCCGGAGGGGACCCTGCAGCAGGCGGAGCCCCCCCCCCCCACTGGTTCTGTTGGAGAAAAAGATTAGGGTGGGAGCAGGAGTGGGATAAGCATGGGACCAGTTGGGATCTCACTGCCTCCCAGAGATGAGATGGTGGTGGTTTGGACCAAAGTGGAGCCCCAAAGGTAGTCAGGCAAGGTCAGAGTCAAGAGAGATACATAGGTGTATCTGGAGGCAGAAGTGGCTGGAGCTGTGATGGATTCATTAGATGTTAGGAGAGGGAACAATTCAGAGGAAAGCCCTCTTCTTAAAACCGTGGGTTTCTTATAAACATTTTTCCCCAGCTAGTGGAATTTCCATAAGGAAAGCTGTCTTCTAGGTCAACTTGTTGATATCCAAAAAGAGCATTTTAAGTGGTGTGCAGCAACCATAGGAAAGTCTCTGGTGACTCATGTCTGAGTGTCATGTGGACCCTCAAACATGGACAGAGAAGGGTGCCCTCCTAGCCAGAGGGACAGCCACAAATTTCCCAGAGACTCTGGAAAAGCAGCATCTCAGGGATGGACTATTTAAAAGCTTCTCTTGGAAATGGGCTTTCAGATGTCTGGCCATGGCGCCTATAAAGCAGTTTTATTCTTTCTTTTGGGACAGTCACAAATATTTCCTTCCTTATCAACTATCTTTTGGGACAGTCAGCCCCTACAATATTAAAGCTTTGTGCAGGAAACCCCCAGACCAATTTTTTTTTATCCTAAGTAGGTTTGTCCCTCCCCCAGAGATGCAGAGATTTGTGGATGGGTGAGCCACAAGATACTACATCATCACGAGAATTAGGAAGTCTTAAGTGTCTGATTTGGAGAGATCATTAAGACTATGAAGAAACTGAGGTCCAGAGTGGCCCATTAATATGTGCAAATTTACACAATAATCACAGACTCCCACATGGGAAAACCTAGTAGACATCTGCCGTGGAAACCATCAAGGAGAGAGATGTTCCAGAGCCCTCCAGTATATAAACAATAAGGCCTGGTCTTATTCACCACTACATCCCAACATCCCATACTACATCCCATAGTACAGAGACTGCACAGAGTAGATTTCACCAGTATTTGTTGAAGGTAATGCTACGTTTACTGAGGACTTACTCATGAACTTTGGGTCTCCATTCCACCTTCCCAGTGAGTGTACCTGAGCGTTAAAAGAGAAAGGGGTGGAGCTGGGATATGAACCCCATCCATCTGGCCTCAGGGTCTGCATTCACCTCCTCACCTAGAAGCAGAGATCACTCATCAATCCACAGACACCCGATGGTTACTTCAACTAATTTGAGAGGTTCAATCACTACTTTCTCTGAGCTACATAGAATCTCAGCCCAATGACCATGATGCCAAGTGGCAGGGCCATGTGGCCAACCATCCTTCCAGTCAAAGCATGAGTCTTCACTCTGACACTTCCTGGCCATGTGACTTTCCTGGGGACTCAGTTTCTACATCTGGAAGTCTGAAGGGAAAAGATGGCTGTCTTGCCTTGTCACATGAATGTGCAGTGAATATTAAAGGATATCATAGAGGAGTAAAGTATTTTACCAACTGGAAAGTGATCTGGCCTTCCCAGACTGAGTAGAATTCCCCATCTTACTCTTGTTACACACTGTATGTCTCCTCCAAACTCATGTCACATTTCTAACTCCCCAAGGCACAATAAGCTTGTGAGGCCAAGATCACAGCAGCCTCAATCCACCCCACACAGTTATTTATTCATTTATTGAAGAACTGTGCATTGAGCAGATACTCATCTAGAATGAGAGATGCAGTGGTCACAGAACAAAATAAGCTAGCATGAGAGGTGACACATTATAAACAGTAAATGTAACAGTATCCTGGAAGGCCATGATCAACACTATGAAGAGAAGATAAAGAAAGATAACATAACTTTTTATTGACCAGAAAACAGTGCAATGATTTGCTTACTCATTTATTGGGTCTACTTGTCTTTGTTCTCCTTCAATGTAGAGACTGTGTCTAATTTGTTCATCTCTCTGACCCAGGTATCTACCACAATATTTTGTATATAAGAGGTAGTCAATAAATATTTGATGATTTAAATACCATATGATCTCACCTTTAACAGGATCCTAATTAACAGAACGAACAAACAAGCATAATATAACCAAAGACACTGAAATTGAGAACAAGAGAGGAGAGGGATAGGAATATCCAGGGAAAAGGGGAAGGGTTTAGAGCAACAAGTATGAAAGACACATGGACAAAAGCTAGGGGGTGGTGGAAATGGGAGGGAGCTGGGGAGGGCTGGGGTGGTGGGCTGGGATGGGAGTAGAAGACAGAAAACTGTATAAGAACAACAATTAAAATAAAATTTAAAAAAGTATTTGATGGTTAATGAATGAATCAAAAATCAATGAATCAATGGAATAGATGAATAGTACAAGTAAAAATGAGTGGATGAATGGATGGATGGATGGATGATGAACGGATGGATGTATGGATGGATAGGTAAATGTGTAAATGAATGGTTGGATCAATAGATTGGTAGATTAATGGATGGATAGGGGTGGATGTGTAAATGGATTGTTGGATTGGTGGATGAATAATGAATAGGTGAGTTAAAGGATGACTAGGTGACTGGGTGAACATTCATGGTTGTTCAAATGAATGGATGAAGCATAGAGAAGAAATATAAGCCTGGCCCTGGGTCATTGGAATCTTAGAGCTTAGAAATTAGCATTGGAACAATCAAATGGTGAAATTATCCCACAAAGGAGTAACCAGAGAAAGGTGGTCCAGAGCAAGGGAAAATTCATAAACATACAACGGTAAAGCTTTACATCAAGCCACAGATGGTGGCCTTGTAGCAGGGGAAAGGCAGCCATGTGTTCTCACAATCGCACATCCTATATTGCACAGATGACTCCATGCACGGCAGCCATCAATGTACCCTTTTTCCACTGAGTTACCTTCTTGACAGCTACAGGAGGAGTGCAGTGAGGTAAACAAGAAGCTAGGTTTGGTATCCGATAGCCAGGCGACTCCCAGCTCTGCCATCTGCCAGTTGTGTAGGTTTGGGGGACTTGCTTTTCTCTAAGCTTGGTTCCTCTGTGGCCAAACTGGAGGAAGTAATTGCAACCTCGCAGGGTGATTGGGGAATTAGATGTGATGCACGGTCCCTCCTGGGCTAGGCATACAGTAAGTGCTCACTTAGCCATTGATATTCTACTGTTACAGCACCATTTGTTTAACCTGCCCCCTCTTGCTTCCATCTGGGTCACTTCCAATTTTCCCTCTATTTTAAACCCCACAACAGAAATGCTGATAGTTACTGTTTTGCATACACCACGATTAATCCCTGAAGGTGAAAGCTCCAGAAGAAGTTGCTGAGCCAAAGGAAACAAACACTTCTATGGCTTTTGACACATAGATTCAAGAGTGTACAGGATCCCTTGTAAATACCATTCCATAAGCATCTTGAAGATTAGAGTTTCCATATTAAAGGGTTTCTCCCCTTAAAATCCAAATTAAAGGGTTTCTCCCCTTAAAATCCAAGGCACCATCCAGATAATGTTAGACCATCTATGTTAAGTTCACTTATGGTACAGATGGGAAACTGAGGCTCAGAGAAGGATAAGGGCTTGCCCACAGTGAGTCAGGCGGAATAACAGCAGTGATAAACATGACACTGATTGAGGCTGGGGGTGCTGTGGCAAACTCCTGCCACACATTGGCTCATCCCTGCTCACAACACTTCTTCAAGTGTCATCATCCCCTTTACACATATGGGGAGATGAGGTCCCCAGAGAAGCAGAGCAGTTAACACAACTTCCCAGAACTCCTGAGTGGTGAGGCTGGGATTGGAACCCAGGCTATCTATCAGGTGCCAAAGCCTGTGCCCTAACCATTAATCGACAGTTATTCCCTGGAGTCCCTGACTCAGAAATCAGAGCCAAATAGGTGGCACACTTGGAGGACAGAGGTCAGGAAGCCAATCAGGGGATGAATTGAAGCATTCTAATAGACAGAGACTGTTTCAGTACCATTGCTCGGAATCCCTCCACGCACCAGGCTCTTACTACGCCATCATCCCCAGCCAAGTGCCATATGTAAATTCGTGACTATCTAGACCATAAAGCAGGTGGCACTGCCTGCTTTCAGGTCCCTGGCCCCCCGAGTGGATTCCCTGAGCCACCCAGGTGAACGTCAACTCCAGCAGAGTTTTTGCACAAGCAGTTTTTCTCTGCCCTGGGCTTGCCTTTATTTGCCCACTTCAGAGTTACCCTATGTCTTCCTGCAATGTGGAGGCTGCAAGGAAGGTCATGAAACCTGCAACAGATTCTTAAGCAGCTGTGTGACAGCCTAAGGAGGAGCCACAGAAGGATGTCTAATCCGAACTGTGCTACGTGCTTGCTGTGTGACTTTGGAAATGGACTTACCCTCTCTGGGCATTTCCTTCCCCATCTGTAACAGAAAATATTCCTAACATCCCTACTGACTCTACATCACTTCCTTAAAAGCCCCAGCCTCATGAGCAACCTTACAACATAGTTGCCACCAAATCCTGCTTTTTGCCACAATTAATACACCCCTTGCCACTACTGCAGGCCACAGCTCTGCCCCCATCTCCCCATATCTAGAAATTAACTACATAACTTCCCATTTTGCTATCACTCTGTGAGCACCATAAATCACCGTCGGTTTGGGTTGCATTTTTTTACACTTCACCCTTTCAATGTCTCAAAAAAATATAAATAAAGCATACATAACCATTAGAACACTCCGAATCCTGAAAAGTACATAAGAATTTATTTGTCTCCATGCGGATCATACATATTGTATTAAAACCGCATAAAGGGGTTTAATAAAACGGCAAAAAGAGAGGCAGGAGAGCAGCATCTCAGCAGCGGAGAGAGGTGGAAGTGATCTTTCTTTGATGCCTGTTAAACGTTCCAGCAGATGAACCCTATATTCTGCCAGGAAATGAGTTTGCCACCAGCCTATTGGGCCTGTCGGAAGAGGTTGGTCTCACCACGGTCATCCCTCTTCCGCGTGCGGCAATACATTATGCCGCCTCAATTTTTCATTCCTTGCTGCCCGAAATGCAAATTTCTTCTCTGTTGTTTATATTAGGTTTTCAAATATATGGAAATCCAGAGATCTGGAGGGAAATGCCAGGGCCACGGAGGCACTCAATCTGTCTTTTTCCTCTGACTGACTTCTTTCCATCACGTACATGCCATGTGATAGGGGCTGAGCGTGGGGTACAGAGTACCAGGACAGGAAAGTGCCCCCCCCCCGGGGGGAAGGGCAGTGGAGGGTAGCTTTGGCATTTGGAGCTGTGCTTTGAGCCACCAAGATCTGGAGTAGCCTCCTAATTGCCCACAGTGGACCCGCAGTTACCCCAGACAGAGGGGGCAGAGATGATGCCCCCTTCCCTGCGTAAATGGAGACATTGGGAGAAATTCCTGTGTTTGGCAACAATTTATGGAGCACCTACCACACACTAGGGACCACAACATGTTAATGCCTATGGTCCAGAGGTTTTTTGAGTTCTTCTTCAACACATGACAAAGCGTCTCATCTCATTGTTCCAATCATCCAATTAAGTAAGTTTATCCCTTCAATTTTGCAAATGAAGAATAGTTATTTCACATAACATGTCTGACATCACACAGCAATGAAAGTTTTAAACTCTGGTCTTATAAATGCCAAGGTTCTGTTCTTTCATGCTAGGGATCAGCAAACTTTCTGTAAAAGGCCGGATAGTAAATATTTTAGTCTTTGCAGGTGCCTGGTCTCTGTTGCAATGAATCAGCTCTGCTATTGTACTGCAAAAACAGCCCCAGCCAATATGTAAACCGATGGGCGTAGCCATGTTCCAATAAAACTTTATTGACAGAAACAGAGCAGGATGTGCCAAGGCTGCCCTGACATGATCAGGGAACTTGATATTTTGTGGTGAGTTACCCAGATCACATCTTGCAGATGCCTGTCTTCTAGGAACTGACTAGGTCTTCCAGGAAAGTTTGTCACCATCATCATGACATACACAGTCTTGTTTCAACTTCACAGCAACCCAGCTGACAAAGTAAGGATTTAATCATCTTTATTTACAAGGGAGGACAAAGAGGCTCAGAGATCACTCATGCCAAAGTTCACATGCCAGGCTGTGGCAGAACTGGGATTCAAACCTGCTGGGTTGAGAACTTTGCCTCCTCGGGAGGTTCGGGGACTGGGTGACTGAGCAGAGGCTGCTCCTAGTGGGACCCAGGACAGCTCTGGGAGGCGTCACCGAGGCAGGCATGAGAGCCAGATGGGCCTCCGCTAAGAGTCTATGTGGCCACCATAAGAATGGAGCCCATCCATGCCCACCCTTCTCACAAAGACCACACTCATGGAGAACACCACGTGGGTGAAGACAGAGGCAGGGATGGGAGTGATGTTCCCACAGGCCAAGGAATGCCAGAGGGCCAGCACACTACCAGAAGCTAGGGAAGAGGCATGGAATAGATTCTTCCTCATAGCCCTCAGAAGAAACCAACCCTGCCAACCTTGAGCTTGGACTTCTAACTTCCAGAACTATTAGAGAATAGATTTATTCTTTAAGCCCCCCAGTTTGCAGTACTTTGTTGTGGCAGCCTTGGGAAACTAACACAGCTTTGTGTGTGGCCAGCATCCTGAGCGCTAGCTCTGAAATATCCTTGAGTTGTCCAAACAGGACCCCAGCTCCGGACGGAGGGCTGGGGCACCTTCCTTCCTCACACTTCCAGGTCCATCCATAGATTGAAGCTGTGACTGACCTGGGCTATCTTGGATCGTGCCCTCACCAACCCTCCACTGAGAAAACATTTACTAGGTGCTCACTGGGGGCCATGCCCTTCACTCAACAAAAATTAATTAGCACCTACTATGTGCCAGCGCCATGGACACAGAGCTGAGAACCAGGCATGCAAGGTCCCTAACCTCGTTGAGCTTGGGGACGCAGAGGAATTAGTCAGGAGAATGTTAGCTTTTGTAAAGCCCACAGTCTTAGTGACTTCACCAAGCAGAAATTTGTTTGTTGCTCTCCTAGACTGCAGTTGGTAGCAGGATGAGAATGGGGCAACACTGTGACCCCAGTGTTGTGATATTTAAGGACCAAGGTAAAGGAGCATCTTCTCCTTCAGCAAGCACTTGTCCAGTAATGATGGGTGTCAGCAGGTGAGGGGAGATATCGGGGGACTCTGCGGCCTGGAAGTGGTGAACACCAATCCTGTTCATCTCATTGGCCAGACACAGTGGCAGGACCCTACCCCAAAGCAGGACAGGCTTGTGGAAATGCAGCCACGTGGCCAGAGGGAATGCAGAATGGGTTTGCTGAACAACTAACTAGTCTCTACTTTATCTCCACGCTAGGCATCATAGGATGAGGGAGAAAGATAAATAGGGTGTGATGCCCCAAGCCTCAAAGACCCCCACATTCCGGGTGCTGAGGTACAAGCACAAAGTTCCAGAGTGGCAAGCTTGGAGGTGGAGCAAGCCTTGAGCCTGCAGTCAAAAGAGCAAATACACAGGTCAGAATCGCCATTTTCCTGAATGCCCACCTATACCTCCAGCTGCTCACTAAGGCCAGAGATACTGTGACCCCACACTGGGTCACCAGCATCCCAAATTCAATAGCGGATGATGAGCCACAGAGGGTGGAGGGAGCAGAGGGTGGCGGGGAATGAACAAGCACTGGTAAGGGCAGCCTGTGATTGGACCTAGAACCCTAAACACTCCTCAAATCCTCTCTCAGCCCCCTGGGTCCAAATTTCCTCCATTCCATCAGTGAGGAAATAAAAGCCCAGAGAAGTGAAGCCACTTGCCCAAAGCCACACAGTAAAAAAATTAGAGTTTGAGGCAGGACTAGCCCCAGGCCTGTTAAACTCCAAATAACTGGGGCTCTTTTCTGTGCATCGCCTGGAAAAGAGATGGACAAATGGCCAATAAGCATATGAAAAGATGCTCAACATCACTAGGGAAATGCAAATAAAACCACGATGAAATGCCACCTCATGCCCATTAGGATGGCTTTTTTAAAAAAAGAAATAAATACCGGTGAGGAAGCAGAGAACCTGGACCCGTGATGTATTATTGGTGGGATACGAAACGGTGCAGCCACTGTGGAAAACAGTGTGGTAGCTCTCAGAACAATTAGGAGGAGCAGCACCGCATGATCCAGCAGTTCTGCTTCTGGGCACCTACTCAAAACAGTGGAATGCAGGGTCCTGAAGCGGTATTTGCACCCCCATGTTCAGAGCAGCATTATTCACAATTGCTAAAATGCGGAAGCCACTCAGGCGGCCACAGCTGGGGGAATGGGTAAATAATTTATGGTCCATCCACACAACAGCAGTCAGCCTTTCAAAGGAAGGACATTCTGACACATGCTACAACACGGATGAAACTTGAGGACTCTCTGTTCAGTAAAATCGGCCGGTTACGAAATGAATGCTGTACGATCCCACTCACGTGAGCTACCGACGGCAGTCACAGCCACCGAGACCGACGGTGGAATGGTGGTTGCCATGGGTTTGGGGGTGGGGAGTGGGAAGCTGGTGTTTAGTGGGGACAGAGTTTCGATTTGGGAAGATACAACGAATGTAAGATACAACGAATGTTCCGGAGAGGGATGGTGCTGGCGGTTGCACAACAACATGAATGCTCTTGATGACACTGGGGTATACATTTAAAAAGGTCAATTTTGTGATATGTTCATTTTACCACAAATAGCGTAAAGGACACAGGACATTCTCTCTAAAGTCTGCAGGTTCCGAAGGGGCCCGCAGGGAGCCAGTGGCCAAGGACAGGGGGTTAACCAGGAAGCAGGGGTGAGAATTTGAAGGCTGGTCCCGCCCAGCTCTGGGCCCAGGGCTAGTGCTTCTGTTCCCCAAACAGCAGTTAGCACCTCCATCAAGCAGGAGCGTTAATCTTTTCTTCCTTCTCTCAATCCTGGGTCTGAGAATGCTCTAGAAACTCTACAGAGCAGCTCTCTGCAGTATCGCAGGCCCTTTTCCATGCATCTCTGGGTCAGCAGAGGTTCACACTTCTTTTTGTTTGTCTGTTGGCAGAGCCAGCTGATGCTTTGTTTTGGGAGGAAAAAAAAAACACTTGATTTGGCTTTTAGTTGGGGCGGGGGTGGGGGGGAGGTAAAAGGTGGTGCCCCAGGCAGTAAACGCCCCTACCCCAAGGGTGAGCTGAGGCCTGGGGCTGTGCCTCAGGTGGGTCTCCTGTGCCTTCCACTCTCCTCTGGATCTCCTTTCCTGCTGGCCTGGAGGACAGGAGGGACCGCAGTAGTCATTCACTTGGACAGGACAGCAGATGACTCAGACACCAGCTTCCGTGGGTCTCAATCTTCTTCACAACCACTGTCTTGGAGGAGCTGGTGCTGGTGCGGCTGAAGGAGCTAGAGCTCCCTGTGGCTGGGCCAAAGGGCTTCCTTCCTTCCCTCCTAAGACCCTCACCCCACCTCCTCACCCTCCAGGAGTCTTGTCATCTGAATTACATTTCTGCCCTTCCTGCCCTTGGTGACTCTGATGTGTCCTGTGAAGGCATGGGAGCCGCCCCTGCACTGCACTCCTCTCTGCACCCAGGCGTTGCTCAGCACAAGTATGGGGACACCTATGGTCCTGAAGCCCCCCCACCCCACTGCTGGAGCTAGAAGTTACAGCAGCATCCTCCCTAAATAGAACTCTCTCCCCCTTAGGAAGGAAATAAGGGGGCTGTACCTTTGAGGGATAAGACAGTGGGGCTGGGAGACTGGAGGAGGTAACCCCAGACTGGGATTAGCCACATAGACCTCCTCCTCACCCCCAAAACTTGGCCCAAACCGAAAGGCAGGAATGGAGGAGGACAGCCCCCATCTGACCCCGACTCGCATGCACAACACCCCGCACTTTGCAAGGCCCTCCTCCCATGCTGTTTCCCTCCAGGGTGCCCTTTGGGTCTGGGTATCCATCATGTCAAAAATGGTGGGAAAAAGCAACACATGACCCCCATTCTGAGGCTCCCTATAAAGTGCTCACCAGGACCCGGCACATGGTGAGCACCCCAACCCTACTCATCTCCCCAGGAAAATGGCCTCAGCAGGATTTCTTGGAGCCCCCACACTCTCACCTTCTAGCCAGGGCAGCAGGCAGCTCTTCTCCTTCCTTCCACCTGGCCTCTCTGGATGGATGCTCCAGCCCCTGGATCTTTGGCTCCTGATCTCCGTCCACCTGGGTCTATCTATCATTTAGCCGAGGTCAAGTCTTAGGTACCTCTTATTGTTTCTCAATTATGGGTGGCCCCTGGGCCAGCACCATAAAGTGGGCTCTGCTTGGTTCATATTAATTAAATATCAGAGGCTGCAGGGAAGCAGGCAGGGAGGGAGGCTTGGCAGCTGGCCTCTCTGGAGTAGCAGCTCCTTCTTGAGGTAAAAACATCCTCATTCATTCCTTTGACAGATGTTTAGTAAGCCCCCACTCACGTGTGCCAGGCACCTTGCCAGTCTCTGGATTCCCAGCAGCAAAGAAGACCGACGTGGATGATGCCCCATGGTACACACACAGCATTGGCCAGGTCCCCAGACCTCAGGACACATCTATGAACTGGAGGCTCAGCCCGGGAAGGAGGGCCTCTAGGCTCAGTGGCCAGGAAGAGAGGACCCCAGGTGAAGGGCCAGTCGAGAACTACCTCTACATATGAATCAGTAAGCATTAGTGATGGAGACCCAAGGCAGCACGGCTCAGAGCAGGGAGTCTAACATCAGAGTAAGCACACCGGGTCGCTGAGGCTCTCTTCAGTCCTATCACTCAGAGCTATTTTTTTGGCATTTCCCTTGCCGCTGTCAAGGAACAAAAAAAAAGCATGAATTAACTCATGGTGAGCACTCGCCATGTGTCAGCAGCTGTGAAAGTGTATCATTTCGTAAAATTATCACCACCAACCTGCAAGGTTCTTTCTCTGCCTTCTTGATGCTAAAGAGAGAAAGTCTCAGGGAAGTGCAGTCATTTGCCCCAAACCTCATAGTGAAATGGGAACACTTCAGGGCTGCTGCTTATGAAGAGGAAAGAGCCTGCTCTGCATCCTTGAATTCCCATAATTGAAATCTACCTGCTTCTCTGGCCCCTTTCTTCCTTCCTTTCTTCACTCATTCTGTGAGATATGGCATGGCAAGCCCCTGATGCGTGGTCCACCTGGTGCACAGCGCGCAGGACACATTCCGCAAGTTACCCCAGAAAGAGCATCTGTGCACAGGCCTGGCACCAGACAGACGCTCGCTCATCTGATTCTCCCGGAGACCGGCGAGCTAGGAGGACCTGTCCCGTTTACAGATGACACCCAGGCCTAGAAACAGGAAACCACTTTTCCAAGGTCTCACAGTGAGCAAGGGACAGAGTGTCAGTCCCATCCCAGGCCTCCCTGACTCCAAAGCTGTGCTATTTTCTACCATGTTGTTGAGAAGACAAATATCTGGGGTTGAGACCAGCATAGAGAGAGGAGAACAATAGTACAGGCTGCTGGCTGACATACTTTGGAGAAAGACCTCCCCAAAGTGTGAGTTCGTGATGGGAAGAGAAGGGGTTTCACCTTCTGCCCTGGTCGTTCCAAAGGTTATAACTCCAGCAGCACCCTGGCTCTCCTAAGAGAATCATCAGAGAAACAGAGAGAGCATCACCCACTCAAACGTCCCTCACTGAGTCACGTCCTGGTGACACCTGTAAATACCAACATTTATTGGGTGTCAGGTACAGTTCTCCATACTTTACTCGTATTGATTTCTCCCTTAACCCCTTAGGTTATCACCCTTGTTTTACAGATGAGGAAACAGAGGCACATAGAGATAATATAACTTGTCCTTAACTGCAGGGCCGCACTGCTGAGATGGTGGCATGGCTGTGTGGGAACCCTGGTGCTTGGGGCTGGAGGCCAAAAAGTTCTTGGGAAGTACCACCTTCCCAAATATACCCCAGTGGAAAATTAACTGAGTAACAGAGAGCATCGATTTAATGGAACACTACACAGCCATCAAAAATACTTAGTTGTTAACACATAGAAAAATACAGAATAAAAAAGTCAGATACAAATTACGTGTCATTATTTCAGTAGTATCTAAAATGTCAAGGAAAAATCAGAGAAGAATATCCCAAAATAGTTCCAGCCATTTAATTATCTAAGTTTCTATCTACCCACCCATCTAACCATTCATCTAATCATCCATCCATCCATCATCCATCCATCCATTCGCCTATCCATCCATCCACCCACCACTGCTTCATCTGTCATTCAACAAGTCCCTACTGATGTCTCTTCGTATCTACTGCCCTGAAATGGCCATTAGGACTACAGGGTTAATGAACCACATAAGGGTATCCCCTGCCCACCTGGAGCGATGTGCCTTATTGAGGATAAAACCACACTATTAATGTCACCTACAGGTAACCAATGATGATTGTGACATGCATGATATAGGACATGAGCAATGGCATCAAATGGCAGAGCTACGATCCTGAGCTTGAATTGGGAGGTCAGGGTGGGCTTCCAGGAAGAAGTGGTGTTTCCACTGTACCCTGGAGAGAAAGTAAAGGTTATTCAATAGCAGGAGAGAAAAAAACCCCAAGGCAGAGAGAACGGCAACCATGAAAGGCCTGGGGGGAAGTTGTTCAGCCCCTTCCAGGGACAAAGGGAAAGCCAGCATCGCAGTGGGAGAGGGTGAGCCAGAAGTAGGGAAGGGATGGTTTTGCCTGAGGTCTGAGATTAATGGTGATTTTTTTCCTTTTTGTAAAGAATTTCTTTCATAATTCTTTAATAAAAGGAACAGAGTTTAAAAAGGGTTAAAATGAAAAGAGTAAAGCTTCCTGAGGAAGACACAGAAAATTCAGGAAAAGGTTGTCATCCCAGAAAAGAGACTGGGGTCAGAAACAGAGCTGGAGCTGGCAAGGGAGGGGAAGACCCTGGGAACGTGAACTCCAGCCTTCCTTCCTTGCCGGGCCCTCCTCTGGGGGCTCTGGTAGGGAAAACAAGGGGTGGGGGAGTTGGAAGAATCTGGCATGTGGACTAGATATTAATGTCACAGAAGGGGAGCTGGGCGGGGGACGGGGAGGGCAGACTATTAAAATTCTGTAGTCCTGAAAAATACATAAGTCTAAAATAAGACTAATGAGACATTTACTGGTGTGGTTGCCTTGCATTAATGACCCTGCTGAGGATAAGATCGCAGAAGGCTTTCAATGTAATTACCAGGCTAATGATTAGCTGTGACATCACTGCAGAGGAGAACGCAGACCTTGTTTTGGATTGCTTTCAAAGTCAGGGCGCCGCTGAGTGCTTTGCTGCCTGAGCAATCTCAGGGTGCCTGCACCCCACCCCCTGCATCCTCCTCAGGCTGCTGAGGCTTGTGGCTTCTAGCCAAAATCCTCCCATGGTCCATCTTCACCCCCGCCAGCATTCCTGGACTTTTAAAGGCCTTCGGGACCATGAACTTCAAGCAGCAATTTGTCAGCACCAGTGGGGACTGAGGGTCGCATGCTTAGAAAAGTAGGAGCTACAAGGATGTCCAGAAAGAACCTTTAATGAACAAATGATACATTAACTGATAAATGCTTTCAAAACCCTTCTGCCCCAGGAGACCTGAGCAAGGCACAGCAGGTGCCCTAAAAGGCTTCATCTCGGAGAATCACTGGCTCTGAGCCCACCCAACCCGCCCATTTGAACAGACGGGGATTGCTGAGGCTCAGAGAGGAGAAGCAGCTTCCTGAACATCACCCAGCAAGCTTTGGATTATCCATGTGGATTAGAGGAAAATAAAAGTGGAGAATGACGATTTTACCCAGTCTTCCCCCTCTGGAAGCCACAGCTCTTTAAACTCCTAATTGCAACCCCTGCCATCAAAACTCAGAAGTTCTAACTCATCGCTGACCTTTGATTAGGACTCACAACTTCCAATGTGGGATTAGAAAGAGCAGTAGGGACAGTGGTGTGGCGGTGGGAAAGATTTTACTGAGACTAGTTGTAGAGTGGCTGAGAAACAAAAATGAAACAGAAACAGACTCACAGACGTAGAGAACAAACTAATGGTTGCCAGAGGGAAGGGGGGTTGGGTGAAAAAGGTGAAGGGCAAAAAGAGGGGAAAACTCCTAGTTGTAAATTAAATAAACCACAAGGATGTCATGCACAACACGGAGAATAGAATCAACAATATCGTAAAAAACTTGTACGGTGATAGATGGTTAATAGACTTATTGTGATCTCATCACAAGGTATATAAATGTCGAATCACTAAGTTGTACACCTGAAGCTAATACAATATTGTATGCCAACTATACTTTAATAAATAAATTTTTAAAGCAATTAGGTACATTTATATAATGCACATCCCAGACCTAAGATAATCAGATTTATAGGTAGGCTTGGATTTCTGGTATGTGAAATTGAGGACTAGGGGGCAGAACTCATAGGATTCCATTACTAAATCTAATTTGGATACTTGAATAACTATGCTTTGAAAGGATAGTCTTCATTATATCAGTGGGGATATTAGTAATGGAGGACTTGGACCTCCCTCCAAACATGTCTTGGTTGGGTGCTTTAAAGTTAATCACATTTTTTAAAATAGGGAATCTTCTACAAGATGCGCAAAAAAAAAAAAAAAAAAAAAAAGCTCAGGCTTTTATTTTATAATTGCTGGGGAGCCAGGCAGGGGTATAGCATATGAATACTGCTCCTGGTCTCTGAGCTAGCTGACATCACTCGGGACCCATGGGCCTTCATAGAGGGGACACACCCTTTTTATCAAGAATCCATGGAGAATCAGGCTTCAGGGAGCAACCTGGAGCAAAAATCCTGGAGGAAGGAGAGGGTCCTGGGCAACATGAGGAAAGGATTGGAGTAAGTGGTTCTGAACCAAGACTATAAGGAATTGGGTACTGCCCTGGCTGGCATGGCTCAGTTGGTTAGAGCGTTGTCCTGTAACCAAAAGGTTGCAGGTTCAATTCCTGGGTGGATCACATATCTAGGTTACGGGTTTGATCCCCAGTCTGGGCGTGTACAGGAAGCAACCAATTGATGTTTCTCTCTTGCATGGATGTTTCTCTCTCCCTCCCTCTCTCTAAAAGCAATGAAAAAATGTCCTCAAGAGAGGATTTTAAAAAATGGATACTTCTGGAGCTCTTCTTTTGCGGAGTTTGGCACAGGGCCATGGATGGTGCCTTAAAAAGAACCATGTTGACCTAGATAGAGAGTTTGCAAGGAAACAGTTCTGAGAGTACAGAGGCTGAGGCAATGGGTCAGCCTGGAGGGAAGAAGAGGATAGGAAGGGGGGTGCAGAGAAATTCATTCAGAGAACCCCCCTTCAGCCACACTGAAATATCCCCTGGTAGTGGGGTGCATAATGGTGCGCAATCAATACCTGTTTTATTTTGGAGTTCCCAGAAGCTCACAGTCAGAGCCTGCCCCTCCTCAACCTGACACACCATGAGTGCACACTCTGTGGTATCTGGAAGAGCATAGTCTTGGAAAGTGGGATCAGCTTGGAGGATGGTCAGAAGGAATAGAATTGAACAGAGCCATCCTTCCACCAGTTTACCCAGGAAGAAACTACAGTCTGAGCTGGGCCATAACTGGCCCAGTCTCACATGCATCCAGAGCCTCTAGGCCACATTTTGATTCCTTCCTTCCTGCACTTCAATCTTGGTAATTTCAAGATGGCGGGCGTAATGAGTGCCTCAACTCAGAAGTGAGACTAGAAAAGAAGAAAATGTCTTAAGCTGCTGTTATAATAGTGCAATCCACTGCTCTGTTTGGGAAAACAGACAATAATAAGATTATAAGGGAGGTAAAGGAGAGCTGGTTTTCCTTGAGTCTTGAATGTGTCAGAACTCAACAGAAAGGGAGCTATGAGGTCATGAATGGGTGCCAGGCAGACAGACACTCAACCCCACCTGAAAACACACCCTCACACATCCAGTCTCACGGATATGGAGAGCAGCCCCCAGCCCCCTGGAACCTGGTTCAGGTCCAGTTTTGCCCTCCTTGGATAATGCCAGTCATGCCTGGTGGTGCCATCTGCCTCCACCACCCCACCTGCCACCTCCCAGGCCCCACTCAGACTTCAAGACCATCTTGGTGTCAAGGCCAGCGAGACTTTCAGTGTTCAAGTTGTGATCACCTGCCTGAACAAGAGTGAGTGAAGTCCTCAAAGTGGCTTCGGTCTGGACGTTTGGCCACTTTCATCTCATATGTCTCTTCCTTAAAATGGCCATAGCAACTATCTGAGATGCTGCAAGGCAGGGGCTGCCCCAGATGAAACAGGAGGTCTCTCCCAGGATCTGATTTCTTTCTCAATTTGTCTTGGGTTTGAGTCTCTACTCCCCAGATCACTTGGCACATTGTCCCTAAGGCAATAAGATCACAGGGAAAATATACATAAACTTGGGTTTTAAACAGTCTGACCTGTACCACTTACAAGCTGTTGGATTTTGGAATCATTTGTTAGTCTGCCCAGCATCATGTGTCCAACTGTGAATTCGGTACAACATGAACACTGTGTGGAGATGGGCTCCCTGGAAGAAGAACCTAAGAGTGTGACAGTGGCCAGGATGAGGATGAGGTGATCCAGATGCCCAGGGTGTAATCGTAAGAAAACCCTCATTCTTGGGCTCATACAAGTGCAAGTTCAGCCCCTGAGAGTGAGCACCTCCTTGAATTTTGTGCCCTGGGTGCCATGTTTGATTCACCCTAGTCGCATCCCTGAGGCCTGAGGCTGGGCTTTTAGTCAAGAGATTAAGGCAGGAAAGCTCTAGAGAAAAACCAGTAAGGATAGGTGAGCTAGATAGCATCCAAGAAGAAGCCAAGGAAAGGTGTGGTTCTAGTTGAGGTTCAGTGGTTGTCTGATCCCACTAGAGCTCTGGGGCATGAATAGCACCATGATGTGGCACCACAGGAAGCCAAGGGAGCTCTTGCAACAGTTGGCCATTGACTACATACCATCTCTGGGTGTGCCTAACACCCCAGGCATTTCTGAGCAAGGTGGCTCTAAGGTGAGTCTCCAGAAGAGGTGACACTATGAGATGTCAGCAGCCAATACTGATAGTAGCTGGGTATTGGGTACACTGGCTGGGTAAACAGGACCCAAAGTGTCCACTATGAGTACCTACCCAATAGAATGGCTACAAGGTTCAGAGAAGGGGGCATGTATATGATACATCTCATTTCTGTGGTACATAGTAGGTTTTCAACAAAACAGAGCTAATATTGGACAAGACAAGACTGTAAGCTCCAGGGGAGGAGCTGGACAAGCTCCATCTCTACCTTCTTCTCTGCTCCATCCGCAGTGCCTAGCTCAGGGTTAGGCTCACAGTAGGTGCCAATTCATCTGGCCTCTCTTATTACCATCCTTTGGGCCGAATCTGAGCCAGCAAAGATATGGCAGATGGATTGAATTACTCCTTCTAAACTTGAGCTGGCAAGATCTTTCCAGAGGAGAGAACCTTACATTTTCCTTTTTTTTTTTTAACTGATTCATTCTGTATTTTTTTTTGTCCAGTTTTTTGTTATTTTCCTTCTGAATTCCAAGCAGACAGATACTCAACCTCCCAAGCCCTGTGGAGAGCAGCCTATTCTGGTACCTTCTCTGCTCTGTCTGATTGTGGTGTCTGGCTGTCAGAAGACCTCTCCGCTGGCATCCTCACATTGTCCCTTCAACCATTCCCAAGCCAGACTCCAACGCAGGTCATGGTGACACTGGGCTTTTTCCCTAGGACACGATTGTCCATGGTCTTACATTCTAATCTAAGCCTCCTGACCTTTGTCAAATTCCCACCAAAGCTAATTCCCGGGATGGAAGTTCTTCTTTCACATTTTGGAATCTGAACCTTCTTTTTCTTAACAATAAGTCCAGAACATTGGACTGAGGAATCTGTACTCAGTTGCTTACTGCCTTTAAGAAGCAACAGGCCCAGTATTCCACTCTTGCTGTGAGACTTTAGGCAAATCACTTTACCTCTCTGAGCTGCAATTCCCTCACTCAAATAATGAAGAATGGTTATATTTATCTCACCAGGTTGCGGTGAGGATTTTATGATATCTTGGAAAAAGGGAATTTTGTCAGTAACTCCCTTGTTTCAGAACCTTCAGTGGCTCCCCATTGCTTTATGATGAATCCAATCATTTAAAATGCACACAAGCCCATGCCTGGTCCGGCTTCTGCCTGATGCCTGACTCTCTATGCATCAGGCACTCCTTTCTGTTTTTCACAATGTGAAACAAACACCCTACTGCCTCAGAGCCACCATATATGTCTCTTCTCTGTCCCCTACCCCCTGCTACACATAGGCATTCTCTACCAAGTTAACCACAATTCATCTTTTAGCCCTCATTTCAAACATCCCCTCTTCCAGGCAGTCCTCCATGGGCTCTTCCTAAGCCTTACAGACCCTCACCACTTCCTGCTCTTCTCCTTAATGCACTTTTTATGATATTCACCTGCTCAGTTCTGGCTGCCCAACTAGACTGTGAGCCCCATGAGAGCAGCTCTCTGTCTGGATTTTCAGTCCTGTGCCCCTAGTGCCTGGAACCAAGTAGGCACTCAATAAACAAAGAATGAATGACTGATAGGACTCCTGCAGCTCACCCAAAGTAGGCACCCTAGGCCTCCTTTCCCAGAGTCTTGTTCAATGGGTTCTGGTCATTGTAATTGCAAACAGATGCCGCTCCCCCTCCACCACCCCCCTTCACCCCACCTTCATCTGTCTGCCTGCTTGGATGCTATATATTTTCAAGGCATTACCCTGTGTGATATGCATTCACGCCACCCCAGCAGCTCAATCTTCCCCTCCCTGACGTCCATTGGCATAATCAACCAGGGGCCTGCCCAGAACCTGCCAAGCTTGTATTAATGTTGGCTCATGAAGAGATTTATTTCTTCCCAGCACAGCTCAGGCTGGACCCAGCTCAGCAAGATCTCCCCCCACCCTACACCCCTCAACACACACACACACACACACACACACACACATACACACACACGCACACACACACAAGCTCAGCATTGAGCTAGCTCTGATTACCTCTTGGGAGGGCAAGCCGCCCTGTCCTTTGCCAAATGCAGTCAACTAACCCCAGAGAGTTTCAGGGTGTCTGCATCACTGGACCCGGTGAAGGCCACAGACACATTGGGAATTCAGCCTCACTTGGAAAATTAAATGCCAACCCTGGGGTCAGACAGCGGTGTGATGTGAGTGGTAGTTTACTTCTCTGACCTTCAGCTTGCTCATTCATAAAATGGGGATAATATTAGTGAGCTAATGTCATACCATTGCCCTCACATAAATGTATAATTAGAAAAGGAAGAAGAAAGAAAAGGAGGAACAAAATTGTCCCTGTCCATGGAGGTGGAATTGGCATAAGACAGAGTGTCTACTCACACCTCCATCCAAGATGGAGTTAATCTGCTGTCTCTAACCCCTCCTGACTCCACTCACCGGGCAGGTAGAGAGACAAGAGCACCTACCCCAGAATCAGGCTACAGCCCTGCTCACTTGATTCTGTCCTTGCCACATACACCTGAGCTCTAGTCACATCATATTTGTCACTAATCCCAGGACTCACTCCCTTTGCATATGATGTTCCCTCTGCCTGATTTCCCTTCCACCTATTCTCTGCCTAGAAAACTTACATTCATCTATCAATGGCCAGATCAAAGCCCCCAGCTGTTTGTAATTTTCCTTGCTCTCACACCTACAATCAGGGTTCATTTCCTGTGTCCCCACGGAATCTCATAAAAATCCTATTTTAATACCTTTCATCCACACCACTATGACCAGTTTCTTCCACCAAGTGGTGAAACTTCTGAGGATAGGGGCCCTATTCATCTTCAATCTCCAATTGCCTAACTCAGTGCCCAGCACGTGACAAAAACCTAATCCGTGTCTGAATGCATTATTTGTGGTATCCCCAAAGCTTAACACCAAGCCTGAGCATATTAATTACCTAATGAACATTTGTGATATTAATTAATTATTATTCATTTATCAATCATCTCTATAAGCTCAGAGCCTAGGACTGAAATGAATGAGCTGTCTGTCCTCTGCATTCCTGGCACTCAGTATGCTGCCTGGACCACAGTAAATGCCAGAAAAGGGCTTGAATAAATGTCTATGCCCCCAACGCCTGGTGTAGTGTCTACCTAACTACTATAACCCACAAACTCCATATTTCTGCAGCTCAAAATACCTTGTCCTTAATGCACCTTTCATGAGATTGGCATGATGGCAGGTGTATCTTGGTACAAAGCAGGTTCAGGTCAGCAGAGGATTGGGGTGGGGGAGGGGCTCTGCTCTACCTGTTCATTCAGGGACACTACATACTGACAGCTCTGCCGGATGCAACAGTAGCCTCCTAAGATCACCTCGGTGTTACTGCTCAGCTGGCAGGCTCAGAAGAGAGCATGAAAGATCACATGCAGAATGACTTCATGTGCCAGGCCAGGGAGTGACCCACATCACTTCTGATCACATTCCATTGGCTAGAATTCAGTCATATGGCCACACCTAACTGTAAGAGAAGCTGGGGAGTATAGCCTGGCTGTGTGTCAGGAAGAAGAGGAAATGGATTTGATGAGAAGTTTAGCATTTCTACAAACTAGTCAACCATCAATAAGTACTTGAATGAATAATGTGAGTAACAAGTTTTTCTCTATCTGGATTCCAACACAATGTTTGCAAGCAGTATATGCTCATTAAACAGTTGAAATAATTTATCTCTGTACCCTTAAAGCTTTACATAGTGTCTGGCATGAAGGTGATGCTTAAGAAATGGAAGGAAGGAAGGAAGGAAGGAAGGAAGGAAGGAAGGAAGGAAGGAAGGAAGGAAGGAAGGAAGGAAGGAAGTCCATAATCCTAGAATCAGATATGATTCTTGAACTATATTAAGTGCTTAGAAAATTATTACCTCCATAAACCAAAAAAAAATTGGGCAATGCCTGCAGACTTGCCATCCTGGCCTTTATATCCTGACTGCCATGACCTATAGGGTCTGTCCTTGGTCTTGATCCTTTGGTCCATGCTGGCCCCTTAGCTCATTAACCCTTACACAGTGACCTGGCCAACTTCCAGCTTCCGAGCAGCAGCAAGGTGGCCCCCATGTTTCCCAGATCTTGTGTTTTCTACAGCTCCGAGAGGGGGTGGGGAGACAGAGCAGGGTTTTCGATTCAAGGTCTGCTCCCTGCTTGAGTGATCAACATCATTTCCATACTATAATTACATTGCCCAATCCTCTCCTGATTTTACTGCTATCTTGTAAGCCGTCCCGGTTGTGAGTAATTTAAAGCTATATGAGATGTCAGACTCCGTGAAACAATCACCCCTCAAAGAAATATGGCCCTAGATCATAATTGATAAGTCCCATTAGGCAATGGGGCCTCTTATTTCCTATTTGGTCTCTTCTGAGATGGCCTTGTTGATTCGCCTAATGTAGACTGTGTCCCCAGTATTGTTAGCAGAGAAAGATTCCTCCCACGTTGGGGGGTGAGGTCTCAGGGGCCCCAGGCCAGGCAGTGGGAGGAGGATGAGGCTCAAGTTGAGGAGGGGTTGGGGCTCCTGGGTTGACCAGATACACCCTGGATGATTTTTATCCCTGGTCTGTTTGATTTGTCTGGTATAGAGAGCTCCTACGAAGAGAGTTCGCCACTACTAGGATGCTGGTTGGGGGTCACAGGATCTGCTCTCCTGATGCTTGTTTAACATGAAAAAAGAAGAGAAGAATCTCACTGGGAAGCCCAGAAGTACTTCCCAGAGGATGTCCCAGAACCCTGCAGGTGGTCCAGAGGGGCATGCACTTTTGCAAATGCACCCCAGTGCCTCCATTCTTGCTGTCTCCTTTCCTCAGCCTCTCTCCCCTCAGCCTAACACTTCAGCTGAGCAGGGATGTACTGAAATAATGTGACCATATTGTGTTTTTCCAATATTTAGGACTGGTTTGCTCAAACATCTTCCCCTACATACTATCCCTTCAACTGCCTTTCCTAGATCCAGAGCTCAGAGAGAAGAGGCCACTTCTCTCAGGCAGGAAAGTAGGCTGGAAAGAAAGGGAAAGAACACCAAATTGGGAGTTGGGTGCTTAGGTACTAGTTCCTACCCTGCAGCCCACTTCCTGAGATGCTTTGAGCAAGTTTCCTCCCCTCTCTGGGCTTCAATCTTCCTATCTTAAAATGAGAAGGTAGCCTAAAACAAGGTTAGTGCCAGTATTTAAAAATCAAGATTATTTCACATAAAATAGGTTTATTGCTTCTCTTATAAATTCTGATTGGAGTCTCTGTTCTCAAACTCCCACATGGCCTCAAACAACTGGAATCGTGGGGCAGCTGCCTTAGGTAGGTGGGGCATGTGCCCTGTAGTTAGCCGCAATCCCCACCACTCTCTATTGTTACAGCTTGCTTCTCTTGTTTATGGTATCAAATGGCCCTTGTAGGCTTGTGAGATTGGATTTATGAATAACTATCCTCCATTCCACCTTCATTAGTGAACAATAAACTCACTCTCCCACAGGAGCAAATGGCCGATAACTGTGACCACTGTGACCACTTCTCTCCCACACTAATTAATTAACCCTAAGTAGTAGTGATTCAGCACCATGGACAGACCATACACAGGTCCCACCAAGTCTCACTTGCTGGGCAGTCACACATTTGCCCACTATTGACAATACATGGATACCTAGTGCACTGGTGTTCCATGTTGCTATCACCACCCAAGCCCTGAGTCTCTGCTGCTTCTGTTCTCTGCCTGATTGATTTGTTTGTAATTCTGTCATTCCTTGTGATCAGGCTGGGAGGGATGGGGGGCGGGAGGGATGAGGGTGGGGTGGGTGATTCTTCTCTGGCAAGACATGTCAAAACTGCCTGTCTATCTTTTGGGTGCAACTGCCATTTCCCAAACGCCATCGTCCATTTTTCTGTAAAGAATGACGGATCTGATATCATATATTACTGCTGTGCACTTTCGATTTTGATATCTGTTTTTCCTTCCAAAATTTGCTGAGTGATTGAGAGGCTGCGGTTGCTTCTTTGAGATGCATCATAAGGCCTCCTTCCTGAACAACTTGGCCAGACAACGTGGATCATTGGAGATAAGGGAAAATTGTCAAGTACCTCCAAGCTGTTTCTCACTAGCGTCTCTTTTTGAGTCCCCCCTTCCCTCCCCCCACTATGCAATGTCTCTCTGGGAGTCCACGGCTGTCAGGGAGAGATTGGTGGGTGAAGCTGATTTAAACTCCTTATAATCACTTGGCGCAACACTAGAAACCCAACACGATACAAAGCCCACTCAGTGCACTCTCCATGTAAGCACTGTGCTGGGAACTAGGAAACTGGAGCACAAAAGTGATGTCTCCAGTCCTAGGGAGTTTGTATTCCAGTGGGCAAGGCAGATAATTGAAGGAAATATACAAAATAGCTAGTGGTGATAAGCATTGGGCAAAAATTTAATCTGAGTAAAGGAGGAGGATGGCAAGAGCTACTGTAGATTGGAATGGTCAGGAAAGTTCTCCCCAAGAAGTAACATTTAAGGAGAGATCTGGACAAAAGTGCAGGTCACATGGACCTGGGGGAGGAGCTTTCTGGGCAGAGGGGACAGCAAATGCCAAGGTCTGGCAGACGGAACATGCTTGGTGTATGGGATGACTAGAAAGGTCTTTGTGGCTGGAACAGTGAGGGAAAGAAAGGAAGAAGCTGTTCCTCAACTCCTGCTGCTCAAACCCCTCCCTCCCCTGGAAAAGGCCACTGTCTGCATTCACATACACTTGAGAAAATTCTATCCTGCTGTAAGAAAAACAAATAAATAAAATGTCCTATATTAAAAGTAAGAACATCTGTCCATCAAATGCCACCATTCAGAGTGAGAAGGCCACCCTCCCCACAGAGTGGGAGAGTCTTCTCAAGGGTAAATTCAATCAAGGACTCATACCGAGAATACATAAAGAGCACCTTCTAAGCAATAAGGAAAAGGTAAACAACCCAATAGGAAGAAAAAATAGGCAGACAGCTTGAACAAAGCCCTTCCCCTGAAAGAGGAGGAGCAAACGGGCAACAAGCACATGAAAACATGCCCACCCACGTTAGTCATCGAGGCGAGGCAAGTTCAAACCACAATGTAACACCACCTCAGCCCCTTAGGAATGAAAAGAAAAAGAAACGAAGCAAGATGAAAATGACAGAAAAACCAAGTGTTAGCCAGGATACGTTGCTCAAATGCTCATATGCTTCCGGGGGAAGTGTTAATTGGTACCACCATTTTGGAAACCCATTTGGCAGTATCTACGAAAGCTCAACATATGCACACCCCTTGACCCAGCAAGTTTACTCCTTGATTGTACCCAACAGAAATGTGCACATATGTTCACCAAAAGACATGTACTAGAATGTCATAGCAGCACCACCCGTGTTGGCCAAAAATGGAAACAACTTAAGTCTCCAGAAACAGCAGAAGAGGCAAAAAAAAAAAAAATCATGGTGTATTCACACATTGAGATTCTGCATAGCAATGGGAGTAAATGAGATACAATTACACACAACATGGATGAATCTCACAAACATAATCTTAAGCAAGAGAAGCCAGACACAAAAGAGGGCATGCTGTATATAAAAACAGACGAAATTAACTGATGCTGCTAGAAAGTAGGTTAGGAACTGCCTTGGAGAGGCTGCAAGGAGCTTTAAGGGACTTCTGGGAAGCTGGCCATACTCTGTTTCTTTATCAGGCTGCTGGTTACAGCCAGAGCATTCACCTTGTGAAAATTTATCAAGCCGTGCACTTGTATAATGTATTTACACTACTGAAACAAGGAGTTTAAAGAAATTCCACCTGCATTCAAAATCTAGGACAAGGACTTCCCTGACCAGAGAAGCTACTCCCCATTCCTATTCTACCTATCTGTCACCCTTTCTGTATTTATCTGGGACTATCAAGATATGCCTGGTGTTTCTAGTGTTTGTCTATCTCTCCTGCAAGTCTGTGAACCCCCTGAGGAGCAGGGTTTGAGTCTGTAGATCCCATTAGCTCACCCATTCTCTGGCCCATGTTCCCACATAGTAGGTGCTCAAGAAAGTACATGTTGAATTGAATAAGTGTAATATAATGGGAATAGAGAGTGTTAAACACAGGTAGACCTGAGTTTCAATCTCACCCCAGGGCCTTTGCGCTTGTTGCTATTGCCTGAACTATCTCTCCCTGCAATGTGCAGGTGGCTTGTCCCTGCCTCACTGTATCCAGACCTTTGCTCAAAGTCACTTTATCAAGAATCCTTCCTGGAACCATCCTCTGTACAATAACACTATCCCCTTCTTTGTCCAGCCCCTTCCCTTGTTTTTCATTGTTGTTCCTTTTAGATTGTGATACCATCTGATACATTATGTATTTATCTATTTACTTCCTTTTCCCCCCACCACTAGATTCAACAATTCAACTGTCATTATAGCAAGAAAGCAGTCACAGACAATAGCTAAATACATAAGTGTAGTTGTATCCCAGTCAGGCTTTCTTTACAAACACAGATGGCCAGGCAGCACTGGTTCACAGGCGGACTTTGCTAATCAGAGTCTAGAGTGTGGTCCCTGTCACCATGGTTGAGGCAGTATGCCTGTCATCATGACTACACTCAAGACCAGGGAAAGAGAGGAAAATGGGGCAATAAGCTTCCTCCTAAGGAGGTAGTGCGAAAGACACACCTATTGCAGCTACCTACATTTCATTGGCTAGAACATAGTCACATGACCATACCTAGTTGCAAAGAAGGCTGGGAAGTGTAGTCACTAGCTAGGCAGCCCTAAGCTCTGTTCAGCTTCAGAGGATTCTCTTACCAAAGTAAGAAGAGGACATTGGATGGTGAGGGACCATTAACAGCCTTGACCACAGCCTCCAAGCCTAAAGTTCTCCAGCTTCTCTCTTCCTCTCCAAAACAGGGCTCACTCATCATTTATCCAGAAGGATCTTCCTAGAGTGCAAATATGACCATGTTTCTCCTGAGCTCAAGATTCTTCAGTGACTCCCCAGTGACTTCTGAAATCATAAAGTCAGTCAACAAATACTTGCTAGGTCCTGTTGTGTGACCAACAACGTGCTAAGAAATGAGGCCTCTCTAGTAAAAGAATAAAAAAGACAGTCCTTCCAAGGAACTTTCAATCTAGTGAAAACCAAGTATAAGCTTCCTCATTCAACTCACAAGGTCCTCAATGACCTGAGCCCTGCCTCATTCTCACCACACCTCCACCCATCTAGTCTGTACCCTGTGCAAGGCCACACCATGCTCCATTATGCCTCTGAGCTTTTGCACATGTTCACAACAGTGTGGGAAATAACTGTGGGAGTGGGGGGTGGAATGGGCAGGGGAGGGCAAAGGGAGGAATATTGGGACAACTGTAGTAGAATAACAATAAAAAATTATTTTAAAGAAAAGAACCAACTGAAAAATTACTTTCTCTTTGAAGCTTCATTGACCATTCCCTGGCTGAATGATGTGCCCCTTCTGGGCACCCCCACAGCTCTCTCTCTGTTTCCACCATCACCACATTGGTCAATCTGGCTTGTAATATTCTTTACTCCAAGTAGCCTATAGGCCCCTCTCAATATAGAATTCTGGTTGATTCACTTTATATGCCTAGGGCTTTGCAGTGTGGTTTGTAAACAGTAGGGGCTTAAATAAAATTTCAGAAGATAAGAAGGAAGGAAGGAAAGGATGGTAGGAAGGGAGGAAGGAAGGAAGGAAGGAAGGAAGGAAAGAGAGGGAGTGAAGGAGGAAGGGAGGATGGATTAGAATACTCTGAGTACCCCAAAGCCTTAGTCCCTGAATAGGGACCATTAGAAAGAAGAAATTAATAAAGTTTCTACTGCCATTCTTAAGTCTGAGAAATGACAAGTTACCAGCAAGTTTTCTTTTTTTCTCACTGTCTCCCTTTTTTTTCATGTTTCCTCTCTCAGTGCTTTATTTATCTCTGTCTATTTAATGATGATACTACTCACATCCTCCTTTCTTCATGCCCTTAAACTTCTGAATTTTTAATCAAGCAATGTAAACTTAATTTTTTGTCTACCAGAGACTAAAGGTCTTGGGCCCTGACAGAAAAATGAGTGATTTATTATGCAGGCAGCAAGTGCCAATCTGACTTCTGTGATATGTTGGGTTGTAATTGCACAAACTATTGTGTCCCCGGATCCGGGAAATGTGGCTTTTACTTTCTCAGACATCTTTAGAAAAGGGTGACAGCAGATTTCAGAAGTAGAGAGAAATAAGAAAACTGGGCTGTTTTTCCAGAAACAGCATGGACTGGGACACCCGCCTTCTCCTGGCCCTTTCAAGTTTGGACACCACTCCCTCACCCGCACTTGGCTGGAGACACTGGTGTCAGCTCCAGCCGAGAAATAACGTCTGGTGCCTTCCAATAATGATGGCCATTTATCAGGCATGACACTCAGTGACTCAGGGGACTGGAAATGGGATGTGGCATCTCCTGCCTGAGATTGAGAGGGTCGGTGTCCATCCACAACATGGCATACCCAAGTAGCATTGGATAGAATTCATTTATTCAGTCTTTATTCCACTAATACTTATTAATGTCTATTTTTGCCAGTCACTTATTCAGACATTTTTTTCAGACATGTGGGGACACCCCAATAATCAAGACAGACACAGCCCAGCTTTCGTGGGGTATATGTTTTCATACCAGAGATAAACAATAGAGAAAATGGACAGTGCAATTCCAGCTGATTTGGTGGATGCTAGAAAGATGATGGAACCATGTAGAGTGGGAATGGGGATGAGGTAGATGGCGCTTCGTTATATGTTATGGTCGTGAAGGTGATGTCTGAGCTGACACCCCAGCAAATGGAAGGGGGAAGTGGTGTGCAGCTCCGGTGCAAAGGCCCTGAGATGCGCCTGAAAATGGAATATTTACTGGACAGAAACATAAGCCCGGTGACAAGACTGTACGGAGTTAGGAGCCTTTTCTTATCAATCTTGCCCTCATTAAAGTCCAGCATTCAAGCACCATGTCTTCCCCCACCCCCCAGTGTTTGAAGAAAGCAGTTTATGTTGCTACTTGGGAGCCACTGAAGGTAAGAGCCAAAGGACTTAGGCAATTCATTTAAGCAGTGAAACAGACCACACAGAGATTTTACTGGACTGTCAAAAGCCTAGACATATTGACTTATCAAGGCATTAGATTGACGGTATCCAACAGCACAGAGCTCTACAGTGTGTAAATCACTTCCACACATGATTACAGAAACCCTCACCCCTGCCCAATGAGGTAAGCATCGACACTCCCATTTTACCTACAAGAAAACTGAGTTTCAGTGAGATACAGTGACATACTTAAGTTCATGTGCTGGTAAGAGGCAGTGCTGGAATTAGGGTCCAAGCACCCTATCTCTGCATCCTCTTCTATGTCAAGGCCCCCCAAATCTCGGAGCCTTCTCCTACAATGGGAAAAAGTTTCACATTGAAAATTTCTGTCTGTCTTGGGTTGTGTGATCAAGGATTGCCTGATTATTATTACATTGAAGATGTTAGTTGATATCATGGCCACAAAAAGGATTAGAATTTCATGGGTGAGAGCAAGGTTAGACAATCTTGAGTTCAAGTCTCAACTCTGCCCCTTAGCTACTGGATGACTTTAGACAAATACTTTGAGCCTCATTCCTTCATATGTAAAATAATGGAAATAATACATGTGGTTATTATAAGAATCATGTGACATAATGCATGTATGCTACCTACAAGACAATAAGAGTTCAGAAAATGGTAACGTTATCATTACCACAATCATCATCACCACCATCAAACCATCATGCTTATCTTCATCATAATCATCATTATCCCCATAATCATTGTCGCCATCATTATCATCATGTTCATTGTAGGCACTCATCAATATTAACTGCTGTCTAAGCTATAGAGCACTGTCCAAATGCAAAGAATCATTGTCACTGAGTTTCCTTGCTAAATGCCAACCCCTCTCCCACACTTAAAGAAACGTGGCCATGAACCCCTGAATCTGCTCATTCCTTTATTCAAGCATCATTTATTGGGAATCTTCTATGTGCCAAGCACTGAAGCAGACAATAGGAACCCAACTATGAATAAAAACGGACACAGTTCTTGCCCTCATGAAGCTCACAGGCTAGAGGTAAAGCCCAGGAGTAAACAATTAAACCAGCAAATCGATACCCTAATTACAGGTTGCTGTGTTACTTAATTACAGAGAGTGATTAATGGCTGGACTGGGAGGAACTTTTCAGAATGTGTAGTGCCTTGGAGGTGACAGGCACACTGAGTTCTTAAATCAACAAAACATTGGCATGTAGTCAAACAGCCTCTCTTGGGGGTAAGGAAAAGGCCTGTGTTAAAAGCTGCCGGATATGGCTCTGGCTTTGAAGCCACATATCCCACACTTACAAGATGCAAATTAAAAGAAACTCATTTGTCTAACCTCAGTGCTGGCAGGTGAAGAAAGGGGGGGAAGGAAAGAAGGAGGGAAGGAAGGAAGGAAAGAAAGAAGGGGTGCATCTTTGGTGTTATATGTGCTGCTTCATTTAAAGTTCATTTATGAAGTATCAACCCCATTTAATGTAGAAGGGAACTGGAGTGCCAGGTAGGGAAGTCACCAGAGTCACACAGCTAGGACAGCCAGAGGAGGGAGCTCACCCTGATCTATTGACTCAAAGGTCCCGGATTATAACTATCATGCACACAAAGGCACAGGCCCATACCTTGATTTGGGGCAAACATGAATGTTTATTCCAGCTCCAGAATCCAGCTCCTGTACAATCAGTTGAGACCTCAGTAGCAATTGCATGGTGCTCCTTCCTTCCTTCCTTCCTTCCTTCCTTCCTTCCTTCCTTCCAGGTGTATCTCCTAAGAGCATTCCCCAATAAATCTTCCACATGCAACTTTCCATCTCCTGTTTCCTGGGAACCCAATCTAAGACAACTCCTCTGAGCTTTAGTTTGCTTATCTCAAAATGAAGATGCTGAGAGCATGTCCTAACTATGATTGGCCCTCAGGCAATGTGTCTTGAATGAAAATATTCTTCCATGTCCCTCTTGTAATGTGCTTCACTCTGCTGGGTCAAATGGGGCTGGATACATACACATTCTGTTTAGCCAGCAGATATTAATCTCCAGCCATGTGCCAGATTCCGGGCTGGGGCCAGAGATACACAATAGTTCCAGCTTTCAGTCTAAAACTCTTGTCCACCCTGCTGCAGAAAGATTGCCCTGAGATCTTATCCAACTTCATGCCATGAGCATTTATTGAACACCAGCCCTGTGCTAGCGATTGGAGCTATGAAGATGAAGAAAGAACTCTTCCTTAAGCAGCTCACGGTCCAGTAAATGACAATGACAACAGCATGTGATACATATGGGGCAAGAAAGATTGTGTCAGGTGGGAAGTCCAGATGTTCTGCTCTAAGGTTGTCTGGGTTTAAAGCCCACATTTACCACATTCCAGCTTCATGGCTTTAGGGCAAGCTGTAAATATTTATTGAGCACTGACAATGAATGAATTCCTGTGTTTGCACTGGATGAGTAACAGTGAACAAAATGAGTAATGCACAGTTTCTTTCCTCCTGGAACAGAGTCTAATGCTTAATGCTGTTTTTTATTTCTTTCCCAAGGTAACAGCTATTGGCCCCATAGCACCAAGTAGGTTGGGTCTCCTTTTTGTCCAAAGATAACAGCCGGCCAATAGACCCTTCTCTGAGATGCAGCTGTGGGGTCTCCATCCCCTAGGTCAAACTCCTAAACTCAGAGAGTGAGTACAGTGGATCCCCCTGGATGCTTAGTAGAACCCCCTTGTCCCCACTACTGCTCATGATGAGGCTCTTGCACTCACAGTCCTGACCTCAGAAGGGGGCTGCCCTGCTCAAGTGCTCATTAGTCCCAGTTAGACCAGTTGCTCCATTTTAACAGAGATAAATGCAGACATTCTTAGTTTGTCAAAACATGTCTTGGTGAGGAGCCACCAAAGAAAAATCCAGGTCCTAGGGCTCCTGGACATCCCCATGGGGTTCTGTGGAACCATTTACCTGGAGAGCAGTTGACCAGGCTGCTGGCAGGTGAGTCTGATCGATGAGCGCTGGGTTTTCGAATGAAGTGTGACTAATCCCAGCCTCATCAGTATGCCAGTCAGGAAGAGCTGCAAAAATTTCAGCTCCATTACATTTAGTGTGTCATCAATAGGAGCCTAGAACTGAAGCCTAATTGAACATCCAGCCTGGTTTTACATTGGGAAATGCTGAAGCTTTTCTGTCTATATCACCCCTGGACCTGAAACATGAATGGGAATCTGACAAAACAGCCATGGAGAGATACCTTAGAAGGTTTCCTCCAGATAGGGTGACCCTGTTGGAAAGTCTAGAGTTGTCCAGAACTGTGGCATGTTGGAACAGCAAGGAACCAGGAAATCATCTTGATCAACCCCCATTTTATTGATGGGAAGATTGAGGCCCAAAAACAGGCAGGGAGAGTCCCAAGGTCACACAGCAAAATCAAAAGCAGAGTCCAGGCCTCCTAATGTTCAGTTCAGAGCTCTACCCACCATCTCATATTAATTTTTAATTCTCATTCCACTGTAGTCCCTCCAAATCACACTTCTTCTACTCTTTACCCAAATGAGAGAAGAGAGTGACTTTGATAATTCTATGAGAGAATATACTGAGCAGTCAGTGGATAAACAAAATATGGCACAGCCACACAATGGAATATGATTCAACCCCCAAAAGGAACGAAACATTGACATGTGTTATATGTGAATGAACCTTGAAAACATTACGCTGAGTGAAAGAGACCAGGCACAGGGGTCACATATTGTGTAATTCCATGTATATGAAATAGCCAGAATAGGTAAATCTAGAGAGAAAGAGAGCAGAATGGTGGCTGCCAGGGGTTGGGGAGGGAGAAGGGGGGTGACTGCTGGTGGGTATGGGGTTTCCTTTTGAGATGATGAAAATGCCTTGGAACTAGATAAAGGTGGTGGTGGCACGGCATGTGAATGTACTAAACGCACCTGAACTGTGCACTTGAAAATGGTCGATTTTATGTCATGTGAAATTTACCTCAATGAACACCCACACACATACACATGAACATACACACATGCTAGAATGTACTGAATATTTTCCAGAAGTCCCTCATTTCACTGACATTATTCAATAAATTCTTGCATGATCTAGCAGTAACAGTGATATAGGTTGTACGTTCCTATTTATTAAGTGAGTAAACTGAGTCATGAGAATTTTAACAACAGACCCAGGAAGGCTCAGTCACTAAGTGGTGGAGCTGGGATTGGAACTTGTGTCCAAATAGACTCTTCCCTCTTAGCACCTGCCCTTAGGGAACACACAACCAGGAACAAACTTTGAAGAAGAGATGACTGTGACAATTCTCCACCTGGCATCTCAAACTTATCTCTTCTGGACACAGATGAGGGGTGATTAGTTCCTCCTCAGGAAATTGGTGCATGTCCAAAAGCAGAACATAGAAAAAAAATCTTTAAAATAGTGGGCAGGGGGGAAGTAGCAGTTTGATTGCCAAAGAAGGAGGAGGGAAAAGAGAACCCTATTTTATGAAGCCCATACTTTCCAAAGGAGTTAGCTCCCTATAGCTCTTGGCAAAATGGATCCATTTAGAAGTCTTTGGCTGACACAAAATTTAACAAGTTTCTTTCCTGCAGGCTTTCTCAGGGCCTTTAATTTCCCAAAGTGTTCTGTGATTCTCCAAGAGCCCCCTAAATAATGTGAAGCATTTCCCAAGTTATTAGACCTCAAGCCCCTCTCTTCCTGCCCCCTGACCAGGGATTCCTGGGGCTCCTGCTAAGGGTCACACATTAGGAGAAACCCTAGATTCGTAGCCACTGGGGCTCCAATGCATAGGAAGTAAGGAATTTCAGGCAGGCCATGGTGAGCATGTCAGAGAACACCTAGATCCTAGCTGCCCCCTCTGAGTTGTGATGGTATAGTCCCTTTTCCTGCCAGATTCTTATGTGTAAGTTAGTCTGAATTCTGTTTCCAGGAAATGAGGAGAGGCTAAGTGAGGGAGATTCAAGGATGGAGACAGGGAGAGAAAGAAAGAGGCAGAGAAATGGGGATGGAGGGAGGGAGAAGGAGGAGGGGAGAAAGGAGGAAAGGAGAGAGGAAGGGAAGGGATGGAGACAAACCAATAAATACATGGAGGGTGGAAGAGAAAAGAGCCCCAAGTTGACTGGGTCCCCTCCAGGTCCAGCAGTATCCAGCTGCAGAAAAGAACCCCAGAGGCTGCCTACCTGTGGCTGCTCTGGAAGAGGCCAGTGACTGCTAAAGTAATGAAATGAAGTATTACCACGACGAAGGAAACAATTAGGACATCTAGTACCAGAGATAAAGCAAGCACTTCTTCCATCAAAAAAATAATAATAATAAATATATATATATATATATATATTAAAGTTAATTCAGTTGGAAAAGAGGCAATGGAGAGAGGGCCTGGAAGCCCAGGGAGGGGGATAAAGGGCTCACTGATGAGTGTGAAGAAGAGATTTATCCAAACTCAAGTATGTGCGGTTGGAGGACTGAAGGGGGCGGGGCTTAGGGGGACTCCCCAGCTGGGCTTGAATAAACAAGTCGATGTCCGCTTTTCCTTCCGTGATAAGTGAGAGGGTGATGGGCAAACCACACTTCCCTTGGTTGGCAGACTTGAAATGAGTGATCGATAGGGCAATATCACCGAGCTAATTAAATCAGAGCTCCAAGGGGCTTGTTTCTTTATAGTCTGAGACCAGGGAGAGAGACTCTGATGTGCAGGGCAGGGTGGCGCTCGAAGGTCCTGTCCAATCTCCTGCCCCGGTTTGATTGTTGAGGCTCTTCTCCCAGGCCCACTCCTTCCTTCTCATCCCTCCCTGTACCACCCCAAGGCAGTCCATTCTGCTGTTAGAAAACACTGAGAATAACAACAACAAATAGACAAACAGGGCAGAGCTCTGAGTATTAGACTTTAAGTTTAGTGCTGTTTTATCTCATTTTGTCCACTCTGCAGTGGGTATACTGATGACCACCATTTTACAGACAAAGGCGCTGAGGACCAGAGAGGTAAAAGAATTTACTCAGGGTCACATAGGATATGGTAGGTGAGTGTTAAGATATGAGTCCAGGTTTCCCAAGTCTGAGAAAGTCCAGCCAAATCCACCTTCCTGCAGCTTTAACCCATCAGAGCCATACTTCTGTTTGTTCATTCATTCTGCACGTATTTATAACTATGAGCCAGACACCACCAGGCTTGACAATGAGAATAAAATGGGAGGAAATGCAGACGGGATCCCTGCCCACAAACTCTCAGGGGAAGAGAAGGGAAAAAAAAAGATAACCAACCAGTCAACAGACACTTACAAAGTGTGACAGGAGCTATATGGAGCAAAGAGTGCTGAAACAGAGAGCAATGGGCTCCTGCAGAGGCAGAGTAGTCAGGGAACACTTCTCGGAAGAAGTGGCATTTATAGTGAGGCCCAAAAGATGAAGGCAGGTGGAAGGTGGAGGAGTCAGTTGTGAAGACACTAGGTGGGAATGAGCTTAGAGCTTAGGTGAGTGGAAGGAAGCCGAACATAGTGATCAGGGCAGGCAATGGGGTGAGATGAGGCAGCGATGGGCAGGGCCACATCATGCAGGATTGCCAGAGTGAGCCTTTGAATGTAGTGGCTTTTATGTGTTATGGGAAGCCCTTGGTGAGCTCTAAGCTAGGTAATGACAGGACCCAACTGTGGTTTTTAATGTTTACTTACCAAATCATGGAGGAGGAAACACCCTAACACTTTCAGTGATTTTCCTCAAAACAGCAATGTCAGTTTGTGGCTACACAACCCAGAGCCAAAACTTCCTGATGCCCAGCCCAGAACTCTTTCATCTGGCCATGTGGCCTCTCCTGCCACATGGTAAGGACCATGGGACAGCTGCTATGTCTTTATGATTTTTCAATATATTCCCAGTATTCAGTCCTGGATCTGGCATAGGTGAAACATCCATGGAATATTTATTGAATGAACTAATGAAATTAAAACAAGGACTAAAAATGGATATAAGACCTATTCAGCACCTATTGTGTACAAGGCACCATGATCATTACAATGGGACCAGAAATGATGAAAGATCCTCTTTCTTTGTGGGATGCTAAGCCTTTTTTCCCACCACTTCCTAACTCACAGTCTCTACTCTAGCCAAGCCAACCTGTTCCATAATTCTGATGCATGTATCTCCTCTCCATCTCTTTGCCTTTGACCTTGCTGTAACCCCACCTGACCTATCTTCCCTCAATCTTTTCAGTGGCCCAAAATAGCTCAGTCTCCAAAATCCTCCTCCTCTGTGATGTTTTCCCTTCACTAGTTCTCTGGACTCTCTCTGCACACACTATTTATCTATGTCTGGTCCCTCCCAGCAATATGTACACTCCTCAAGAGCCCAAGCCATGGTTTCTATTTTTCTTGCAATACTGGATCTAGAGATGTGGGTGAATAAATTCCTGCCCAAGTGACTTCTAAGGGCCTTGGCAGGTCATTCCCTTTCTCTGAGACTCTGGTCCCATACCTGAAAGATAAGGAAGTCGAATTTTATCAAGCATGGCACATGAGCAGTATCCATACCACTACACCCACTCCCTGAGTCAAAGCAGACATCACTAATTGACCGCTGATCATTTTTCCACTGTGACCAGATCTGTATTTAGAATGCTTTCCTAATGCAACATTCCAAGTAGCCATTACTAAGGAATGCAAACTTTGTGATCAAGACAAAACCTACTTGCCACTCTTTAATGCAATAAATCTAAGGGATTTTCATATCTGACCTTTGGGGAATCTACCATGAGCCTCATGCAAAGAATATGAGGTTAAGAAACTAAAACCCAATTTACAGATTATGCAGCCTTGAGCAAATCCCAACTTTCTTTCATAATCCTGGATTTCCTTTCCTGTCAGATGTGGCATATCTTATAAGATGTGATCTGTATATGTATCTATGTTTTTGTTTTTTTTACCTGTTGTGACAAGGAAAATCATATTACCAGGCTTGTATTCCAATTGTGTGTGTGTGTATAAAGTTAATAGGTTGTAAGTGAGGAGACCTGATGATTTCTCCAGGCAGTGCAGGAACTTAATTCATTGATTTGGAATATTTTGTTCAGCCCATCCAAGATCACATTTGCTTTTCTTTCTGGTTCTAGACTGTACTGCACTTACATATCATTGCCTCCATTCACAGTTCCAAAACAGTATGGTCTTACCGAATTCACTGCTACCCCTCTTCCTCTCACTGGACAATACTCCTATGAATTCTCTAGTAAGTATAGTCACTAATAAGGGTTGGCTCAGTTGCCTTGGCACAAATAGACTAGATAAGGGAACTCCACACCTCAGTGTTCCCAAGCCCAGCAGACAGTAAGCCCCTTGAGGGCAGGAGATCTGTGTCATGCACAGCTGTGTCCCCAGCACCCAGCACTCAACCAGAGCTTCATGGACTCTCAGTTGATGTTTGCTGAATAGATAGATGGAGGCAGGAAAGGCACAGACACTATTTAATGCCCACCCCAAGCATTCTGCTCACCATGCCTGTGCACACACACTGCTCTCACTCGGACACAATTATGTTAAAAGAGCAATTAGCAACCTTTTAAGCCTAATTGCCAACTCCCCCATTAATCACTTGCAATTATAAACCCCAAATCTTCAAAACAATTGGTCCCAGACGCCCACTAGAGAGAAACGCTAATAACCTTTCTTCTTCATCTGGAAATTTCTGCTCAGTTGGAGTGTCTGGGTCACAGAGGACTGAAGAGGCCACAAATGGCAGAATAGTCTGGCATAGGACTGTGACCCTGGAGAAGAGGGTAGAAAAGTCACCCTACAGAGAGCAGAGGACACACTGGGAGGCCACCTCATCTTCCCCCTGCCTGCTTCTCCCCTATTGCCATCTACAACCCGGACCATATATCTGCCTGTGCTTTTGCCAACCCACTCTAATTCTACATTATGAAGACACTCTCTCTAATTACTGCAGCTAATTAGTTCCTCACAGCCACCCCAGTTGAGGAGCACACAGAGACAGAACAGCCTGCAAGGCCTTGGATGTGGCTGGCCGCCTCCAGCCATGGCCACCACTTTGCCATTGCAATGACACCCCATGAGCTGACCCCCATGTTTCAGGGGGGAAAGGAGGAGGAGGGTGAGAGATGGCAGGAGTCTGCTCGGTCAATCTGAACCCTCTCTCTCTCTCTGCCGGTCCCCTGCTGCGGGCAGCAGGCAATTCAGACCTGAGTGCAGCAGCTAATTAAATCAATATGAGATAATGAACAGCAATTAGAGGTCCGGCTAGGCACATCTTCTCTTGTAAATACTGTTTCTCTCCCAACGGGGAGCTCTTTTTTAATAATCTGTTTGTGTTTCATTTCCAGGAGCCGTAATTCCCCCAAGAAGCACTTTGGGAAAGTGATTTGTTTGTCTGTATAATCGCCAAAGCATTCCGTTAGACTTGTTTGTTTTGCTCAGCGCCTGTTACTGCTGGAAAGAAACAATTTGCTTCTCTCCTCTGGTTTTTCATTTTTCGTTTCTATTTCCTGCATTTTAGGAGTCTAATCAATTGCTTCCTCTCTCCTCCCCAGATCCCTCTCCACCATTTTGAGGGATGAACAGACACTAGGAAATTTAAGAGATTACCAAAGGATTGAAGGCAGCCTGGTGACTCCCACTCTACAGATGAAAAAACTGAGGTTTAGAAGGACCATCAATGACTGACAAGCTATCCATTCTCCTCTCTTTTATTCATACACCTCATAAATTTTATTGGGTGCCCAGGGAGAGGTTTGGAGGGTATTATAAAGATCCCTCTGCCCTCAAGGAGCTTGCAAATTTATCTGGTGAGACAGGCTAAGGCACGTATCAATTAGAAAGCAATTAAGTGCCTAATTGTGTGGCACCAACAAGCTCAAAGAGTTCAGGGAAGGGAAAGATCCTTTGGGGAATAGAGTGGAAGGAGAGAACATCAGAGTCATTTGCATCTTAACTCTATCCTTATCCTCCATCAAGATCTGCCTTCTGAGCTCTGGACTTTTGTATCTTCATTTGGATTTCCCATGGTCCCACCCAGTCAAAATGGGAAACATCACACCTACCCCCTACCCCACCTGTTTCCATTCCTGTGTTTTTGCTCAATAAATGGTCCTCCAAACATCCAGCTTCCCAGTCTAGAGAGCTGAATTCCTTTTCTCTTGCCTCCTACACCCAGTTAGTAGACAGGACCTCATAAACGTCTCCTAATTTTATTCACTTCGCTTCATTCCACTATCACTACCTCAGTCCCAGCCACCAACCCCTGGTGCCTGGATACTTACAATGTTTACCCTACTGGTCTGCAAGTCTAGCCCCACTCCCTTCCAATGCAATATCCACACTGCAACCAGGGGCATTTTCCACCATGCAATCTGACCAAGTCATCATACCGATAAACTCTTCCATGCTTTCCTCAGAATAAAGGTCAAACACTTTAATATTGACCTCTGGCTATTGCTTACATTTTTAACCTGGCCTTTTGCCATCTACACTCTCCCCTTGAATACACACACTTCACAATTTACTTATCACCTGCATTCTTTTCAACAATTTTATCTTCAACACAATTCCACAGGTTATGAAGGAAAGGAACTTCCACCACCAAAACTACCACCATCACCTCCAGTTTTCAGAAGAGGACACAGGGGTACGGAGAGACTGAGTGATTTACTCAAAGCTACAGGTGAATAAATGCAAACAATTGCAGTGCATTTTTTGAGGAAGAGCAGTAAAAGGGAAAGTTTTGGCTTGAAAGATCCCTTTTGTTAACATTAGTTGTCCCTATATATGGAGCTCTAGTAGTATATGCACACCCTATATATAGCTATCTTGCTTATCTCCTCAAATTCCCTCCCCTATTGAAGAGATGATCAGATGAAGTCTCAGAAACATTAAACAATTTGTGCAAGACACATATCTGGTCAATATTTAAGCCATCATTCAATCCATATCTTTTCTGTTGCCTTACGCTTCTTTTGTGAAGAACATGACCCTCTTTAAAGATGGTATGAAGCCTTCCAGCCGTGTACTGGCAGAGCATAGCAAGAATTCCTGCAGGATTTGGAATAAAAAGTTGGGAACCAAGTCAAGGTTTCAAATTGTCCATTCATTTTTCAACTAGAGCAATGATAATTATTAGCGGATGAGACCAGACAAGGCTCAGGGATGTTAGGTGGTTGAAGGTTATTTTTGAGCACATAGGACATGTGTCATAACCTCCAGATGGATTACGGAGAGAAGATCGGGAGGTTTTCTTAAAGATAGAGAGGCCAAAGACCAGAGCCACGGATGGACTCCCCTTCAGCATGTACAGCACTAAAGCCCATGTTTCAGCACCACGGACAGCTCCCCAGGGTGGGCTCACCAGGGCTGATCCTTGCATAGCATCACTGGCTGGTCGTACGTAAGCAATGAAAGATTGTTCAATTAATTTTTTTCAAAAAGGAAAATGATATTTTACTGGATTATTCTTGCCAGAAGGTCATAAAGTCTCCCTTTGGTAGAATAACATATACAGAACCCTCAACCACCCGCAGAACCACACCTACAACGTCATAGCCCCAGTTCTTGCATGACGTTCCATCTAAGGAAAGAATCTCCCACAAAGTGCTTGACCTGGGTTTCCTCTGAGAATCTGAAACATCAAACCACCTTTCAAGGAAAGTTAGACCATTGATAATCTGTCTTCCTTGGAATCCAGTCTTTCCAGGCTTAGTCCAAGCTCAGGTTTGTGAAAGGCAAATGTGAAGAAAACCGTGCCAACTCCATCAGTCTCCCCATGGGGGAAAGCAAGGTGCAGAAGGAGACATCAATTTAACTTGCGTTAGGAATTGCAGAAATGCGAAGTCATGACTATGTTATTGCTAAAATGTAGTATTGGCATTTCCTACAGTCCACGCACACATAAACATGATCTTATTTAATTTGCCCAATCACTCCATAAGAAATGTACTATTAACTTCATTATATAGATGAGGAATCTAAAGCTCAGAGAAGGGAATTGGCTGAGCGCAAGTCACAAAGCCAGTCATTGACAGAATCTGACTTCACATATGACTCAAGTCCTTGATGCTTTTTAAAAAGTTTTATTTATTGATTTTAGAGAGAGAATGAGAGAAAGATAGAGGGAAAGAGGAGAGGGAACATTGACTTCTTTGTTCCATTTATTTATGCCTTTATTGGTTGATTCTTGCATGTGCTGTAACCAGGGATCAAACTTGCAACCTTGGCATATCAGGACAATGCTTTAACCATCTGAGCTACCTGGCCAGGCCTTCTTTGATGTTTCTATCATGCTACATTGTCTTTGGTGATCATCCTTGATCTTTGAACAAGTAGGAGTTGTGACTCCTGACCTAGGAGCAGGACACATCTAACCTGTCATAAGTCAGGTTGAGCTATTTCCCCTGGTTCTTGTTGAGTCCCACATGATTTTTTTCTCTCTTCTTTATTAGCCATGATGACCATTATGACCAGGCCAGGTTTCACTCCTCTTTGACTATCCCCTCTTTCTTCCTTGTGCTCACAGCTTAAACACATGAAGCCAAATTTTCTCAGGACAGCACAAAGCTCTGGACAGAAACATTCTCATCCACAATGCTCTATTGTCAAAATGCCAAACTCACCTTCTCCTCTTCTCTTTTCTCTTATATGCATAATAAGGCCTTAGATAAATCTGTTAGTCTGAACTTCTGATTACACTCTCCTCCCTACAACCACAGACACCCCTGCTTTCCACTTACGTTCTTCTGTCTTCAATTTCTTCCTTGTCCTCTCCCTTCGTATTACCACAAGTAACTTTTGACTTGGAAAAACTCAGCCCAAGTCTGATGTAACAAGAGAAAATGGGTTTTGGAATCAGATAGAAAGGGATTCAAACACATACTGCTTTCCTTCTAATTCTGTGACCTTGGGCAAGTTTCTGGGGTTCATTTATCTCATGTGTAAACTGAAGACAATGCCAACCTTCAGCTGCTATAAAAATTAGCAGTGATGCATTATAACTATAGGTGACAGACACTGTGATAGTAGTAATAATATTAACATTGATAATAAAAGTAACAATTACTAACTTATTAAATGCTCACCAATGACTTCACACTGTTCATAATGTTTTACATATAATAATTAGATCCTCATAGAAACTCCATATATACTATAAATTCCCTCATTTTCTGGATAATAAAACTGAGGCACATAGAAGTTAAGTAGTAGGCACAAGTTTACACAACTAGTAATTTTCAGGGCTTGTACAGAGAACATGCTCAATAAATAATAACTCTATACCCCATCATGTCTCCTTTCTCCTGCTGCTAATATTCTAGCTTGTCACCTGAACCACTGAGAGCTCCATTTTTCTCATCCATTAAATGGGTATCATGCCTTAATCTTTAAGAATGTAATAAAAATCCAATGGTATAAACGTATCAACCAAAATGTTCTTAGTAAATATTTGTTGAAAAGTAATACTCATTTATACTTTGCTCCATCCCATTTTGACTTCTGCAAATCTAGTTCTGATTTCATCATACCACAATGGCTCTGCAAATAATCATTAATGATAAAATTGCTATATCTAAGAGCCTATTCCCATTCTCATCCTTCACCTCTCAGTTAGCCTTGCCACTGGTGACCAATACACCTAAGCCTCTCTCCTTTCTTGTCCCAGGATCCTGTCCTTTCCTCTTTTCTCCTTAGCTCTGAGCAACCTTCCCAATTCTGTACATTAAATACACCCATAGCCCCAAGTTTTGGTTCTGACTTCCTGATTTGCTTCCTTTCTGTCTCCTTCTCCTAGCTTCATGGTCTAGTTCTTTGAAGAAGAACCCCATTTTAGTTTGAGTTCCCCAATAATGAGGATTATGAGCCAAAGTTTGAGTGTAAGTAGTTTATTTGGAAGTCCCCATAAACAGTGAGAAGGAGCATGCATGCATAAATTAAATGTAGAAAGAGGACCAGGGAAGATGGTTAATCAAAGCTACAAAATCAAGCCAGATACTACTGGTGAACTAGAGCTTGACCCCACTGGAGACTACTGGGAAGCAGTATACAACATGCTGCTCAGGGTCATTTTGCTCAAGGAGCCAGGAGGCCGGGTCCATTTATTCAACAACTCCCTTTGATCACCAGTTGAGGGTTGCTCCTGGAGAGTGTTAATTTTCAGGCACTTCTAGCTTGCTTGCATGCAACCAGAACAGGTGCCAGCCAGCAGCAACACCCTTAAGCTGTTGGAACTCAGCCCAGCCAGCTCTACGAAGTAAGGCTCCAGAGATAAGGGTTGGGGGTTCCAACGGTGCCTGCTACAACTGCCAGACCTTCATCTCCAGCAACAACTCTTCTCCCAAGTTCCCACGTCAGGGCTGTCATTGCCACTGGACCTTCCTGGGCTCCTCAAACCCAGTAAAGCCATATTAAACATCCCCCTTAACCCTACCCTAAACCAGAAGCCCTACCCCAGCCGTCATCATTTCAGGCTCCTCATATATCTTGTGTGTGCCCGACATGGAATGATTTTGCCTATAGTGTATTCACATTCTATCACCCTCAGCATTTCCCCCAGAGACGGTGTCACAGAGGTGATGCTAATTTAGCTCCGGAAGGACAAGTGTTCATATACTGGCTCTGCTGCTTCCTAACTGCATTCACATTGGTGATTCACATCACCTCTCAGATATTCTGTTGTACCACACACAAAGTAGGTATTTTAATAAGATTTTGTGAGTGTTGATGAGATTATGTATGAAAAAGTGCCTAGTCCAGTTTATGATATATAGTAGGTATTTCAGCTCTTATAGCTATGATTATTCTAATCAGAGATCAAATTATAGCACTTTTTCCAATGCAATTGCACATCTGATAAGTCCTTCCCCTTGTTTTTATTTTCTTGGTTATTTCAAGAGTTCACAGACTTGACAGAAGGCTGGATTGTTCCAACAACATCCTAACCTCTCCTCATCTCCAGTCCTCCTTATATAACACCAGACTCATCTTCTTGGGATAACACATTCATATCAGATATCACAGGTGGCTCACAGCTGTCTTCATAGTGACCTTTCACCTCCTCATTTTGGCATTTAAGACCCTCTGGTCCTAGGCAGGTAGCTCAGTTGTTTAGAGCATCATCCCAATACACCAGGATTTCAGGTTTAATCTCTGGTCAAGGAACATATGAGAAGCAACCAATTAATGCATAAATAAGCAGAACAATAAATTTCTCTCTCTCTCTCCCCTCCTTCTCTCACTCCTTTTCTCTCTCTAAAATCAATCAATAAAATTTTTAAAGGACTTTCTGCAATCTGACACCCTGATTATATCCTCCACTTTATCACTACTTTTCCCTTGGTAAAGTGCCTCATGCTTTCTTTTTTATATTGATTCATTCATCAAATGCTTACTGAGCACCTACTATGTGCCCAGGTATTGTGTTAAGTACTGAGATGTTCATAAACAAACAAACAAAAGAGGACTTAACTCTCCTAGAATCCTTCATCTGGCCTTTATCCATGGTGTTCTCCAGTCCCTTACCCCAGTACACCACCAGACATTCCCCAGAGAGGGGTCTCAGTGTCCCTAAAGCAAAGACAGTTCCAGGTGCAAACCTGGTCATTTATGACAGTTGACCTATGGCAGTCATTTCCCTCTCTGAGTCTCTGTTTTCATGAGAAGAAATACCCTCAGCAAGGGTTGGTGTGGTAACTGAATAAATTACCAGTTAGGGAGTTCCCATCTCCCTAAAGATGCTCACATTTTAATCCCCATAACCTGTGAGTATGTTACCTTAGATGTCAGAAGGGACTTTGCAACTGTGGTCAAGTTAAGGATCTTGAGGCAGGGAGATTTTTCTGTAATCGTGAGAGTCTCGAGAAGAGGGAAGCAAGGGGCTCAAAGTGAGTTGCAGAAGGTGTGATGACAGAAGCCAAGGTTGATGTGATGCTGTGAACCAGGGAATGAAGGTGGCCTCTAGAAGCTGAAAATGCCAAGAACCGAGATCTCCCTAACAGCCTCCAGAAGGAGCACAGCCCTGCCAATACCTCAATTTTAGATTTCTGACCTCCAAAACTATCAGATAATACAGTTTTGTTGTTTTAAGCCACCAAGCTTACTGCTGTTACAACAGCAGTAAGAAACGAAGACAGTCAGTGTGATCATGCAGATGGGCATAGGGACCTTGACCTCCAGAAGATCGCCTCCTCATGGATGGCCAGACTAGAGTTTTACCTGGGGCTGTCCCTGCTCCCAGGGCACTTAAGATGCCTCTCTGGAGAGCATGTGACAGGATGCAGAATGTCCAGCACACAAGTCAGGCTTGACAGGTCCTCAAATGGCATCTGAGGAACTGAGGAGAAGAGCAGCTCAGATTCCCACTCCTCCTACAGATTTTCCTAATCCTTGCAGCTCACCTCACTTGCTCCCTCCCCTGAGCTTCCATACCATGTGTTATCTGTAAAGCATGTGCCCATGAAAATGCTTCCATATCTGACCACAGGAAACAGTAGGAAATGGAGATGTAGGAGTCATCTCATGCACAATGTGCTTAGTAGGTGAACATCATTTCACAGGTGAGGACAAAAAGGCCAAAAGAAATTATGTGACTTGGCCAAGATTATTTTTAAAAGAGTGAGCCAGAACAAGAATGCAAGCCCAGAAGTCCTTCCCCTAACCCATTGCCATATGAATTTCTGCCCACCCTGGCCTCTGCCTGCATCCCGGTTCCCAGGACCTTACGCATCGGCAGCTGCCAGCCCCAGAGAAATCAGTGTTCCAGATCTACCCCTGAAGCCTCCATGGAGGGCGCACCCATAGACCCCTTCCAAGGGGAGAGAGCTGGCTGAGGAGAAGTGGTAATTTCCTGTAAGTCCATGACAGGATGAGAAATGGTGCTGGGATAAAATATGTCCTATCTCCTATTTAGCTTGGAAGCAAGCCCAGGAGATGTGCTGTGCTTGGACTGGGCCAAGGTGTGCGGAGGGGAAAGGGGAGGAAAGAGAGGGCTGGTGGAGGTGGGGCAGGAACAGATAAGCTGGGAGGAGTGGGAGAGTTGTCCAGGCACCAGGACATCTGGAAGTGAAGCCCAGCATCCTTACAGTGTGCGGGAGGGAGTGCTGGTCTCCACTCGCAGCTCTTGCAGGCTGAGGCTGAGCCTGTCTTAGCCACTCTAGCATTGCCACAGCCCGGAATGGTTCTTCATGCAACACACGTGTTCAATGAATTCCAGTTGAAAGAATAACTCCAAATTATCATATTTCCCAGCCCTACAATCTATGAGCTCAGAAGTTTAGATGCTACTTCCTCTCTCTGAGCCTCTGTTTTGCCATCTGAAATCTGCCCACCAGACAAATGATTAAAAAAATTAAGTTGAGTATGCATTAGCTGAACTGAAGCACCCAGACTCTGGAGTCAATAATCATGTGCTCAAATCCCCTCTCTACTCCTTTCTGATCATTTATTCACCTGTCTGAATCTCATTTCCCCCTCTAAAAAAATTGACCTGTGTAAGAATCATTAACATATTGACTGTCAGTTGACTTTATCAGTCATTTACACTTTAGTATAAAGGAAGGCTTTTGGTAGGAGCTGAAGGGAATTGCTATTCTCTGAGTGTTTACTATGTACCATATATTCTTTCAAGCACTTGAAATTTATTTGATTTTCACAACCCTGGGAGGTTCAAAGCAAAGCAAGAAATCCCACGAAGCCACACACCTGTTAAATGTGTAAGTCAGGATTTACCCCAAAGTCTATATACATCCAGGTGCTGGGTTCTTAATAAGCATACTTCTTCTGATGAAAATTGCTTATATGCCATGAAAATTAACTTACAATTTATCCTGTGGTCCAGTGCCTCTCAAACTTTTCTGTGCACAGAAATCAGATTCCTGAATCAGCAACTTGGGACTGGGGCCCAAGAGTCTGCATTTTTAACCAGCTCCCAGGGAAGTTGAAGCTGCTGGTCCACTTTGATTAGTCAAATTCTAGGCAATGGCATTGAACTGGTGGTTTTTATGCAAGGATGTAATGTAGTCAGATCAGGCCTGTGGGAGCTTGTCTGGCTATAGTGTGGAGGGTGGATTAGAGGGTGTGAGGTTGGAGGTGGGTGTTTATGCCCTGAGCTTCCTTCAAGCTCAAACACCTCATGATTTGATTCTTATAGATGGTCTAAGCCTCTTAGGGAAATTGATGAGATGTAAGAATGCAGGAATCTTCCAGCTCCACCCCCTCCCCAGGCACTAAAAAAGAATATCAGCTTTGAGGCAGCAGCTTCTGCTTAAAAATGATGCTCTGAGCAGCCATTCAGTATTCCAGGGACCACACTGGATTCAATACATCAAAGGTTGAAGGATCATATAGCCCCATTAGCTGCAAAGTTTAATTTCCCTTCGGGGCTGGTGGTTACAATGAAACTACAGCAGCAATTACAACTTCCCCTTCTGTGACAACCTGCTCAGATCAATAATGGCCACGTCGCCAGGATCAGCCTCATTCTTCAGGAGACTCTGGGCCACCCAAAGCCCAGCACCATAGACTGCACACTCTCCTTGTAGGGTGACAAGGAGAAAGTATGGGGACCCCTTCCAAGACCCCACGTCTCCCTTCCTGATTTTGCAGAAGGGAATCCTGAAGCCCCAAGAGAGGGAGAAAACTCATTAATTAATTAATCCACCATACAGTTAATCAAGTGTCAACTCTCGTAGGCCTTGGGGGCACCACCACGAATGACGGAAATGTGGTCCTTGTCTTCACGGGAAGAGAGGAAAACAAGTAAACAAACAAGCCAGAAAACCTGAGATTGGAATGGGTGCCTGTTTAGCCGTGTGGTCAAGGACAGTGACATGGGGACCTTGGAACAGGGCCTCCAGGAAGCAAAGGAGTGAGACCTTGGAAGATCTGGGGAAGGGCATCCCGGGGGGAGAAAGTGCATGTGCAAAGGCCAGGAAGTGGGAAGAAATTCCACGAGAGAAGCAGAAATGCAATCAGCATAGAGCTTCATGATTGAGGGGTAGAAGGGTAGCAGATTGGGCCAGGGTGGCAGCAGGGGTCTGGCAAGGGTTTTAGACTTTATTCTGGGTGCAGTGGGGGTCCAGGGAGGGTTCATGAAAGTATGGCTTACATGAGGTCCCAGGGAGTCCACAGCCAATCTGAGATAGAACCAGCATTTCCTGAACCCCCAGGGTCAACTGTGTGACCTTGGGTCAGTCAGGGCTCTCTCGCCCAGGCCATGCTAGGCTCTGTATTGCAGGAGTTTTGGCCAAACTTAAAGATTCTCTGGTCACTGAGTCACAGTCAGACATCTGGACTCAGCGGCTATTGTCCCCAATGTCCAGGTGGACAGAGATTCAGAGCCCCCATGATGTCTTTGGAACATGAACTGGAGATTTAAGACTCCATATTCCCTGTGGTTTAGTGTGGCTGTTGTTTTTCAAGGCTGTCTGTTCTCCTATCAGAACCACTCAGCAAGCCTGGACCACTGGGGTCTGGGGTGAATGTTTCATTTCAACAAAGAAACCAAACACCAGGGTCTTACGCAGGCATTGCTCCCCACCCTAAGGCTGGCCTTGAATGGTCTTCTGTCTCCCAACACGGCCTCTCCTCAATCCACACACAGCTAAAGCCAAGCCCATCAGCACACCTCCAGCGGCTTCTGGCAGAGGCCAGGGTTGTCTCTTTCAAGATGTCTATGAGACTGGAGCAAGCTTCCTCCATCCCCTCGTTCTCTGTGCCTTCCTTTCAGTCCTTTTTTATGCTGTCATTCTTTCCTTGATTTATTAATACAACCATTATTAAATTCCTGCTCCAGGCTAGGCAACCAGAAAATGATAAACGGACTCAGGCACACACAAAGATTTGGGGAAGAAAATGACACTAAGGAAGGAAGCCAAACATCAAATCAAATGATGTTCCATTCGCTCCAGGCTGTACTCCCCCAGGACTTGATTAGCCACACCTTTTCTGCATTTATACCTTCAACCTAGCTTTACAATAGTCTCCTCAGGGCAAGCTCTCAGTCTTTGTTGCAGTGCCTAGCAGAGTGTCTTGTGCGGCTTGTCCAGCCAAATGTGATGCAGTATGAATGCTGAGGGCGCATACTCTGGGGCTGGATTGGCAGGGTATGACACCCAACTCCAACATGTACCAGCTGTGTGACCTTAGGCAAGTGACTTAACCTCTCTGAGCATCAGTGTCTTCACCTGAAAATTAAGGATGAGCATAGAGTCTCTCTCATGGGGTTTCCATTAGAACTAGCAGTAGAGTGTGTTGTCGCTGTCCGCACAGAGGATGATGCTGCCTGCAGCAAAATATTGGGAACTGGTGTCATATGGTTGCTGCGCTGCCCTGGGCAACCCATGTCATCTCTTTGAGCTTTGGTTTCCCCTTTGCCCTCATGATACAACCATCTAGGTGAGGCACAGTGGCCAGGCATAGGGAGAGGTCTAGCCTCCCACGAGGCTTGAGAGTAAGGTGGATGATAGGGGAAATGTAAGGCAGCCCCCTGCTCAGCTGGTCCTGGCCCAACAGAGTTGGCAAGATGGATGGGATCTGAGAGCCAGGCCAGCAGAGGGTTTGGGGGGCAGTACTGGGAGACTGGGAAGAGGGATTAGGCAGGGCATGCACCACAAAGACAAGCCCAGGTGGTTGTGATAAGAAAGGAATGGAGCTGTTCTCTGGCCCTGAAATGTGGCCTTGGGCCAATGTAAATGCCGTGGAAGAATTAATGCTCAGAACATTAATCTGTAGTTCATCAGCCAGGTGGAGGATGTGTGGGAGACAGGCAGATCTGTGAATGGATTCCCAACACCCTCCAAGTTCCCAGGAAACTCAGGGTATGTCTCCTACTCCAGGGAGGAGAGAGCCACTCGTGCAGAGATACTAGAGTGGAAATTTCTCTCTTTATTCTGCTCAGTGGAGAAGATGTGGGCTGGCAGCCAGTGGTGCACTCGATGCTGCGCTGACACCTTCACAAGTCACCCCAAGAGATCCCCTTCGCAGCTCAGACGGGGGGTATATGTGTCCATTGTGCAGGTGCGAAAACTGGAAATCAGGGAGCATAATTTATACTCAGGCTTTTCTCCTCTAAGACATCCCTCCTATAAGGAGAAAGTCAACAAAGAAGGGCCACTAGGGTCTGCATCCTCCCTCTCCAAGGCAGGCATCTAGCACCCAGCTTCCTTCTGCTGACTTCTGAGAACGCATGAAGTGCATTCTGCTGACTTCTGCTGACTTCTGAGAATGCATGAAGTGATGGCTAGTTCACTCCCTCCAGCAGAGCCCTCAGGAACCTGCAGAGGGATCCTTTCTCAGCCCTAGTGGTCCTCACCTATTATTGTATCTAAGATTTATTGGGAAAGAAGAGGAGGAAATGAAGTTTTGTGGAAGATGTATATTCTTGATCGAATGAAACCATCCTTCAGCTGAATAAGAGGAACAGGGAAGGTAAATACTATAACCACTCCTGGAATTTGGGGTCATTCTGTGACAGCCCCTTTTTAGGTGAGTGACATTGGGTGCTTCCCTTCCCTTCTCTGAACTTCATTTTCTCCTTAAAGTGGGGATAATCTATCACCTCAAAAGATGATTACAATATCCACAGAAGAACAGGTAAGCAAACTATGATGTATCCATGCAATGGAATGCTACCCAGCAATGGAAAGGAATGACCTGTTGATACATTCAACGATGTAGAAGAATCACAAAAGCATCACACAAAATGAAAGAAGGCAAAAACAAAAGGCCGCATACTGTGTGATTCTATTACATGACATTCTGCAAAAAAAGCAAAACTATGGGCACAGAAATCTAATCAGTCCTTGCCAGAAGCCAAAGCTGGGAGTAGGAGATGGACTGCCACAAGGTGTGAGGGAATTTGGGAAGGCGGTTACAATATTCTACATCTTGATGGTGTTGGTTTTTGTCAAAGCCCATCAAGCGGTACGTTTTAAAAAGACAAAATTTTACGACAGATAAATCATAAATCACACCTTAATAAGCCTGACTTTTACAAACAGCTGTGAGGATTTGGTAGATATTTGATGCATCTAAACGTTAGGTGTGGATTTCTGCTCCACAAAGGTCTTAAAATAGGTAGAGCTGGGTTGCTATATCCTACTCAACCAGTAGGTGTCGCTAACAGACTACATGCCATTGTCCAATTTCACAGTCCATTTATTCACACTTCCAGCACCGAATAAGATAAATCTACATTCAGATGGTAATTTTTAAAAATTCTGTTGAATGTAAGGTAAGGGCTGCCTGCATGTCTCTGACAAACCGACTGTCAGTGATACGCTTGATCCTATCCCCCAGGGAGGGTAACGATATGATGGACTGGGACCCATTCCATATGCCAAGCAGTAGAGGTGTCAACCAAGATGGCAATGGGCAACATGTGACATTTGAAGTCTCTTTGTGGCTATCCCCACTGGGCATGGCTAGAGCATTTCTTGAAAACACTCCAGCCCATAGTTGACCCCAGCACCTTGGGAGGCGGAGGTCCTGCCGGGGCCAGGCCAGTGGGCAGCAGCAAACTTTGAGGGTAGGTGGGCATGCTACCAGCCCTGCTCCTCACGGCTGCACCTCTTCCAATAACAATATTTTCTCCAAAGAGAAAGTCATGTGTTAAATGGAAGATTTGCTTGAGCGAGTCACTGGGAACCTCAGCAAAATCATATTAAGGAAGTAATATTTATTATATCCATAAAGCCACTCACACAGGCAGTGTGCGGGGGCCAGATGGGAGGCCCAGATGTGCAGGGAGTCAAATCAAGCCTGTCAAAAGGGGGGCCAGGGCCTGTGAGTTAAAGCCCTTCAGCCAGGGAGGAACTGAAAGTAGATTTGGCTGGTGGTGGGGCCCTCTGGCAGCCTCAGAGATGGGGGCTCTCCAAGGAAGGAAAAGGAGGTCATCAAGTGTTTCCTGCAATGGCGGTGACCATGGTAATAGTGTAGGATAATGCAAGGGAGAGGCAGCTGGATGGCCAAAGATGAAAGAGGTCAGACTTCCGTGCCATGTATAACAGGAACTGGGAGCAGTGGGGGAGGAAAGAAAGGAAGGGAGGGGAAAAGAGAAGACTATTGGGGACAGTGTCCAAGTTATTGCTTGTTCAAGGATGCTCAGCCAATGGGGCAGGAAGGGGCTGAAATCCAACTCACGGTGTATTTTGAAGCTGTGTATCTGAGGCAGGAGTAGGTTCCACCCAGAGGAAGTGTCTTTGCTAACTGGCACAGAGGTGCCAAATGGGTTGGCTGTGGTCCTAGATGGAAGAATGAAGAGAAGGCATAGGAGGGGAGTGGAAGTGAAGAAAATACCCAGCATCTCTAACCTTTTTGCTCTGCACCTGGCTAGATTGTCCACTGTCTCTCATGGTTAACATTCTTCACCCCAGCTGCTCTTCTCCTCGGTCCATGCCAATCTACTTATACTCCAAAGCCCAGTCACTAACAACTCCAGGAAGCCTTCCCAGTTGTCCACATCTCCCAAAGGGAGGTCCTGGTTCCTGCTGAGCAAACTGATAAGAAACCTGAAGTGTCATCTACAAGCTGAGTCAGCCTTGAGCACAGTTGAGATGCCTTCATTGTTACTGGTGTTGGTGGCCCTTTTGGTGGCATCATTCTCTCCATCCACACTTTTCTGTCCAGCTACCCTTCCTAATAGTCATGAGGGCAAAGGACTGAATGTTCTCCTTGTATCACTTTTTACATTCTTGCTGTTGACGAAAATGATAAGGGTAGCAACACTGTCAGGCAAGTGGGCAGAGCAATGGTAAACAGTGATCTGGAAAATGTACAGTAAACACCTGTTATTCTTACCCACCCAGCATCCATTCCCCTGTCTTCTGGGAACAGACTACTTATATTTCTTTGGGGACCCACCTCGGTTCATGGGATTCTAGTGTCACTAGAAACCTCTCCCTGGCTCCAGAGGTGAATCCTATTCCCCTAGGTCACAATGATTGTTTAGGAGAGGGCGGTTTTCCATTGCCATCCAATGAGAGCCAGTTTTATGACTTTTGCTGAAACTCAGGAAACAGACTCCCTGGAAGTGGGGGAGGGCAAATAATTCAAATGGAGTTATAGATGCTGGTGGTCATATTACCAACAGAGAGAGAAGTCCCTTTCCCAAGGATGAAGCCAATTCAGAGAAAATCATAGCCACGAAATAAAGAGACAAATATTCATGATATTTCCTAAGCACCTGGAAAAAGCCATACCTGAAGTTTTTTTTAAATATAAACCAATGCGCTCCCTTTCTAGATGAAGACAATTTCATTTGGATTTCTGGTATTTGTCACTGAAAGAGCCCTGACTAATTAGCAAATTTTTCCAGATCTAGTTCTTTGTTAACCATCACTAAAATACAGAAAAATTGAATGTTGAACTTGGCATGAACAGATCTGAGATTTGACTCCAGTGAGTAAGCAGGTAACCCCAGGACACTCATTTCCCCTCACCAGGACTAACTGTCTCTTATGTAACATAAATTGTTGTCTTTGGTTAAGTTCTTTTTTTAATAAAATGTTTTCTTTAAACTTTCGTGCAGAGCAGTGACTTCTCTGGGCAGTTCAGAGGCCCACATTGCCGTGGACACACCTCTCATCCTTTCAGCCATTCCTTGTCACCTCTGAACAACATCCAACTGTGGGCATTGCCGTCTTCCCCATCCTGTGAGAGGCAAGACTGCAAGAGGGCACACAGTAATAGAAAACTCCTACACTTTGGCACCAGGCAGATGCTGGTTCAAATCCCAAGGGCCCTGCTCACTACCATGGGCACCTTGACAAGTCCCATCACTTCTCTGAACTCCAGTTTCTTCATCATAGGAGGGGGATCAGTATCTTCAAACAGCCAGAGGCTCTACCGAATGCTTTCTGCATTTCCCCATTATTAACCTTCACAATATCCTTAAGAGTTAAGTCCTATCTTTATTTGCATTTTATAGAAGAGGAAACTCAGGCTCTGAGAGGTTAAGACTAATACCCAAAGCCAAGTCTTGAACTAAGATTTGAATCCAGGTCTGTGTGACTCCAGAGCTCAAATACGAGTGTGTACTAGCATTACCTGTCTGTAAGAGACATAGCTTAACACATAGTTAATACTTAAAAGAGTAGATCTAAACAGGCTAGTGTCCACTAGAATTTCTCATAATAATGAAAATGTGTTAATGCTGTCCTGCTTGATGCAGTAAGTAGCCACATGTGGCTCTCATGAGTGAAGAACTGAGTTTTAACTTTTATTTCATTTTAATTAATTTAAAGAGCCACCTGTGGCTTGTGGCTAGCATAGTGGACAGTATGAGACTAGACACTCTGCTCTCTGAAGGAAAGATGAAATATGCTCATAACATAATATATCTGAAGTCAGGCTGGCCCGTGTTCAAATCCCAGTTGGCCATTTACTGGAATTTTGAGCTTAGACAAGCAGTTTCAATTTACTTCATAGACGAGTCCTGTCATTCACTCACATATTCATTCAACAATATTGAGCAACCCCTGCCTCCAGGGCCCTGTGCTAGATGTTGGGACTATGGTGATACACAAGACAGAAAAGAACCCAACCCTCAAAATAGGTCCCACCTCAGATGCTTGTCCCTGACATAAAGAATGCACACGAGGCAGGGAGCACAGTGCCAGGCCCATGACACAGGCTGGAGAGATGGAAGCTTATGTCAAAAAACAGACGTCTTAAACTGTCACAATGTCATGTGTCAATTGCAGTTCAGTAAAGCTGGGGGGGGGGGGACTAGGAAGTAAAAGAAGAAGGAGGAGGAGGAAGAAGAGTAGAAGGAGGAGGAGGGTGAAGAGGAAAAGAAGGAGAGGAAGAGAGGAAGTCATCTTTTGGAATGAACTTGGCAATGTCTCCAGAGCATTCTGTGTTAGCTCAAGAAAGTTGGGAAGGTTATGCAAATAGGCCTGTTGAATAAAGAATATTCCTAGGTAAAATCATTATGCAGAACGATTTCCCCTTTGCATAAGGTGGCAAAAATTACCTCCCCGGTGCCAATTATGTGCTTGTTAGCACTGACATTCTCAGAGTCATTACAGCGAACGGGTGCCGTTTATGTGAGATCTACACTGGGTTCCATTGTCATTTTTTCTCTGTTTACAACTCAGTATAATAAATGTCATTTTTTTCAAATGTATTTTGTATTTAATCTAACATTAAGGCTTGGAATGTGTTTGCCCCTAAAAGGCACTCACTTCCAAACACCCTCAGGTGTCACAGAATGGAACAAATATTCGGGAGTGCTTGATGAGGTGGGGGTCAGGAGACAAGAATCTCATTTCTGACTGTGTCCTTGAACGTGGAGCTTCCATCCTCAGAGCCTAATTGCCCCATGTGTGATACGACGTGATCAGGTGAAGTAATGGGTAAGTCCTTGCGCAGGTTGGATTTCCTGTAGCCCTGTCGAGGCGCTCAGCTTTTATTGTTGATTAAAATCATATTAAGAGTGTATTTTTAAAATAAGAATAAAACAAAATGAAGGGTTCAGAGATAAATTGAATAGATAGATGACATAAATTATGGGGAAATGATGTCACTGAATGAATGCTATTTAAAAATTGAATCATTCTGTGGAGGAAAATCAAGGCAAATTTTTACCTCATGCTGTATGCAAAAATAAAGCCCAAGTAGATTAAATGCCCAAACACAGAAAGCAAAAGCTAGACAGCAAATAGAAAAAGATACAGGAGTATATTTTTGTGACCTTCAATGGGAGGGAGCAGGAATTCTTGAAAACATCTAAATATTAGAGATTATGATGGTTTTCGTAAACAGTGGAATTCATCAAATCAATATTAAAATATCTGCCCACGGACACTATAAACAAAGTTAGCATAGGGCTAATGGAGTAAAACAAGATGTCTGCAAGAAAAAAAATAGCTATCTAAAAAGCACAGAGATCCACAAATCAGAAATTAAACCTTAGAAAATCCAATAATGAAATGAACAAAATATATTGATTAATAATCCACAGAGAAAGTTATTAAGTATATAAAGATGCATTCAAAATATTCAGTGATGAGTGGCATGAGCATTAAAATAACAATAAAGTAGCACATGATCCTCATTTGACTGGCAAAAGTCAAAGAGAAAGATAGTGTCATGTCTTAACAAGAAAAAAAACATGGTGAAATAGGAATTCTCACATGCAGCTGTACGAGAACTGTCTGGCCAAACTTAAGGTGTGCTGGTACCCAAGACTCAGCAAACCCATCCTTGGTGATACAGCCTGAAGAAACTCCCACTCGGGGCCACAGGGACCACAAGACGGTATGCTCAGGAGTAGTCATTGCATTTTGTTTTGTTGACACCACATTGCAGTGTTTCTTTCTTTGAGAACTGGGGAGCCCTCCATGGTGGGAGGCAAACTAGAAAATGCTCTGCAACTTTCAGGAGAAATAGGTCAGATCTGTATCCAACAGCATGAGCAGACCTCAAAAATTAATGCTGAGCAAGAAGAGCCAGACAAAGAACCTGCAACCGTTTCTGTAATTTACAAAACCACACAAACCATAGACTTTTCAACGTTGCAAACATATACAAATGGCCAGACCACATGGGGGGAGGCATACAAGCTAGGATGTGTACCAGTGTGAGCAAAAAGAGGGGCATCAGAGAGGAAGAGGGAGAGGGCAATTTAAAACAACAGTCTTTGCAAGAGAGAGTCCACTCAATCCTGGACATGACAGCCCCCACACTAAAAAAATCATGGCATCCATTTGTTGGGCTCCTAAGCAACATGCTAAGGGAGCTGATGTAGAGATTAAATATAGGTTGGGTATATTGACATCTATATTGTACATGTTATTTAATGTAGATAATGTAATCCTCACAACAAACCAATAATATAGGCATCACTGTTAGAGCTTACAAATGAGGAAACTGAGGCTGGATTAGGGAAAATGACTGCTCAAGCCTACCCAGCTCACAAGTGGCTGAGTTGGGAACTGAACCGTACCTTCCCCATGTTGAAGCCAGTGACATTGAAACCACTGTGTCAGGGCCTTGTTCATGCAGTTCCTGTCTTCTCCCTTCCCCAAAATGCTTTCAGCACCATTCAGAAGTGGGCGTATTTCCTCATACAGGTCAGATCATATGGTATTTGTCTTTTACTGCCTGGCTTATTTCACTGAGCATAATATTCTCCAGTTCCATCCATGGCATCACAAAAGGCAGAAGATCCTTCTTTCTTTCTGCTGCGTAGTATTCCATTGTACCACATGAATGTACCACAACTTTTTTTACCTATAAGAGAAATCTAATGACCAAATAAACTAATGTGCAAAATAGAACCACCAGCATGGAAACATGGAACAGACTGATAGTGACCAGGGGGAGGAGGATAACGGTGCAAAGAAAGGGAAGGGACTAGTTACAGAGCATGTGTGAAAGACCCATGGACATGGACAAGAGTGTGGGGACTGACTGTAGGAACAGGGTGTGGGGTGGGCAGAGGAGGGCAAGGGGGAAAATTTGGGACCACTGTAATAAAATAAGAATAAAAATAAAATAAAATAAAATAAAATAAAATAAAGAAGTGGACATATTTATATATCTACATTCCTAATAACTCTTTATTTTTCACAACTCTTGAGTCCAACATCTTCTCATCCCCACAGCCACTGCCCCTCCCCCAACCTGGCCAAGCCACAGTCCACTCTCACCTGGGAGGACTGTGGCAGCTTCCTCACTGGCCGTTTCCTCACTCCCTCTTCAAATCCCTCTGCTCCATCTGAATTTTGTAATTTAAATCTGATCATGCCACTCTCCCGCCTCACTGTGCCCTGGCTCCCCACGCCCTCAGAACAAAGGCCACTCACCTTACCATGGCCTGAAGGTTCCAGGATGGCATGGCCTCCGCCAGCCTCCCCAACACTTAGCCATGTGATTGGTAAATCTCAGTACATTTCTAGGGACTTGGAGTTCCGTGCACATACCCTGCTGTTTCTCATCTACGTGCCTCTGTGTACAGCATCACCTCTGTCTGGAACGTCCCCCAGCTCACCCCCAACAGAACCCCTGGCTAATTCCTCCTCATCTATCAGGACTCTGCCTTGGGCCCCCATGTCCATGGCAGCATTATTTACAATAGCAATTCCATTTCCAAGATACAGAAGCAACCCAGCTGCCCATCGACAGACAAGTGAATAAAACATTTGGGACATAGATAAAATGAAATACTCCTCAGCCATCAAAAAGAATAAAATTTTACCATTTGCAACAACATGCATAAACCTAGAGGGTATTCTGCCCAGTGAAATAAGTCAGTCAAAGAAAGACAAGCATCACATGATTTCACTTACACATGTATGTGGCCTCTAAAAACCAAAGTAAAGAAACAAAACTGAAACAGACCATGGACACGGAACAGACTGGTGGTTGCCAGTGGAGAGGGGCACTGGGAGAATGAGTGAAAAGGGTGAAGGGATTCAGAAGTACAAATCAGTAGTTACAAAGTAGTCATAGGGATGTAAAATACAGCACAGGAAATACAGTCAATAATATTGTAATAACTGTGTATGATACCAGGTGGGTGCTTGAAATATCAGGGGAAACAGTTTGTAAAGTGTGTGATTATATAACCACTATGCTGTACACCTGAAACTAATATAAAATAATATTGAATATAAACTATAATTTAAAACTATTTTTTAAAGGAATGATCCTGCCTTGATATGACCCTCTCAAGAAAGCTGGGATATGTGCACTAACATTCCTTCTTCAAGATAACCCCAGAGATGGGCACTATTATTAGGCCCATTTGTAGATGAGAAAATTAAGGCACAGCAAGGCAAAGGAACCTGTCCCAGGATGGGATTCAAACCAAGGTCTTTGTGACCCCAGGGACTCAACTCTCATAGAGCACGTTCTTCCATGGTGGTGAACTGGGATTGGGACACGGAAGGGTGAAGGATGCTGCCACTAGACCCCATCCTGGTCTGTCAGAGCAGAAAGGGGAGAGGCTGCAAGGAAAAGCATCATCACACAGATCCAGGATGCTAAGGAGCTGACTCAGTGTGGTCGGACCAAGAGCAGTGATTCCCACACTTCAGGCAGTCTCAGCACTAGCAACTCGAGTCACAGCTCCAGGGTGGACCCCTGAACTTGAGTGCTTTCCCAGCTCCCCCAGTGATTCTGTGATGGAGTCATCGGTGAGGAGGGAGGGGGAGTTCCTAGCACAGAGAAGACCAAGCATTGTGTCAGGGTGCGGGCATCAGAGACGAGACTCACTGAAGCAAGACTAGGACCCAGACAGAAACAGCCTCTGCCCCTCCCTGAGGGAATGGCCTCCTCTTTGTTCTCAATCCAAAGTTTTGCTTTTCACTTCGCATTTTCTGGTAACAAAGGAGAGGCCCTGAGGACTGGGCTGAAGGAAAAGCCAAAACACAACAGCAGGGGAACATGTAAGGTGTGGGCAGGCTACTGGTCAAAGGTCCAGCAGGTATCATTCCTGAGTCCTACTCAGCCACCAGTTAGTTGTGTGACCTTGGGTGGACCTTGGGGTGGATGCCCCCTCTGGGCTTCAGCTTCTGCCTCTGTAAGATGGGCAGGGGATGGGTAGATGATTCACGTATCCATGCATTCAACTAGTATTTGTTGAGTCCTCTGCTGGGTTCTGGAGATCAAGTCAAGGCCAAGTCAAGGCCACTGCTCTCCAGGATCTTTCAACCCGGAGGGAGAAGCAGGCACCAACTAGGAAAACCAATGCCTAAGTGGAGTGAGCAAGTCAGACTAGGGTATGAACTAAAGCTGCAGAGTGACCAGAAGCCAGAACTCGGGGATTTTTGTTCCTGAGCTGTGTGAAGCCCTGCCACATGGCACCCCTGCATCTCCTTTGCCCCTGGGTTAGTGCAGGGAGGACCATTAACGGCCAAACCTCTGCTCTCCAGTGCCAGATGCCGCTCCACCTCCAGGGTCTGCATTTAAGAGGGCACCTCCCATTCCATGGAATCCACCAGCCCTTCCAACCCCCACTGTAACCCCACCCCACTGGATCCTGCTCCCCCAAACTTCCACTTTCCCCATTTTTTCTCTCTGCACTTCTCACCTTCCATTTCTGACCAAACTTCAGATGATGGGAACACTGATAAATTAATGATTGTAATTAATAAAAATTGATGCTGTGCTAATAAATTATTATGAAATGGCCTGTCAGGCTTTTTAATGAAATGCAAAAAGCTGCAGTAATGAGATGAGTGTGTGCACTTTTTCAGCCAAGACATGAGGAAACGCATCCTCGGGGTACTCAGTTCCATAAGGAAAGAAGCTGGGATGAGAAAAACAAGATTGGAGCAATGCTCAGAGGACCTAGTGGGAATCAGCATTGTATGAGTGCCTACCATCTTAGACACTTAGCTTATGTTGTTTTGTACTCTTACGAGTCCCATAAGGTAGATACTATTATTACCTCTCACTTTTATAGATGAGGGAACTGAGGCCCAGCGAGGGTAAGGAATTACCCTTGGTCACACAGTCATTATGTTATAGAGCTGGAATCAAGCCTAGATATTTTGGATTCCAGACCCATCCCCAAGCTCTTAACCACTCAGTTATACCACCTTTCAAACGGGCATGAAGGCAAAGCCAGATTCATTTGACATTGTGACCTGGAGTAAGTTGCTTAACCTCTCTGAGCCTCAGTTTTCCCGTCTGTATAATGGAGATTATACAATATTTCCTTCACGTGCTTTCAAGCATGTCCCCATAGGAATGAGGTGAGATGATATAAGTGAACATGTAGCCCTAAGCATCATTCTTCTCCTCTTCCAAGAGTTTGGCATATGAAGTCCTATAGGTATGCAGGTGAAGCTTTGCCAGGAAAGGGGTCCAATGTCAGAGAGGAGGCACGGTGGCATTCTCATTCATGCCTGATCCCAGCTCTATGGAGTGTTTAATACGACCGGGTTGTCCCAGTTCTTTGTAAACCACAGCCATGAATGTAAAACAACCGGTTTTTACAACAGAATTGTTTAACCCTGCACCAATTAAAAGTACCTGTTATTAAAAAAAGGTAATTATGCTGTAATTAGTTTGACACAAGACATTAAGCAGATTATTATCAAAGCCAGGGAAAGAGTAACTTCAAAGCAATTTCCTCTCTTGAAAGAGGCATTTACATGCTGCCTTTGGAACACCATCCTCACTCACTCCAGGCACTTTTTAATGCAGGGAAATGTGGTTCCTAACTCTTCCAAGCAGCTTGGAGCTTTATGGCAAGGAAAGCCCTCTTTACAAATAAACTTGGGTGGCTAGGCTGCAGAAATTCTACCCAGGAAACCACATTTGGGTCAGGAACTGGCTGGGTAGTACACAGCCTGGACTAGAGCAATATGGGCAGAGGCTGCTGATGATACCAGGAAAAGAATAAAGAGGCCACTCTCAGCCATCAGGCTTGGGTTTTTCACTGTGCTCTCCTTGAATCCCCAAAGCAAATCTGTGGGGTAGGGATCATGAGGCCCCGTTTGGAAGGGATAGAAAGCAGGTTACTGACCACTAGTGTGTCAAGGAAAGAAAGGATTGAATGCCCCAAAAAGTTCTTTCCCCAGCAACTTTGTTATCCAAAATAGATCTAGTCAATTTCTCCTTAGCAATCTTTCAGGAGCTTTGTTCTTCCAGGACACTCTGATTCTCTCTCTCTCACACTGTCCCTGTGCCCCGCTTCTGTGCCCCTTTCCCATTGCCTCTGCTCTTGCCTGTCAACGGGAGGCGCTGATAAACAAAACATCTAAGAAGCAGCTCAGCCCCGCCGGGCACTGATGTTTCAGCACCAAGGCCAGTAGCACTGGTACTCATCCACTCTCTCACGTCCTCAACCATAAAATCCATTAGTGACTGATGTTCCGTCTCTGCCACTTAACCAGCTGTGTGACCTTGGGTGAAATATGTAACCTCTCTGAGCCTCAGTCTCCTGTCTTATGAAAGGGGGTAGTAAAAGCACCTAACTTTTAAGTGTTATTGTGAAGAATTCATGTCAAATACTCAGCAGAGAGCGCAACATTTTGTAAGTTCCCAATAGATGAGAACTATTATTATTATTAACCTATGTATCCTGACTACTGACCCATGTGCTCCCATTAGCCCATAGAGCTCTGCTCTCTAAGAGACAGAAAAATATAAATGTAAATGTAAGGCAGGCAAAGGGGCAAAACCAGATGGTTCAAGAAGTAAACTATATCCTATCACTCCTGCATCTATATAAATATAGTAGTTTTTAGCCAGCAAAATGCAAATTTCCCTTTCTCTGCATAGTCGTGCAATATTATTACATGTGACATTTATTGAGCATTTATGCATTACCAAGCACTACATGAAGCATTTTATATCGATTGTCATTCAAAACTCTCAGCCATTCTATGAGGCAGATAATATTGTATAGTATAAACTTTATCCATTTTGTGCTGAGAAAACTGAGGGCCAGAGAAGAGAGATAACACATACTTCCACCCACCCAGTAAGTGACAGAGCAAGGATTTGAACCAAGGTTTATCTGAGACCTGGCCCTTACTCAAGATTCTTTCCTGTCCTCCCAGATCACATAGTCTAGTGGGGGAGAGGTGGGGGAAGAGAGACAAGTAATGAGAAATTAGTTGAAAGCACCAGGTACATATTAGGTACTCAAGATGCCTGTGTCCTCATCACTCTCCTCAATCCTCAGTTTCCCCATCTTTCATTTCAGGGGTCATGACAGGTCTTCTCCAGGAGCCCATTGAATCCACAGATACCACTAGAAGAGCATCCTCTCACTGATTGTTACCCTGAGGCTCCACCTGTATTATTAGGGCTCCTATCCAAGGCTTCTACCTCCCCTCAAAGGCTCCAGAATCTGTGATGAGCTAGAGGAGCTGCTCCTGGCAGTGGGGCCTCTAGCCCATCCTGCTGTTGCCATGACAACAATGCCAGCATCAATCTTCTTCAAGCCCCTCTTTCCAGCTCTGCCTTTCTCCCTCTCCTGTCATGTCTGTGCCTGCTGAGTGCCCCTGCAGTAGGATTCAAGGCAAGGGGCCAAGGCCAAGTGTGCATGCAGTGATGTGGCAGGAGAAAGAAGACAAGGTTCAGGACTGAGGTGAATCAGACTCAGTAGGTTGCTGAGTCAACCCAATTTCTTCCCCTCTCCCTTTTTCTTTCTGATCACATAATTCATATCAAGTATTGTGTCAAGCTTTTTGAATTCATTACCCCCATTAAATTTCAGCTTAGGTATCTCCTATAGAAAGTTTCTATGATTCTCACTCCCCTACTGTCAGGGTTAATACTTCCCATACTTCCTATGCTCCCTGCAAATCAAAGCAATTGTCATACTTTTTTATTCAAATTAACATATTGATTCTCATAATGGCTTTATGAGGCCAGCTGTGTTTTTATCTAACATTGTCTATTATCCCCATTTGTCAGGTGGATAAACTAAGGTTCATGGAGCTTAAGCAATTTGCTCACAAACAAGTGGCCCAGCCACCATTTCAATCCCTCTTGGGTTGGCTGTAAAACCCAAGTCTTTGTGCTGCACCAGGAGGCCTCATGGATAAACTTGGCTGAGGGAGCCAGTATTTACATGTTTAGCTGCTGACTTGCTTTATGAGTTTGGTGAAGAACTCATGTGCCCAAGGACATGGACCACACAGCAACAGACCAGTCAACTTGGCCTGTCACCTCTGGATGCTCCCTTGACCCTAGCCTACTGCTCAGGAATGCAAGCCAAAGTCTCTGGACAAAGGAGCAAGTGCATCAGTGTGACCACCATCAGCTCTTGAGGCCTGAGAAAGTCTCTTTACAAGGAAATGATATGCAGTGCCCATCTATAGAAAACCACTCCAAGAGCCTAGGTTGAGCTACAAAACTGCCCCCCACACCCTGATTCTCACAGGGATAATCACAGCTGGCAGAATGCTTATGTCTCATCTCCCCACACACTCACCACATGGACTAAAAACTGTGACCCAGATCAAGGTAGAAACAAATCTAAGATCATCTGTAATTAGTAAGAGGTAGAACCACAACTTGCACTTGGCCTGCCTGACCCCTAGGATTCTTTCTTCTAATTCCCATGTTAGAGCAGTCAAACAGAGGACTGGCTCAGTAGGCCTGGGACGCATTCGACCTGTGACTTTAACAGAAAAGAAAGAACATGTGTTGTTGGCCTGGGGCTGTGCTAAATGCTAATACACATTAACTCAATTTTCAACACACTACAAAATGGACATGATCATTAAACCCATTTTTCAGATGAAGAAGTAGGGGTTTGGGTTGGTTTCCTATTGCTGCTGTGACAAATTACCACATACAGATGGCTTAAAACAGCACAAGCTTGTTTTATCACAGTTCTGGAGGTCGGAAGTATCTCACTGGGCTAAAATGAAGGCGTGAGTCAGGCTGCATTTCACCTGGAGACTCTAAGGGAAAATTAGTTTTCTTGCCTTTTATACCTTCTGGAGGTTGCCTGGACTCACCAACTCCTTCCTCTATCTTCAAATCCAGTTCTTCTCACGCTACCATCTTTCTAGTTCTCTCTCTTCTACTTTTGGGGACTTTTGTGGTTACACTGGGCCCTTTCATATAACCCAGAGTTAGCTCTTCCTTTTCAAGTCAGTGGATTTGCAGACTTACCTCCATATGCAATCTTCATTCTCCTTTGCCATGTGACTGAACATAGTCACAGGTCCACAGGTAGGTGGAAATGAGTTTCCTATCCTCGGCGGTGAAGGTCAGTGATGATGGAGGTCATGAAGCCAGGCATCCACACCAACAATCAGAAGTGGGATGGGGGTTGGAGCAAAACTCTGCTCCTGCTGTATATCAAAGGCAAAGCAGACTGCAGGTAAGAATGCCCAGACCTTCCCCAACCAGCTCATCTCTTGACCTCCCCATTTCATATACTCCCTGCTCCCACCACTGAAATTTGCCCTGATTCCCAGGACAGCCAGTGCCTCATGTCCTTGTGGCTTTGTATGTGCTATTCCTGCCTTCTGGGCTGTCCTGCTTTCTGTGACTAATGAATTCCATCTTATCTATCAAGTCTCCTCTGTGATGCAAGTGAGCGGTGGTTCTTTTTAATCCCACCTATCCCTCCTCTCTCACTTATGAGGTCAGTGGTTATCAACAAAGATATTTCAAGCAGTATACCGTTCCATTTGGGTTAGAAATCACTGTTGTTATGTTAGAACTTTCTGGTGTAATTCTTAAAAAAAAAAAAAAAAACTTTCTTTGATTGTAATTATTTTTAGCCAGAATCCATTCTGGACTCAGAAAATGTAAGTTCTCTACTGCCTGACAAAGACACGTACAACCTATTTCTGTCTCAGAATGTTTCTAAAATTAGAGTGAACGTTATTTAACCACCACAGTTAAAATCAAAATGATGGATTCCTCTTAGGAAACCGGTCTTAAATTGTTTCCTCTCCTGGTGGTCAAAAAAACTCACTCTCAATTTGCACTATTAGGATCCCTGTCATCGTTTTTCACAGTTACACCGTGACTACCTTGGAGGAAGGTGAGGAATGCCGGTGTCACTAGGAGTCACTTCCGGTCTCTGCTCTAAGACCTGAAGATGCTTCCTGTGAGGTGAGAGCCAATCGCAGCACAGCTGGACAAAACACTTTCAAGTTGAAGATGAATATGCCTGCTACTCCTCATTTTCTGTTTTCCTCCTAGCCTGTCCACATTTCATCTAGAAGAAGAAAGAAAACTTTGATTGGTCTGATGTTTTAAGTAATTGGAATGCCAAGGAGACATTTACATGCTGGCCACTTCCACTTAGGGCTGAGTTAAGTAATTCTTAGAATTGGAACACTGCAAACTGCAAACTTAAATACAAGTTTTTCCATTCTGATGGTCAATTGCTCTACATAGAATGCAGTCCCACCAGCCTGGTTTTGAGTCCTGACACCTCCACTTTCTACCAGATACATGACTTCAGGCAAATCACTTCCTCTCTCTAGAGAAATGAATTCCTTTCTTACCTCAGGTTTCTTGTCCCCTCAAGAGAGGATCACAGCCATTGATGTTTAAAGATGCTGGATGACTCAAGGAGATCACATAATTACATGGCTTAGCAGACAGGAAGCACTCAATGAATGATTCCTTCTTGGAGAAGGTAGAACAGGAAATTTTACCTTGGCCACCTCCATCCCCAGTGCACTTAGCTAGCACCTAGCCCTCTGAGTGACAAAGAAAAAAGAAAAGACAGAGTGAGCCAGTCACTAGAAGTAGGTGACTTGTCCTGAGTTTTGCATTGAGCCATACTGCCAACCAGCTATGTGGCCTTGAGAAAATTGCTTAACCTCTCTGGAAGTCATTTTCTATAACATGTACAAATAAATCTATACTACCTCCAGGGAGTTACAAGGATCAAGTGATTTTGCATGTCAAAATATTTTGAGGAGATTCTCGGCCAAGATAGAGGCATAGGTAGATATACATTGCCTCCTTGCATAACCAAAAGAAGGATAGCAACAAATTTAAAAAATATCCAGAACTGCCAGAAAATCAAACCATACGGAAGTCTGACAACCAAGGAGTTAAAGAAGAAACATTCATCCAGACTGGTAGGAGAAGCAGAGCCAGGCAGCCAGGGTGGAGAGGACTCGTGGCAAGGCAGGACGGGAGCAGGCAAGACAGTGGCTGGTAGACTGGGCAAGGTGGCAGCTGGCAAAGGGGAAGCCCCATATTTAGGTGCGGATAAACTGGAAAGAACAACTGGGGAGCAAGAAAGATCACACAACCCAGAGTTTCAGCACCAGGAAATAAACCTCAAGATCTCTGACTGAAAAAACCTGTAGGGGTTGAGGCGGCAGGAGAAACTCCCAGCCTCACAGGAGGGTTGTTGGAGAGATCCACAGGGTCCTAGAATGTAAACAAATCTACCCACCTGGGGAATCAGCACCAGAAGGGCCCAATTTGCTTGTGGGTAGTGGGGGAAGTGACTAAAAAACAAGCTTAGAGTAGAGCAAGTGGCATTGTTCCCTCTCGGACCCCGCCCCCACATACAGTGTCACAACACAGTGAGGTAGGTTGCCCCTCCTTGGTGTATACCTAAGGCTCTGCTCCTTACAGACATGTGGAGACAAAAAAAAATATGTCCCAAATGAAAGAACAGAAAAAGCTCCAGAAAAAATGCAACTAACTGATGAAGAGAAAGCCAACCTATCAGATGCAGAGTTCAAAACACGGGTAATCAGGAGGCTCACAGAAATGGTTGAGTATGGTCACAAAACAGAGGAAAAATTGAAGACTATGAAAAGTGACACAAAGGAAAATGCACAGGGAACCAACGGTGAAGGGAAGAAAACTGAGACTCAAATCAACCGTTTGGAGCAGAAGGAAGAAATAAGCATTCAACCAGAACAGAATGAAGAAACAAGAATTCAAAAACGTGAGAAGAGGCTTAGGAACCTCCAGGACATCTTTAAATGTTCCAACATCCGAATCATATGGGTGCCAGAAGGAGAAGAGGAAGAGCAAGAAATTGAAAACATAATGAAGGAGAACTTCCTTCATCTGGCAAAGGAAATAGACTTCCAGGAAGTCCAGGAAGCTCAGAGAGTCCTAAAGAAGGTGGACCCAAGGAAGCACAGACCAAGGTATGTCATAATTACATTATCCAAGATTAAAGATGAGAGAATCTTAAAAGCAGCAAGAGAAGAGGAGACAGTTACCTACAAAGGAGTTCCCCTAAGACTGTCAGCTGATTTCTCAAAAGAGACCTTGCAGGCAAGAAGGGGCTGGAAAGAAGTATTTGAAGTCATGAAAGGCAATGACCTATATCCAATATTACTCTATCCAGCAAAGCTATCATTTAGATTGGAAGGGCAGATAAAGTGCTTCCCAGATAAGATCAAGTTAAAGGAGTTCATCATCACCAAGCCCTTATTATATGAAATGTTAAAGGGACTTCTCTAAGAAAAAAAGATAAAAAATACAAACAATAAAATGACAACAAAGTCACAACTATCAACAACCGAACCTTTAAAAAAAAAAACTAAACAAACAACCAGAACCAGAACAGATTCACAGAAATGGAGATCACATGGAGGGTTATCAGGGGGGAGGGGGAGGGGGGAAACCAGTGGAAAGGTGCAGGGAATAAGGAGCATAAATGGTAATTACAAAACAGACAGGGGGAGGTTGAGAGTAATATGGTAAATGAAGAAGCCAAAGAACTTACATGTATGACCCATGGGCATGAACTAAGGTGGGGTAATGATGGTGGAAGAGGCAGTACAGGCCTGATAGGAATAAAGAGGAGAAAAATGGGACAATTGTAACAGCATAATCAATAAAATATATTTTTAAAAATTAAAAAACAAAACAAAAAAAGTTTTTGAGGACCAGCACAGCCTCCACCATGAAGAAGTCATAAAGTATCTTAAAGAACACAAACAGGACACTTCCTAAAGGAACTCACGTGTAATGGCCAGATTTCAGCTGTGTTGCAGGTGGGAAGAGGGACATATTTAGGAGCAGGAATTCAGCACCTCTTTTATTACATGAGATCTTTGCCTATCAACTCTCCCCCACAGTCATATCAGGCCAAACTTCAAGTCAATTCCAGCCCCTTCCAAGGTTCCCCTTGGATATCAGCATCCACTCACAATCACAGTAACCTTGACCCTGGCCTAATGTTACAGTCAGCTGGGGACAGGGGCCTTAATACAGAATACCCAACCTCAGTTTCTACCCAATGCCCAGATTCTTGAATTGGACAATGCTTTTCAACAAAGAGTGATTCTGTACCCCACCCACACACACACATACCCAGTAGACACTTTTGATTGTCACAAGTCTAAGGCATTGCTACTGGCATCTTCAGGGTAAAGACCAGGGATGCTGCTCAATATCCCACAAGGCACACAACAGCCCCCACCACAAAGAATTATCCAGCCCAATATGTCAATAGTGGTGAGGAACCCTGGTCTGGGGGGAGGCCCTGTCATTGGTGTGTTTGGGAAGCTCCTCAGGTGATTCTAACGAGAGCCCCTGGGTTAATCAAACACTCAGCAATTAGCCTTGGGATATTAGTGTCTTTTAGATGAAGCCTCCACAATCAGCCAGCTGTTATTAAAGCATCAATAGCTGTGGCCAAATTAAACCCAGAGTTTAGAGCTCTTCAAGTATTGACTTATCCATTCCTTCTAGGGCAACAACCATCCAGATTTCCTCAGATGAATGGAGTTCCCAGGACATAGACTTTTCCATTTTAAGCCTGGAACAGTCCTGGGGACACTGAAAGAGGTGGGTCATGCTTATTTCTGCCTCTCTCTTGTTTCCCCCACTACTCACCCATCCATTATTTATTGAGCTTGTACAACATGCCAAGTCTATACATCCTTTTTATCTACATTAGCTCACATAATGCTCAGAACCCTAAGAGAGAGATGCTGCGATCATTTCATAGGAATCCAAGAGTTAAAGTACTTGACCATAGTCATCCCTCATATAGTTAAGTGACAGAGTCAGGACTTGAACCCAGGTCTCCCAACCCCACGGTCCTCACCGCTACATCATACTGCCTGACTGCTTCAGTGAGTGACTTGACACCCAGCACAGGGACTCAGGGATGCGAATCCCCGTCAGTCAGGAATACCCCTTCCAGGTTCTGCAGCATCTCTGCCGTTTCCATTGATCCCATCCCACTGCCTTTTATTTCCAGGGTGGGGCCCAGTCAATTAAAAAGAAAAGAATGTGAGGCCTGTAGATGACCTTCAGCCAAAAGTAATTAAACAAGGCAGCTCAGAATTACTGCAATGCTACAGACTTGCAGGTGAATGAGAGAGCAAAGAAAGCCATCTTGGGACTCCATTCCCGTCTCTCTGCATCTCATGTCTGCACTTCTTAATGCACAGATTATGACCTCCCTGGTGCAGAGAAGGAAAATGAGGCCAGAGAGGTGATCCCCAGAGCCATCTTCCTGGTAGGTGACTCTGGTGTTAGAACCCTCATCTATTTACCCTAGTGACCATGCTTTTAGCATTTCATTCCACATCTTGTAAGGAAGCCTGACCTCTTGTTGATTTAACAGCCCAACATGGGCAACGCGCCCCTAACAAATCCCAGATTATCTCAGGGAGGTGTTCATTTTGTGCGAACAGCGTTACACACATCCTGGGCTTTGTAGCACCCTTTCAAATATTGACCAGGCTCATTAAAAAGTTCCGAGAGAACAGGCTGTCTTTACATGGAGTGGGTACTGAGTTCAGAATGGCTGGTGTGATAACAGACCATGTGGGTTCCCTGGCACTTCCCAAGACCCTGGGATCCGCCTGTGTGCCCACACCCAATGTCCTCTGCAGACCTCCCCTCCCCCCTCCCCACACACACACTCACTCAGGTGCAAACCCTGTAATGCCCTGTGCATTTCTATGAAATAATATTTTATTAAGTAAACAAAGTGGAGGCATTCCCGTAGATTTATGAACAGTTCCTGAAGTCTCACTTGTTCGACCCACTGCGGATTTACAACCCTGCATTAACCTCCTGAGCGCTCATAACATTTACTAAGATAACGTTGGCAGGAGGGAGAAGGGCTTTTTATGGCCCAGTAATAATTACAAAATGCAGAGAGTACTCAGGAACCTGTTTATTAGTTGTGCTGGGTGTGTGGTCAGCGGTGGGATTGCACATTCCAAGATCAGCCCATTCCCTGATAAGCCGGCTTCCCCTTCGTGGCTCCTCTGGAGTCTGGTTCCTACTTTTAGGCAATGTGTCAACAGCGTGATCAGACAGCAAGCTCAGAAAGTACAGAAGGAGTGGCCCTCAACTTAAACTTCCTCCCCAGAGAATGTGCCTCAACTGCATCCTGAGAACAACCTGGAAGGAGGTGCTGGCCCTGGAGAGAGTTCAGTGCCCTGGGGTGCAACATCTCTCCCCTCTCAGAGAGCCAAGGATTGATTCTTTAGGCTCCATCTTGCAAAAAGTTTTGCTCAATGAAAAGGGAGAAATGTGTGCATTTGAGCATCTGGTAGATGGTGGCATTGGATGCTGAAGGGGAACTGAGAGAGAAGGGGTCTTGCAAAAATGACCTGGAAATATGAGGGGAATAAGCAATAGAGGAGTATTAATAATAATAACCGCAACAATCTGACTGCATATAAGAACAAAGTGGGGTGAGGGATAAAACTACAGGTGCCTGGACTCAACCAATTAAACTTGAAGTTCAAGGGGTATGGATAAGCATTGTGTTGTACAAATGGGTGCTAATGCTCAGAAGGGCTTTAGACCAGAGGATGGGATTGTCCCTGCCAAGTACTGCTCTGTTATTATGGCCTGGCTCCCGGCTCAAAGGATGGTTCCCAAACCAGCAGCATCTGCCTCACCAATAAGCTGTCTGGAAATGCAGAATCTCAGTCCCCGCTCCCCTCCACTTACTGAATCAGAAACTACATTCCAACAGGATCCTCCAGGATCCCTATGAACGTTCGGATCTGGGAAGTGCTGCAATTTGGCATCTATACCTCAGAAATGCCCAGTGGATCCCCTGTTTTATAGGGGAGGAAATTGAGGCTCGGAGAGGTGTAGCCGCCTGCCTGAGCTCACACAGAGCCAGAACCAGATACCAGGTCCCCCACACCTCCACATCTCACAGTCACACATACAGCCACTGATGGAGGAAATCTGGGCTCTGAGGCAGGTGCTCATGGGCCGGAGCTGAGAGTGAGAGCTGGAAGAGAGGGGCACCCTGGGGGAAGGGGCTCTGTGCCTAGTTGTCAATTAGTCACCCGTCCGACTGCAGCTGACAGAGAGGGGCCGCCTTCCTGCCGCCCCCCTCTGCCGCCTCTGCCCTCTCTCCCTTCCCCTTCCAGAGCCTCCTTGAGATTTGAAGCTCAAACAAGAGGGTATGAATAATGTAGCACAATCGCTCCTCTCGTCTACCCCAATCCTCAGAGGGTGAGCAAGGCTGCTTGTCTGCCTCATTAGTGGCCGTTCAACCATTTGATTTCAGTAACAATGAGTGTGCCTTCCTCGGAATTTTCATACCTATTTGCGTCACTGGAGTCAACACTGAATTTTTGAATCCACATGAAATTTTAATGGGGCGATCTGCATACTGTACACTCTCTCTTCTGTGCCCGCTGCCCCAGCCCTGGTCCCGACAGACAAGGAGAAGGGCTGAAGACGGACTGGTCACAGAGAAGTGGGGGAAACCCTAATGGACTCCCAGCTTGGAGCCCAGTAAGGCAGGGCGCCCCAGGGAGGGTCATGAGGTTCCTTCCAGCTAAGCTCGCTGCACCCAAGGTGAGCAGCTTCCAATTTCAGGTTAAAAGTTAAGAAGTCAACTGTGGAGCCTGTAAGCTTCCCCATTCCCCATCTGTGTGACCCAGGGTAAGTTGCTTCACCACTCTGAGTCCCGGTTTGCTCATCTATAAAACGGGGATTACAATAGAGAGTTGTTGGCAGGGTGAAATGTAGATCCCTTAACCCAGTGCCTGCCACACGAGAGGCGCCCAATACATAGTAGACATTTTATTGACAACATTATTATTATTCATTTTCCTCCATTTTTTCATCCTACATACATAACTGGAATTCTGTGCTTGGCATAACATGATCACATCCGGGATTTTTCCATCCAGGCTTTAATTTGGGTAGCTGACAAACCTGAGTTGATTCCAGCTTCAGTCCTTACAAACTGTGTAACTTAGAGGAAGTGACTTTTCCACCCCGAGCCTCAGTTTTCTCACCTGTGTTATGGGGAGAATAAACCCCAACTTGTAGGAATATCATCAGGATCCAGTGGGAAAATGGATAAAAGATGACTCGCATATGTGTCACACAGAGCAGGCATCACACACAGGAGGGTGTTTTTTATTCCAAGTGCACTGTTTTGCACAGTTTAGCATCTCCGAATTTGAGGTACCTCTTGCCATTTCGATAGCGCCTCAGAATCCATGAAATATAATGAATCTTTTTAATTGAAGATATTTATTGAGTACTCGCTTATGTGCCAGGCATGTGCTAAAAGCTAGCTCACGTAATCCTTGCAGTAATCCACAGGGGCAGCCCTTTTAGGATGGGGGCACTGAGCCCCAGAGAGGTGACACAGCCTGTGCTAGGTCTCATAGCTGTTTAGGGAGAAGCCCAGGTTTGCATATAAAGCTCCTAGCCTTAGCAACTGTGATCTGCCGGCTCCACTCCACCCCCATTGGACAGGTAAAGAGAGGACCAGGAGTTGGTGCAATTTGCCCAGAGCACCATGACTTGTAAGTGGCAGAGCAGGGATTGAAACCCAAGTCCATGAGACCCCAGATGCTGAGTTATTTCTGCTACGACCACACCATGGCAGAGGTGAATGGAGTGATTGCTTCATAAACTGGCTCTGCAGCCCGGGACACCCTTGCCAGAACCTGGAGATCTGCTTCAAATTTCCAGGTATCTTGCCAGTGGCTCCATATCTCCAACCCTCACTTTTTTCAACTGTAAGTGGAGGTGACAATTCCAACCTCTCAAAAGTGTTGTGATGACTAACTGGAACAATGCATAGCCATGGGCTCTACAACACAGAGGAAGCCCTCCAAATGCGAGTGGTGATTGAGGACAGAGGAAGGCAGGGGCCCTGAAAGCTGGAGTGGGACCTTGGGGCTGGGAGGAGCAACGAAGGGGTCTCCGGTCCACTTCACACTACTAACCTTCTTCCTAAGGGGAGCCCCGTACGGAAATTCTCCTACCCCACCTGACACAGAGATGGGAGCAAAAAGAAACACAGTCCCTACCCCACCCACTGCTGCCCAGTATTTCTCACCCAGTATAATGAAATGGAAGGAATTTCTGCTGAGAACGGTGATTACTAACCTGCCAAGATGAGTGAGAAAAATCAATTCCGAGAGTGCAGGAGGGTAGGAACTCAGCTGAGTGGGGGAAGCACGGGAGAGAGGGGGGAGCAGGGAGACAGAAGGAAGGGAGAGGGAGGGAGAGAGAAAGAGAGGAAAGAGAGAGAGAGAGACAGAGATGGATCAACCTCAAGTCCCATGCAGTGACAGCAGACTCCAAGGGGACTTATCCTCAATCCCTCGCGCCATTTCTCCCTCCAGTGATTAGAAGAGAAGATTGAGGGAGTGGGCTCAGGAGGTGACCGTGTGCTTTGCACAGACTTAATAGGTGGGGAGCAGGACCAAGGTTCAACATTTCTAATAAGCTCCAGGGGTTGCCAATGCCGTTGCTCGGGTGATGAGACTTGGCTGAAGATAGAAACAGCCCACTTGTCAATTCGTGAATCTATACCACAAATTATTCCCAAGTGCCTACTACATACATTTTTAAATGGAGAGCCTGTCACCAAACACACAGTAGGTCTGTCTCCTTGACTGTTACTTGAGTGACATTTTCAGTAATTGTTTTATTGAGGTGAAATTCACCTATCACAAAGTTAACCATTTTGAGGTGTATCTCTCAATGGCATTCAGTAACTTCACAGTGTTGTACAACCATCACTTCTCACTGCAAAACGTTTTCATCACCCCAGAGAGAAACCCCTCGCCCACTAAGCAGTCACTCCCTTTTTCCTCCTCTCTCCAGACCCTGGCAGCCACTGATCTGCTTCCTGCCTCTGTGGATTTACTTGCCCTGGATATTGCGTGTAAATGGAATCATCACAAGCCATGTGATGTTTTGGGTCTGGCTTCTCTCACTCAGCGCCAGATGAGTACTCATACACAAGTATTTATAGCAACACACAATATCCAAAGAGAAGAAACAACTCAAATGTCCATCAACAGGCGAATGGAAAAACAAATGTGGTGTATCCATCCATAAAACGGAATATTATTCAGCAATAAAAAAGAATGAAGTACTGATATATGCTATAATAGAGATGAACCTTGAAACTTTTATGCTACCAGTATATAATCAGCTTTTAAATGATGCTTCTTGACCTTTATGGGTATAATTGCGCTCCTGGATGACCCAATCCAAGTGTTGGGTCACACCTCTCACTCCAAACAGATATTGGCTGAATGTCCACCATGGGCAGGATGCTGGACACATCAAGGTTAAGGGTCAATCAAACCAAGATTAGAATTCGCCTACTTACTGACTTGCCCCCATGACCTTAGTTGAGTTCCCTTCCATTCGTTCTCTAAGCCTCAGATTTCTCATCTGCAAAATGGGATTCCAGATTTCCCCTGGGTTGGCCCAAGACTTCCATTACATAGGATGAGAGCTCTGGGTCAGCTGCAGAACTAGATACATGTCAATAACTGTCTCTATGACTGAACAAGGGGGAAACTGAACCTGCCACCAACCTGGGAATTTGGGAGGCAGGACCCAGAGGGTGGCAGGACAGTTAGCAGCACAGGTGGAGTGGCTCTGGTACTAATGAGGGATCACAGGAAGTGACCACTGTCACGTTGGATCCCAGGCCCTGCTCAGGGCCCACCAGGCGCATCTGACCAGCATTGTCCCCCTCCCCATCTCTGGCTGCACCCCAGCCCTCATCCAGCCCTTCAACTATCTCATTTCATAGTTGAAGAATTAGAGACCCAAGGAAGAAAAGCGATTTGCTCAGAGTCTAACAGAGAACTGTTCTTTCATGTGCTATTGACTTTCAGTAAGATGGCAGATTGAACTCACCCCTCTAATATATTTCCCTCCATAAAACCCAATAAAATTACAATAAAGGAATCTTAAAAGGCTTATGCGTATACAGACAGGGAAAATGAAGGGAAAACAATAGCCATACAGTGTGGAAATTAGAAAGCGGGTGGATGGTAGAAGCTAACACAGCAGATCCGGGCCCAGGATAAGATGAGTGGAGCTCCCCAGACCCTCCCCTCAAGTAGTGCGTTGTCTTTGGGGGGCAAAGAGAGGCAAAGCCAGCAAGTCAACGTGAAGAGTCCTTCAACAACGGTGTGTGTATAAAGGACAGGAGAGTCCCCAAAGAGGGAGCAATCAACTCTCTTGCGGTGGGGGATGGCAGGATGGGTGGGTAAGTGTTGCAAAGGGCACAGGACTTGGAGCCAGTCACGGAAGGGTGACCGAGAAGAGCAGGGGAGGCACTTCCAGCTGCAGGACCAGTGCGCGCAAGGACAAGGAGCAAGAATATGAAACTTTCAGAGCCCTGGAACCAATCAGAGTGGCTGAGGCCAGAGACACCCTCAGGTGCCACATCGTGAAGGACCTCATAAGCTGGAACTCAAGGGCACTCGGGAGCTACTGAAAGGTTTTGAACAGAAAAGGGCAAGGTTTCCAAAAGATCACTCTCATGAGTTTAGAACAGAGGAGTTGTTAGAATGCCCATTTATGTCTCATTCCCTTCTCCGCCTTTTTTTTTTCCCAGAAGCTTTAATTGACCACATAGTGTGCGCACAGCCCGGCGCTGGGTGCCTGGGACCAGGGGCCAGTATTCACACACGAGGGCATGGGGGTGATCAGTCTGATTAGTCATGAGCAGCAGTCACTGGGCTCCGTCTTCATGTGCCACCTCCTGCTTCTTGGAAAAGACTTCCACCAACTGTCAAATGCGCACCTGCTGGCCAGCGCACTCACATAAAAGTCTGTGGAAAAAATGGATTATATTCATTCTCTTAACCTCACCCCAACCCAGACATAAATCCTCTCTGTTTATAACACTTCTGGCATTTTGTGCATTTTGCCGAGTGACATAAAATGACAATAAATTTAGGCCCCACCAGCAGAAAAGTACCTAAGATGCCACATGTCACTAATATTGACAGGTTCTAAAAGTAAAACTTGGAAACGGTTCAGGCGACATAAATTAAAATAAAAATATATACTTTGTCCTTGAGAGAGAATCAGCTAAAATTAAACCTTGGTGTGGGCGGGATGTCCAGGAATATGATAAAGAAATGTCAGGGATGCCTGGCTCAGAATGGAGTTGCAGACAAGGAGGCCCAGAAGGACCCAAGAAAACCCCAGCCGGCCTTGGATGGAAGAAAGGGACTCTTTCTTAAAGCCACACTGCCCCATACTCTAGTTACTACCTTCACATGGCTCTTCACATTTAAATTTAAAGTAACATTTAAATACAAGGCTACTCTAATCTAAATTTAAATGCAATTAAAATTCAGTTCTCTACACCCTGCCCAGTGGGGCTGAGTTTGTTGGAGTGTTGGTCCATGCACTGAAAGGTCATGGGTTCGATCCTGGTCAGGGCACATACCTAGGTTGCAGGTTTGATCTTCAGCTGAGGCACCTACAGGAGGCAAGAGATTGACGTTTCTCTCTCACATCATTGTTTCCATCTTTCTCTCCCTTCCTCTCTCTCTAAAGTCAATAGAGACCTCTCCTTGGGTGAGGATTTTTTTTAGATATAGTTCCTCAGTCACACTTGCCACATCTCAAGTGCTCAGTAGCCACTGAGTGGCTGTTGTATTGGACAGCAGGTCTAGAGCACCGTCCCAGACGGCTCTGGCAGACAGTCCGTCTCAGAGCAGGAAGCACGCCTGATGCTCTCCAGGGCAACTGTCATCTGTGAATGTCCTCCTGTCTTCTGATCTCCTTAGCCGTCTCCCCTTGATATTTTTCCTTTCCTTCTCTCTGTCTCTGGCAACCCGTCTGCCTAACCCCACTCACTTTCTCTCTCTCTCTGCCTCTCTCTTCTCTTTCCCTCCTCTTTTCCTTATTTCTCAAAAACATAAATAAATTAGATTCACAAGTCTCCTCCGGACATGAAACAAGGGTTCCAAGTCCTATCTGACTACTCACCAGCTGTGACTGTAGCGTGCCTGTCCTCCCAGCTGCTAATCAGAGGGAGAATGCTACCTACTGTGCATGGCTTTTGAATGCAATCACATGTTTAGTGGCCACATAGTAGGTGCTCAGTAGACACAATTGTTTGCTTTCTTCTCCTTGGTCACAAACCATCAGAGGTTTGCAAGAATCTACCAGATCCTCATCAGCTCAGAATGCAAGACACACTGCATTTTTCCAGTTTCATCCCTGGCTCCAGCCCAGTCAACCCCCTTCCCACATTCCAGAAGTGCCATATACCTTCTGACTGCCCTACCTTGGCACGTGCTGTTTGCCCAGTCTGGGGTGCCCTTTCCTCCTTTGTCTACCTTTGATGACCCTGCTTTCAGTGGGGGTCCAGCTCAGAGGCCACTACACCCTCCTGGTGACTTTCCCTCAACCACCATGGCTCCTAACACAGGATGGGCTGATGGTAGTGGCAAGAAAGAAGGGGGATAGTGAACCCCAGAGAAAGTAAAGGGCTGGACTGGATCATTTGAGGAAAACTGGAACCTCAGGCTGAGATGACCCATTTCATTCATCCAATCAACATTTATTGGTCACCTACTGTTTGCATGCCCCCACCCAGCTGGATACAGAGGTGTGCCAAGCAAATCCCTTTCCCAGAGAAGTCACAGCCTGATGGGGAAATCGTCTCCTGAGTAAGGCTGACACAGTGTGATCAGATCTGGCCACACGAAAGGGGACTTTTAGTCCACCTTAGGAGGGTGCAGAAAATGCCTCCAGAGCTGGCCTTTGGAACAAGGGGACAAGGGCTTGCCACAGAGAGGCTGGAATTTGTGGGATGGGCATTCCAAGAAAGGTGACAGCAGGAGCAAAGGCATGTGAGAGCATAGTGACTTCAGGGACCCAAGTCACTCAGTGGGACTGAGCTTAGGTAGGGAGGAAGAAGGAACAAGAGGGAAGACGGGGTCAGGTGTGTCAAAGGGGCAAAGCCAAACAGGACCGATAGGCTGGCTGATAAGTTGGGGCCTAATTCTGGGAAGTCGCAGAAGAGTTTTAAGCAAAGGACAGCTATGAACATAGAGACACTTCAGAAATCTCTCTGACTACACTGGGGAGGGTAGATGGTGCAGGGCGAGGAGGTGCAGGGGGGGAAATGGAGTCAGGAAGCCTGGGGGAAGGCTATTGTAGGCTGGTCAATGGCGGAGATAGAGCAGGGCAGGATGGAGGCAAGGGTGGTCCCATCTTGAGTCTTAACAGTGCCCCCTTGGGCTGCTGCTGCCTCCAGCATGTAAGCATGTAACCACCTCCCCCCTCCCTGCCAGCCCAGCAGCCTTCTGGCTGCACAATTTGTGAAGAACATTATGTAAATGGGCTTTATGCAAATCCAGCCTCTCTCCCCACTCGCTGGACTCCTGAACCCTAATTAACTTGCCAAAGCCTAATGTTGCAGTCCCCTCTACGCCAGCCCTGCCCCCCGCCCCGCTCCCCCAACCAAGAAATCCATCTTCAGAGGCAAGCGGCCTAATCGCTCCCTCATTTGGATGTGTGGGCTGTCGCGCACACCGTTAGCCGGCAGGAGAAGGCGGCATTTCAGCCAGCTGACACTTCTGCTTCCGATACAGCTCCAAAATAAATGCTTCTCCCCACCCCCCTCCCCACTTTTTTCTTTCTTGCCTTGAGAACCAGAAACAGCTCTGGGGGAAGTTGCCGCATGTCTCATTATCTTCAAGTCTTTCTTTTATCACCTTGCATCACCCTCCCCTCCCGTATCACAAAGTCTGGGGCCCAATACTCTCTCTTGCCTCCCTCAAAAAACGCACTCAAAAAAGGACCAGGAGCAGTTGTTGTCCCAATCAAACCAGCAAGGGTTTATTCTGCTTCTATTTCACGCAAGGCACTGTTTATGAACTTACTCCTAAACACAGGTTTTTGACCTGGAAAAGACCTCAACAGCATCTCTTCCCGCCTCCTTGATTTGAAAGATAGTCGAACCTAGCTTCAGGGAGCACCAATGACCTATCCAGGGTCACACCGCAGAGTGGACTCAAACCCAGCCTCACTGCCCTCAAGGCTGGCTTCCTCTCCCCCGCCCAGCCCAACCTCCCTGCGTCCCAGACAGCCCAGCCTGAAGGAGCCTTTCTTGACAGTTTTGTGCATGCTCACTTTCAAGTGCACAACAAAGCAAAATAAAGGCTTTTCCAGGAAACAGGAAGAATTGTGTTGTCAGCCGGTTCCTGCTGCTGCAGCAAATCCCCTGGATGCAGCTCCAAAGGCAGAAACGGGTGGAGGCAGAGCGGGGTGGTTAGTGCCTCTGGAGCTCCGGAGGGCAGAGCACAGTGTTTAAGGCTCTGTGCTGTAAAGGGGTGTTTGAAAGATGCAGCATCCAGGACATCTGCTAGAGTTTGGTCTGACAATACGGAATGGGAAGAGCAGAGTGACCATTCCTTCATTCACTCATCATGTATTCGGGAAATATTGATTGTCAGGAGTGCCCGGCCCAGAGTGGATTCCTAAAAATAACACATTCTGCCTGCAGAGCCTGGTAGCCCACTTGTCACCCGCTGAAGGAGACCAAGATCACCATATGCAAACAGCCGTCTGACACCACATCTTTTCTTGCTGGCCAAGCGTCCCTCCCTCCACCCCCGGCATCTGTGCATATGAATTTTAAAAGGGTCCACATTTGGAAATCCCCAAAATCATCTTGTCTGTTCATTTTTGTTTCTGAAAAGGGGTGATGCCTGCTTCTGCTTAATCCTGAGGGGCAGTTTTTCACAACGAAAGAATTTGGAGTCCCATGTACAAGCTTCAAATCCTATGACCCCAGGCAAGGCACAGCTTTCAAAGCCTGTATTTTCTCATCTGCAAAAGGGGTTCCATAACAGTCCCCACCTCGCAGGCTAAAGTGGTGACTAAATGGTGAAATAGATAAATATAGAAACTACCGCCTGCCCTCTGCGATAGAAGCCTGTCTGTTGAAGCCGTTATCAACTTCTCATTGCTGTTTCAAAAACAAAGGGAGGACACCAGAGTTCTCACAAGAATTGCATGATTAGGGTTCAGTGACATCAGAGATACCATCGAAGAAAGCTTCAGAAAACACTTTGGTCTAGTTACTTCATCTCTTCGAGCTGAAATTTTCTCAGCTGTAAAATGGAAATAATAAAATCAGCTACCTGGTGGGGATATGAGAAGGGAAAGGCGTGGGACTGTGTGTTCCAGGAATCCTGGTTAGAGAACGAGACCGAGGAGTCTGAGTTATAACTCAGTGACGGGGGACTCCTTTAATTAATTAATTAATCAAAAATTACTTACTCAGGTTGTCCATTAAGAAAAGGGCTTTCCCCCCAAACTTATGAAGGGTGATTTAAATGTATCCAATAAATATCGGATTATGCTTTGATTTCTATTTGGGAGGAAAACACAATAAAAATGCTTTAAAGGTTGTGGAAATGAAAACCATTTGCTTATTCCAAAAGAAGACAAATCACGATCTCTGAGAATAAGCACTCAGACTTGGATTTGGAGCAGGATTTATATCCCAAAATTCCAAACTCTCATTTTAAACAGATAGAAGGTATGGTCCAAAAGTCATTCTTGGCAATAGATTCAATGACAAACGCTAGGATATGCTTTATAATTATTACAGAGCTTTCCCACAATGTCTTCCCACCCTTTTGGCTTTGGAATTTTTCTTAAGGGGCAATGGAATGTCACTACAGATACCAGTACAGTTTAAGTTCATGGCCAGCAATCAGTCTTGGAGACATCCTTAGTCCTGTAATGCAAGAAGGCCTCATTTACCCTGCCAGCTCCTATTAACTGATAGCAGGGGCCTGAAGTACTGTGTTAAGAAGGATTCTGATGTCACGTTTAAGCTCAGTACCAAAGAGTGACTTGCTGAGTCGTGATGCCTCCTGTGGAGCTGGGTGGTAGTCGTACCTGCGTGCCTCACGTTCGCCAACCCCGAGCTAATCTAGCCCCTGTGTTTGATGGTGAGAGAAGCTGAAGCTCAGAGAGGGTAATCGACTTGCCAGGGCCGAATAAACATCTCCTAGCTCCATGTCCGGGTCTATTTCTTCTCCATCATGATGCATAAAGGCTCTTAATCAAGGCCCAGTGGTCTCTATGAAGCAGCCGTAACATTTGGCATTTGCTCCACTATTTACCCATCTTATAGTTCTGAAAAGATTTGCAGTGATCACGCACCAGAAATACAGATATTAGAGAGAAATGCTTGCATTAGAAGAGGATTATCATAAAATAGGCAAGGTAACCTGGACAAAGGGAATATGAGAATAAAAAAATAAGACACAGCTAAAAGTTTGGCACACAAAATGCCATCGCTCCGTAGGTGCCAGGCAACTGTGGCCAAAGCAAAGAAGGAAATAGGAGTCTAGGAGCTTAAAGATGGAAAATTTAGCCAATTGTTCAAAAGAAGCAGATTTCCTTGGTGTTCCCTGGAAGAAGTACCTCCCATGCTCACGCCTAAGCAGCTGTGATGCCGTGAAGGACACTCCTCAAAGACATGTCTCCAGAAAAATGAAGCAGTCTTGATACCTTGAAATGATATCATCTTGATACCATTCACTGACTGGGAGTGTCTGTCGGTGAAGGTTGAGGACGAGATGTCCAGGTGTGGTCCGAGAATTCAAAACTGTTGCTGTCCAGGTGGCCAATGACCACCATGTTTCCAAAGCCAGGGGTCAGGACCCAGCGTTCATCTTACTTGACCTCCTGGCCGTCTTTGACAGAGTGGATGGCCTTGCCCTTGGTCTGCTCCACTCCCAGGGCCCCACCTTCTTTGGGATTTCCTCCTACGGGAAGGCACTGTGCCTGGGGCTTCTCCTTTCCTCCAATGTCTGGACGTCGCAGGCCCCAGGACCCAGCCCTCGGGCTTTCTCTAAGCTGCCTCAGGTCCTGGTGAGCTCACAGCTTCAGAAACATCCTTGGACTGATGCCTTCAAAATGTGTGTCTGTAGCCTGTCCTCTCTGCTAAACACCAGAGTCGTGCATTGGCCTGCCCCTGTGACATCCCCACCTGGACACTAATAGCATCTCGAACCTCACACGTCCCTCATCAGAGTCTTGATGCCACACCACCCTTTCTCCAACCTGTAACCACGCCCCAGTCCTCCCCATTTCAGGAAATCACACCGCTGTTTACCCAGTTGCTTGGGCTAGACACCTACGACTCATCTTGTCACATCCAGTCTCCAATTTGTCAACCAGTCCTACCAACCCAACTATAAAACTGTTTCAAGTGCAACCGTCCCTGCTCTACTCTACCATGACTTCCTGGGCCAAGTCACCTTCCTTTTCTGTCTGGAGGGAAGGAAAGCCTTCTCTCCAACCTCCCTGCTTCCACTCCCCCTGCAACCTGTTCTCCAGACAGCAGCCAGAACAATAATTTTCTTTTTTAAATGTTTTCACATCATTTTTATTGTTATTCTATTACAATTGTCCCAATTTTTCCCCCTTTGCCCTCCTCCACCCATCCCAACCCCGCTCCCACAGTCAATCCCCACACTGTTGTCCGTGTCCATGGGTCATTCATACATGTTCTTTGACTGTCCCTCCCCTTCTTTCCACCCTTACACCCCTCCTCCCTCCCCTCTGGTCACTGTTAGTCTGTTCCATGTTTCCCTGACTGTGGTTCTGTTTTGTTCATTAGGTTCCTCTTATATGTGAGATCACATGGTATTTTGTCTTTCACTGACCGGCTTATTTCACTTAGCACAGAGGTGGAGAAAAGGGAACCCTAGTGCACTGTTGGTGGGAATGCAGACTGGTGCAGCCACCATGGAAAACAGTATGGAATTCCCTCAAAAAACTAAAAACAGAACTGCCTTTTGACCCAGTGATTCTGCTGCTGGAAATATATCCTAAGAATCCCAAATCACCAATTCAAAAGAACTTATGCACCCCTTTGTTCAGAACAGCGCTATTTCCAGTAGCCAAGTGCTAGAAACAGCTTAAGTGTCCATCATAAATGAGAGGATAAAAAAACTGGTACTTTTACATAATGGAATATTATACAGCAGAAAGAAAGAAGGAACTCCTACATTTGCAACAGCATGGATGGAACTGGACAACAGTTATTTTTAAAATGCCTAGCCCTCCAATGACTTCGCTATCACCCTAGAAGCCAAGGTCCTCACAGTGCATTGTGTGGGCCCTGATTCATGTCCCCCCTGCTCACTCTGCTCCAGTCACACCAGGTCCTGCTCTCCTGCTGGGGCTGCTTCTCTCAAGACATCTGCATTTACTGATCTCCCCTCCCAGGATACTCTTTTTCCAGATAGCCCATGGCTTTCTGAGATCTAAGCCTGTCCACATACCCTCTATTGAAGCTGTCATTGTCATCAATTTCTGATGACTGATGAAATATGACCTCCTCCAGGAAGGTGGTATTTTAATGGACCTTACTAGTCTCCCAACTTCTACCAGCTTCCTTCTCACCTCTTATCAGCCTCCTACCCAATCCCTACCAGCATCCTTCCCACCTCTTACTAGCATCCCTCACCCCCCTACCAGCTTCCATCCCAAACCCTAGTGCTTTTCCCCACCACCACCAGGAAAAGGTCTCATCTGTCTCTTCCCCACTATACTCTGTGGAAGCAGGGACATTAGCCTCATTGCTAACCACTGTATCCTCAGTACCCTGCACATAGTAGGTGCTCAATAAACACATGTTGCATGAATGACTCTTTCATAGTTGGGCTTATTTCCAATACATTTTTGAACTAACTACTCTGGTGTCATCAATCTGCGGGAGAGCAGGGTAGATTCTGGGCCCCTCATCTGTGGCCAGCTTGCCTGCAAGAACCCACACTGGGGGTTTTGCCTTTGAAAGTGGTGCATGGAGTCACGTCTGTCCACTTGGCTGATGCCACCAGAGACACCCCAGTGATTTCCACAGTATCCCCTTATTCATAAATATCTTCCCTTGCTGTCAGCTGACCCCTTGGATCTCACCAAAGGAAATGCTGTCAACAAATCCCAATAAATTGCTAAAGACCCAAGCAGACCAGGTCAATTTACAGCAGGTTCTGACTTTAATAATGTTTTGTCTTAGATTTGACCCTAATTATAAATCATTTGCAACTGTACTTTAAACTATAAGCAAATCTTACATGGCATTCTTATTATCTACTTAATATCGTGGCGAGAAAGATTTACGGGATTGTGTTCTGGGAATTAAGCAAACGAGGAAACTTTTAGGTGAGGGCGAAACACATGAAAATTATAGTTTTGTCATAAAACGTTGATTGATCAATGATTATTATAAAACTGTGGTAACTGTGCTGGCGTCAACATAAATCTGTAATTGGCTGGATTTATTCTTTTTCAAAATACCATATTTCCTACCGTTTTGCCCATCGTGTTAATCTGCGTCTGCCAGATTTACTGTGGTTTTAACCTAATCAACTCCATTTAGCTTATGCATGTGTGTGTGAATGTATGTAGTATGTATGTACATGTTTTAGATAGATACATAGATGTACAGATAGATGCATTGCTCCAGTTGCTCTTAATTTTCAGTGGTTTGTGCTTTTCTTCAAATATAATTTTTTAAATATTTGAAGAAAACCACTTGGCTGTATGGAGCCAATTATGCCACAGAAACGGGCGTAAAGCGCTGTTTCCCCAGTCACTCCTCTGGGCTGACCACACAGAGTAATAATCCTGCATCTGAGGAGGTAGGAGGACTGCAAAAAGGTCATGAGTCAAGTTCAAATCTTGGCTGTGCCATTCACTGGCTGTATCACACTGAGGAACCTACTCCAACGCTCTTAGCCTCAGTCTCCTTATCTGTAAAATGGGCATAATACTCCTACTTCAGAGGCTACTGTGAGGCTCAAACAAAATAACCAGTTTGACTGGTTAGCCTGGGGCTAACGCAGCAGAAGCTCAGTACTTGTTGTGGGTTCCCCCACCCCCCCTTCCCATTCAGGGGGTGGACCTGGGAGGTGGGCAGGGCAGCATTCTGTCCCCCAGAGGGACCATCCTAGGGAGAGAGAGCTTGTCCTGGCACCAGGGGGAACCAGACCAGACCTTAAAATCACCCTCTATCAACAGGACCAGGGTGCTCACAGGTCCAGATCACAGCCACACCAGGGCCGACAAGCACATTTGTGTCTACAGTACAAATGTAAAATAATAATAAGAAACAGCCATGCCCACTCCATTACTAAGCACCTCCCTTTTGTCAAGTTCTATGATCGTCTTTTTTTATTTTATTTATTTCTTTATTGTTATTCAAGTACAGTCATCTCCACTTTCCTACCACCACTTTCCCCCACCCCACCCACACCCACCTCCCACCCTCAATCCTTCCTATGCTCAACTCTTTATAGACTTAATTTTGCTAAAGCCTAGCAATGCTTACTACCTTATTGACTTGGACATGCGAAAATTAAGATCTCAGAGATGTGACTTACCTAAGTCACACAGTTAACAAGCGACAGAACCAAGACTCCAAACCCACAATCATAGGCACTGAGTTTTGCTCCTCCAAGGGTCCCTGGGCCTGTATGTCCCTTCAAGCAGTGACCTTCTCTTCTGGGCACGGTTGCGTCCGGAGCTGATGGCTCTGTCCCAAGGTTTACCCAAGGAAAAGGCAGGCCTGATACAGCCATTTGGTCTCTTCCTCCCTAATTGCTAAGGACAGAGACGAGAAGTAGCCAGTTTCAGGTTGAAACCTGCCCTTCTCTTCCCGCAGACTTTTGCATTTGGATTGAAATGTGCTTTCTTTTCCTCAATTCCCACCATGTCGCCAGTGAAGAATATTTTCTGAAGACCTATTCTAAGTCACTGATTCGCACTCTCTGTTCTCAAGCCGTCCAGGGTCAAGAGAGTCAACCGCAGCTAAATGAACCCAGACATTCGATTTCACCAAAAAGTAAACACTGCAAGCCATGAAAAAAAAAATTGGTGGTTTCAAATATAACTTTCATGTTCAATCTCCTCTCCTCCATTCTCCCCGCAACACACACAATCTCTCTCCCTGCCTGTTTTCCACCCTAACCTCCCTTCCTCTTATCTCCTTCCTCTGCTTCTTTTCTTCGATCTTCTCTCCCTCCTTCTTTTAATCTCTGCTTCTTTCTCTCAGTTCCTTCTCCCTCTTGCTTCTCTCTCCTCCTTCCTCTATTTTTTCTCTCTTCCTATCTTCTTCTCTCCTGTTTTAACGTATACCCAGGATTTTGTTTTTATTGGGTATGGTGAGGCCAGCAGGTCAGGAGGTGATGGCCAACTGTCGTTGAGAAGATGGTTTATTACTCCCAATTCCCAGGAGGAGGGGGCTCATCACGCCAGGCAGAGCCGCTCAGGGAAGCCCCAGGGTCGGTCAGCAGGCAGAGGAGGAAGGGGAAAGCATGCATGTGAGACTTGATTGTGGTTTTTGCAGGAACTGCTGAGGCCGAGCAAGCCTATTTAGGACCAGCTAGCTTGAATAATTTCAGCAGACTCTGAGCTATGTAGGCGTGGTCTCTGGCTGTCCGGCACCTGGCCCTGGGGCTGTTCAGGCAGGGAGCCGGTGTCCTGCTAAAAGGAGGGGCGTGTGGTTGTGGACTTCGGTTGGTTGGTTTTTATATCAAACATGCGCTAGAAGGGGAGTTGTTTGCTTTCTCTGGAAATTAGGCAACCTCCCCAGGTCTGCAAGGCCCCAAGATGTCAAAGCATCACAAAATACAGAAAATACTTTAAAAAATACTAACGAATACAGCTTCCTTGTTCTCTTCTCCCTCGCCCCTCTCTGCCTGTGAAGAACACATCACAAAGATTCAGGTGAGTGGTAATAAAAGGCTGGGTCGTGTGGTTGACGGGAAAGCGGGAAAGCGGGAGAGGCAGTTTCAAGAATCACTGGGGAGGCGGAACCCGGGTTTTCAGAGACTGGATGTGACTTCTGCCAGAGGAGGAGAAAGCTCCGCTTAACTCCGCCCACCAGCCCGGCTCCACACCTTCGCCTCTCAGCAGCAGCCCCTTATTCTGGCGGTGGTGGCAGCCATGTCCTTGCCCTGTCACCATCCTGTGGGTTGCTTGTTTTGCCCAGCCCTGGAATTACCCAAATCCCCTTAAATACATGGCTGCAAATGAGGACACTGGGAAAAAAAAAAGCAATAATTGTGACAGTAACTCACAGGGCCAGGCCTGACACGTCTCTAATTGCCTGCTAAAATTGTCGCTGTCTCCTAAAGTGCAAATTATCACCCGAAATGACAAGAATAATGAATGAGTAACTCTGATGTAATGCAACAATTAGTCCTCAAAGACACTGTCTAATATGGTAATTCAGAACACCCACTCCTTGTTATTAAGTGCCTGATAATTATTTAATTATCTATCTGCCAGCATGATTTACTTGGTTTATTTAGCTGCAGATGTGGGCAGGGGCATTTGGGTTTAAGGTCAGAGCGAGCTGGCCCCTCTGTTGGCCGCCACGGTGGTTTGCTTGGGTGCTGGAGGCTGCTGTCTGTCTGACGCCCCTAATTGGCTCTGGCAGTCCTGACCCAGAGTCAGAAAATCCTCTCCTCTCCACCCTCAGCCCCGCTCTGGGGTCACTCAAGGGCCATGCAGACCGGAGCTGAGGGGCCCTGCTTTCCCCTTGCCCATCTGGACCCCCTACAAGTGTTCGGAGTATTGGGGGTAAATGGCTACCCCACCGCGGTCAGTGAGAGCGTTCACTCTGCCACTCTGCGCTGGGCTCCGTGCCGAGGCTTACCCCGGTGTCAGCTCCTTTCATCTTCTCAGTAGCGCCAGAGGGCACAACTGGTGTTGGCATCTGACCTGGAGGGAACTGAGGCTCAGAGAGGTTAGGTCACTTGTCAGGGGTCCCACGGGGAGCAAGTGGTGGGGCTGGAACCGGCCTTTTTGTCTCCAGAGCCACTATGCTCTCCTGGACCGTGGTGGCCACCAGGGTGAGCTGGCCCCAGAGTGTCGGTCACAGATTATTCCAGAACCAGTGCACAACTAGAAGAGTCTGGGCCAAGGCTTGGAAGGGTCAGACTTGTGGTCTCCAAATCACAAAATGACTGATGAGGAGAGAGGAAACAGTATTTAACCAGAGCCAAGGAGGAGAAGCTACTACAAAGAGATGAACTTGTCATCTGAAATGGGACCGCTTACTTGCTGAACCTATGTGGGCAAGTTACTACACCTCTCAAAGCCTCAGTTTCCATGTCTGTAAAATGGGTATGACCAAGGGGTCTCTCCCTGACTGCCCTGTCAAAAGTACCCCTGGCCATCCGACACTCTCCCTTCAGCACCCTGTTAGTTCCCTTTAGTAAATATATCAGTATCTAAAATCATATTGTTTATTTATTTAGTTGCCTTCACCTACACACACACACACGCGCGCGCGCACACACACGGAATATAAGCTCCAAGAGGGCAGGGACCTCATCTGTCTTATTTATCCATCATACTCCCTGCACCCAGCACAATGCTATGCACAATGTGCATAATGGCACGTTATAGGCTTTCAACAAACACTGTCGAACGAGCGAAAGCATGAGTTCATGAACGCGTGAATGGGTGCACGATCAGAAGCTGGGTGGGCTCCCACACAAGCCGTGCCCTTCCCTGAGTGACTTTCTAGCTTCTCTGCACACACAGCTCTCCCCTCCCACACACTCTGCCCCAGTCATCTATTCTAATCACATCAGGACTTCACACCCACACATCTCCTGCATTAAAAAGGCCACCACGGCCACCCCAGCTGCGACTCTCTGTGACAATGTTGCTCCGATGCCGACAGTCCCCACACTTCCACCAGCTTCCCAAGCCCACACATCGGAAGGAGGGGTGATTGGCCCAGGGCATCTGTAGCTCCTGACCTTGGTTCTCACATACCTATATTTCCTTGAGCCTTCCCTTTTCTGGGCACATCTGCCCAACTTCCACCCTCCAGTAAACAGGTCTCATTGCTTGAGAGTTTTCTGGCTGCTGAAGCTCTGCCAGCCAAGCGCAGGCCAAGCCGTGCTCATTCAGCTGGAGTTAAGCTCCCCTGGGAACAGCCTTCGGGGATGACTGACAGCAGTCACTGGGTGAGCCACCCAGCTCCCTCACACGGAGGGGTGAACGCCATACTGTGTCCCCCAGTTTCCCAGGTAGTAGAAGCTGCTGGTGCCCCACCCAGTTCCCTTTGAAGGTGCAATGCATCCAGCTCCTGCTGTTGTGCATGTTGGCTGCGCACACTCACAAGCTGCACTCTCCAGCTAAGCATTGCCCTCAGCTAACACCAGGTAAGGGGTTACCTGGAAGTATCCACAGGGATACACAGTCCCCACCTCTCTCCGAGATGTCCCATAGCCAGTGACTGGGAATACAAGGGTATAAAAGGCCAGCCTCCTTGCTGCAAGGGACACTGTTTACAATCCAGAGCTCCTATGGAGTCAGCTAGAGGCTGAACTTCATCTGAACCCACATGTTTTCCTAGGTCTTCAAAGGTAAGGCCATCTCTGCTTTGCTCATGTAGCACAATAACTGTTGCATTAGTGAATGAATGAATGAATGAATGCACACATATTCACACACACACGCATAAATGATTGAACCAGAGCCCTGTGGTTCTCCAATCAGACCAGAATGCCACTGTTTGGACTTGTTGGCTTGGACATTGAAGTGGTAGAGAGTCCCCGAGGGGCTGTCTGGGCTGGGAGTCAGAAGACCTCAGCTCTTGTCTTTGATTCACTGGGTTGGGGAACTTTGAACCCATGCTCTGGGTCTCCTCACGCTCAGTTTCTCCATCTTTCCAATGGGAAAAAGAGCATTTTTCTCCATGTTCTCCTCCAGCTCAAACACAGCATGAGTTTATGTTTTGGGATATAGTTCTAATATTTTGTTTTGAAATAACTTTAGACGGTCAGAAACTTAAAAAAAAAATAGCACAGGGTTCCCATAAACCCTTCACCCAGCTTCCCAGAAAGTCACCAGTATGTGATTTTAAACCCTCAGTTTGAAAGTCTGGGCGATCCTCTCAGGAGGAGGGGTGGCCCGAACCGCAGAAAGGAAGCCAGCTTAAGCCAGCTCCCAGTGCAAGCGCAGAGTACAAGCGCAGCTGGCATAGCAGCCTGCAAAAGCAGGCGGCGGCAGACAGGCGACGTGAGACACACCACGTCCCTTCCGTTTTCATCTCTCCCTGCGCGCTCGCGCAGTGGATCCACACTTTCTTTTATTTGTGGCCTATCACCTCCTATGCCACGGCAAACAAGAGACTTTATAAATATTTCAAGCGCTAATAATTTGTGCTGTCGCTGCTTAGACTTTTAAATGAATCTAAGAGCATTTCTCTTCGAGGAACCTGCCAAACTGCAGGCGGGTGAAAGAAATACAGCCAGCCTCTGTCTGAGATGGTACTTGATGCAGAGGCGGGACCGGAGGCTCTAGTCGAGGGGGTGGGAGGTGGAGTGTCTCTCCCACACATGGCCCCAGCCCCAGCATCTACTCTGGGGAAGCTCTGCATGACAGTGGAAATGACTAGTCAAATCCCTGGGTCCACAGGGTGGGGAAGTCGAAGTTGAGGGCTGGTAAGTCCCTGGCTGGTGTTTAGCTTTGGAATACAACATTCCTGGGTCCAAATCCCAGTGTCTACTCATTAGCTACATGGCCTTGGGCAAGTCACTTCACCTCTTTCACTCTTTATTTCCTTACCTGTAAGGTGGATATTGTAAGGATTAAAATAAATTATGTATATAAAGTATACACAGAGCTTGGTTTAGGCCAGGAGTTCAATGCACAGTAGCTGGTGTTTTCCCTTTGAGTATTTCCAAGATTTATTTCCAATATTTATAATGGTTCAGACACAATAGAAGTTAGTTTCTGGTTCACATAAAGCACCCCATGAGGTGCCAGGTTGGCTCAGGGATAGGAGTAGGGGAAAATAATCTGCTTTGCCAAAATGGATGGAGGCTCTGTCATTGCTTCCAAGATTGCCTTGGGCACCCGACATCCAGGAGGCAAAGAGGGGAAGTACATGGAGGGAGGCCCCCACAAGGTCCTCCTGTCCTTCCTGAAGCTCACAGTAAAGGAGGAGAAGGGAGGTGGAAAGCACAGCCCATAATATAGTATGGCCCCTCAGATGAGGAGCGGCCAAATATTTGGGACAAGAGAAAAGAGGGAGACCTTTGCAGGAGCAAACCAGATCTTGTGACACCTGCCTGAAACCCTTCAAAGGTTTCTCATTGCTCTTAGGATGGAGAATGGGCTGCTCCATCCTTCAAGGCCCACATGGTCCAGTCCCTGCCAATCCTTCCAGCTTTGGCCCCTCCTCTCCTTCAGTCTTGACACCCTGGGCTTCTCTCTATTCCTTAAACAGACCACAATCCTAAAGCAACCGTATAATTTATCTTGCAAACCAGGACAGTTTGGAGGGGGAACAAAAGGGACTAGTAATAAATAACCCAGGATAACTGGGACTGTCTGGGACAGATACAAATGTGTGGACACTGTACATCATCGGTCCTGCCACAGGACCTTTGTACATGCTGTTCCCCCTATTCCTACTCACCTGCCTAACTTGTCCTGATGCTTCAGAATCACTTCCTCAAGGAAGCCCTTTCTGACCCACCACTCCAAGTCAGATCCCTTTGTTACACATTCTCTAGAACCTGTTTCTTTCATTAGCGTCACTAATTTAAATTTCTAAATCTTTGCTCAATTGTATATGCTGTTGTCTCTCTCTTTCCAACTAGACTGTAAGCTCCACGAAGGTAGAGACCGAATCTCTTTTGCTCACCCTTTACCCACAATGTCTGACACATAATGAGCATTCAATAAACATTGGAATACATGAATAATTGCTTAGTTCTGCCTAGAGGGATTGAAATAGAAATCTTCTGATGTGAAGGGCATTTTAGTGGGGTCTGAAAGAGTGAGTTCAGTATGGAACCACACAGAGAAGCAGATGAACAACATTCTAGGTGGGGGGAACCACAGTGAGCGAAGGTAAGATGCTGCACCATGTATGATGTGCTCAGAGAATAGCCTGGAGCTTAATAACTAGGCCACCAAAGAGATGGAAGCAACATGGGAGGGAACTGGGGGTGGGGGGAACTGGACACCAAGAAGTAGTTCCTGGACCGAACCCTACAGGCAGCAGGAACTTGTGGAGACAGGAGGCTTATCCTCAGATGTGTCCGAGAATGACATCCCTAGAGGTAGATTATAGTCCACTCAGCAAACCAAGAGGCCACTGGCTACTGCAGCCATTGTCAAATATTTCTTGGAGCATGAATTCATTTTAACGGTATTTTAAGACATCACATCAGACGTCAGGAGAATAGCCTGGGGCTGAGCATGGGGGTGAGTAGAGCCTCATCCATGACCCCTGAGGCCCCTCTGTTCCCTGCAGCATCAGCTGATATACTGAGATCATCCAGCCAGGACCTGAGAGCTGACCCCTAGTCCTGTGACCTCCTGTGATGCTACTCTGTCTCCTGGATAATAATATAGGCCTGGCAGATAGGTGGGCTGGCACTAGAGTGGTCCTGCAGAGAGGATCTTATTTAGCCCTGGATCCAGAAAGAGTAGGACACTCCCTAAGTGATGATGGGCAGCTCTCGCCATTCTGATGCACACCAAGGGAGATAGTTGAGTAATTGTTCTCACTGACCTGATGCCTCCTTGAAAATTACAGTTTCCATTCCCCAAGCATTTACTGTGATTCTTATCCCATCCAAAACCCACATCAGCCTTTGAACTGGGCACTATACTCATCTTTCATTTTCAGAGTGAGAGACTTGAGGATCAGAGAGGTTCGATAACTTGCCTGAGGTCACACAGCTTGTGAATGGCTCAACCAGGAATTCAGCCCAGGTCTTGCTCCAGAAAGTTTTCACATTGCACTAACCATTGCCAAAAGAAAAACATAGGGGACATCTGAGTGGGTTTTTCTTTTTCCACCAAGAGTCATGAGAAAGAAAGCAGGTAGGCACCTGCCCATCTGAGAGGAGCTAAGGGTGTTCCCACCAGACTTGGGGGAAGGGCACAGTGACTTCACAGGTCCTGCTCAATTTCTCAGATTCCACTTCCAGGGCTGCTCTTGTCAGGACATATGAAGCATCACCCAGTTGGGCACACTGTCCATCTGGCTGTCTGCACAACGTTATTTATAATGCCTCGCCTACAGCCAGGCTGTAATGAGGAGGAACTCAGCCCTGGCTCCTTGGCGGGGGAGGCAATCGACTTCAGAGCCAGCTGTCCTGGCAGCCCAGTTCGGCAAATGTTACTTACGCATGAGGCCAGATCCGAGGCAGCCTGGCGCCCAGAGAGAAGGTGGTGGCCAAACTGTTCAGACAGGGCCATTTGTGTGTCTGACAGCAGCGAGGGCTTTTCCAGGAGTTCCGATGATGAAATGGGTGTCTCTGGGTGGAATGTAGAGTCAGACAAGTGTAGTGTCCATGTCTCAAGGAACGGACATGGCTTTGGGAAGTGAGAGATGCCTTCTGAGCCTAGAACTCTTGTTGATTCCATTTTGCTCACCATGTGTATGTGTGCATGCATGTGCGTTGTTGTTACCCAGCTACAGAGTAACCGTGTAAATGGGGAAGAAAGGACCAATATGCATTTGGCATCTTCTATGCAGCAGGGAACTGGTCAGTCTGACATTGAGTCCCCTCAACAACCAATGAGGCGTGGATCATTATCCCCGCTGCAGAGATGAGGAAGCTGAGACTCAGAGAGGGAAAGGGCCCTCCCACAGGCCCCAGGATGCACCTCCCTCCTGCCTGACAACCCACTGCCCATCACACGTGGCTGATCCAGCTGAAGTCCTCAGTCAGAGTGAGCTCCCTTCAACCCATTGCGATATGATTTTATTTGTTAAACCATCCATCTCTTGGAAACAGGGATAGTGTGCTTTTACCTCTTTACCCACCAGGTCTGGCAGGCAGTGAGAGTCCAATGGCTGTGCTTACCACGTGTGTGTCCTAACTGTTTAAACATAGGTCCATGTTTCCACCAGATCAATTGTTCTCAAGCTTATTTTGACTACGAAACCATAGTGAAATACAAATGCATCATGGCTGTCCAATAATTATCATGCCGATGAAATCATGACAGAAGAGGACATTATTCTGCAAGGGATCTAGAAGAGATCTTGAGTCTTTCTGGTCCATGGAGACAGCTGTTCCCAAACTGCAAAGGGAAAGTGCTGGACAAGGAAACTCAGAAAATATTATAGTAGATATTCATTCATCATCAATTCTATGTCAGACACAGTGCTCAGTGCTCTGCAGCTATCAGCCCAGTATTAATCCTCAAAACATCCCTAGAGTCAGGGAGTCATAAAGTATTTCTTCACTTTATGGGCAAGGAAACAGGCCCAGAAAGACAATAGGACTTGCCCAAGTTCACGTGATTAGTAAGTGGCAGAGCCAGGGTTCAGACCCAGCACCATGTGTGAGTTCTGCTCAGAACCCTCCTCAGTAGGACCCCAGAGAGACAAAACTCTACTGCCCCTCTTCCAGACTGAATGAGCTTCTCAGATTTCTTCTTCTGGTCATTCGTACGCTTAAGCCACATTTCCTTAATACTCTGTCAAAGGCACTGAGAACAGACAGAGAAATTAGACATGGTCCCTGCCCCCAAGTTAACGATCTAGCACAGGCAAGACCAGTAATAACTTCAGACAAAAGTGTTGTGAGGATTCGGGGAGGGAGACAAATGGGGAGGAGGTTGTAATTTCTGAGTTTCCGTTTCCTCGTACCTATCCTGAGGAGACTGAAAGAATCTAGATTTCCAGGATCCCTTCAAAACTAACTGTCAACAAATGACATTTACAGACATTATTTTGGTATAGTATCCCAAGTACCCTACCTTCCCTCAACAGAGGAGTTGTTGACACAGTTTATTAAATTGCATTAGACTGAATTCCATTGCATGGTTGCTGCATCTTGTGTGGAAATTATTCAAACTGAACTGCTTGTGTTGGGTTGAGTTAGAGTATATGGGCTGAGGAGTGGTCTGTTGTATGGTGTCGAATTGTATAGGACTGTAATTTGTTAAGGTGGTTTGGTTAAGTAAGATCAGGTTGAATTGGGTTGCATTGTATTAGTGAGGTTGGACTGAGTTAGGTTATTGTGTAGTTTAAATTCAGCGGAATTGATGTAGATTATGTTGAGTTGAGTAAATTTTGTAGGGCTCAGTTGGCTTGGCTTAGCATAGATGAAACTGATCTGTATCCATATATTTTAAGAAAGTGTTTCTATGTGTGGAGTCTTTTCCTGTCCAACAAAAAGAATTGCTGTTAAGAGATCAATATTTAGGGCCAAAACCCTAAGAGAGGGAGCAAGAAGGAAGGCTTTTCAACATGCAGCGTCTCTCTTGTGCATATAAATGCAAAAGTCCAAACAGAAGTTTGCAAATAAAATTCAGTGATAAATAAAAATGATAATACATTATGAGCAATTGATATTTATTCCAAAAATATAATGATGCAAATCCATTGATATAATTTCCACTTTGACAAAAAATAGAGAACAATCATAGGACCACCTCCATAGATATGGAATATCATTTGACAAAACTCAGTGTCCATTTACGATAAAGCTTTTAATTAGGAATAGAAGGGATCTTCTCCAATCTGATTTTTAAGATGTAAATCGAGCAAACATTATTCTTAATGGCACAAAATAGGGACCTGGACCAGAATGCCTGCTACCACTGATTCTATTTAGCACAGTGCTGGGGATCCTAGCCAGAACAATAGGAAAGAAAAAGAAATTAAAAGCTTAAAGGCTGAGAGTGAAGAAATAACACTGTCTTTATTCACTGATGACGTGATTGTGTATGTACAGGATTATAAAGACTCTATAAATTGTTAATATTTCAATTTCACAATGTCACTGGATGCAAGGACAATATACAAAGATCAATTTTATTCCTATATATCAGCAATAGATAAATAGGAAATAAAATTTGAGAAATGTATGGAACTGTACGACTATAAAATTTTCAAATACCTAGATATAAATCTAAAAAACAAGGAGAAAGTCCATCACACTAAAATCTACAAAATATTATTAAGAATCAGAAGTGCAAAACAGACTATTTCTTAAATTGTGGTGGAACAACTGGATACACACATATAAAACAAACAAAATTAGATTCCTACCTAACACGTTATACAAAAATACGTTCTAGGTTGATTAAAGACCTAACAAAGACAAATGAAACTCTTTAAATTGTACAGTAAACAATAGGAAGATATCATATAAGCTGAGGATGGCCTCTCTATGTTAAACCATCCATAAAAACACAAATCATAAAATCAAAGATCAGTAAGAGTGATTAGATTAAATTTACAGGGGTGTCCAAACTTTTGGCGTCTCTGAGCCACACTGGAAGAAGTGTTGTCTTGGGCCACCCATTAAATACGTTGCAACATGTAATCACAAAAAAATCTCATAATGTTTTAAGTAAATTTACAATGTTGAGTTGGGCCACATTCACAGCCATCCTGAGCTGCATGAGACCCACAGGCCACAGGTTGGACGCCTCCGCTTAAAACATCTACACGGCAAAAGGTATCTCATCCGATATTGAAAGACAAGAGGTTTACTGGTAGAAAAAAATGTGCACTTCATATAATCACAGCCTTAGTAATTAGAATATATTTTTAATTGGTTTATAAAAAAGATAAACAGAGGGAAATGGCATAAGAAATGAATAGGTAATTCACAAAAGAGAAAAACAAATGGCCAAGGAACATATGTAAAAATATACAATCTTGCTAGCAATCAGGAAAATGCAAATTAAACCCACAAAGAGATATCATTTTACACTCATCAGATTGGAAAATATTAAGCCATCTGACAATGCCAATTGTTGGCAAGAACTCTCATCCACTGCTGGTAGGAGTGTAAATTTGTACAACCATTTTGGAGAGAAATTTGGCAATCCCTAGCAGAGATTAAAATATGCATATCCATGTACCTAGAAATTCTACTTCTAAGTATATACCTTAAAAACTCTTGCATATGTGTACCAGGAGAGATCTACAAAAATTGGAAGTAGACTACATGTCCATCAGCAGAAAAAAAAGAAAAAATTAATGTAGGTTTATTCATACAATGGAACACCATATAGAAATGAAAATGAATGAACTAGAATTACATATATAAACATGTATAAACCTTTAAAAAACATAAAATGTATTTAAAAATAAAAGTTGTGGAAGGATACATATGGTATAATATGGTGGATATAAATCTAAAGATATGCAAAGCAATACCATGTATTATTTATGGACACATATGTAGTAAAAATATTTTTAAAACATGATAAACACCAAGTTGGGGATGGGACTATATTTCTGGATCAAGAAGCACATGAATAAGATTGTGGGGAATAATACAGATGAAGCCAACTGTTTTTGTATTACTTTATATCTTAAAGAAAAATGAGAAGTCCAAACAAATACAGTAAAATGTCAAGACTAACCAAAGCTGAGTCCTAGGTGCATTAGAATTTGTTATATTCATCTAGTGGTATGCTGGCAAACGTTTAACAACTGATTCTCCTAGGGAGAAATGCTGGTCTGTAGAGTTGGCCACTTTTCGTGGTGTAAATTCTCCCACCAAGGCCAATTTCAAGCTATCAAGGTGACTTCATTGATCACAGAGTTGGGAAGAGAAGCGCACAATAGGTTTTTGAGAGCCAGAGGAACAGACTACAGTATACCATGGTATGAACCTCAGCTGCTTTCTGCGTGAAATAGGGCAAAATAAAAGTAAAGCATTAAGTGAAAATTACTTTCAAAGTACACACGCAAGTGGAAGGTGGTCACAGTGCAGGTGCTCTGTAAAAGCGAGAGGGGCGGGTTCCTGCCCTTCGGCTTCCCTCCCGAGAGCTCCACAGAGACCTGTAGGCCACTGACCTAGACAACCTCCAATGTGCTAGGATTGGCCTGGATGTTCTCATCTCCTTTGCTGATAGTGACACTTCCTTGATCAGCAAGTGAGCAAGGAGATAACGAGAGAGGTGGCTACACAGAGACCTGAAAGTGACCCACAGGCATGCTCATGATCTGGAGGAAATGATAGACCCACACTCCAAAACCATTTAGAAATTAATGACCAAGACCACTGTATCATCTCTATGCTCGAACTCCCAGCACATTGGACTGGCTCTCCAGTGAGAAGTTCTAACCCTGGGCTGAACCGTCTCTTCTACAAGAGACATAGAAGGTTGGAAAAGAGAATATATTTCCTTAGGTGTCCGTTGGTCATCTCTTTTCAATCTGTGCTCTAGGGCACACTGGTGTCCACTGCAGATGCCTTGGGCACCCCTGGGCTGCTGAGGGGTGGGATGGACACCCCCACGTCCTCTCCACCTGCAGCAGCCTTCTCTTGTCTGACTTGAGTGTAAGCCTTTCTCATAATGATTTGATTTGAGCATCTGGTTCCTCTGCTTCATAAACAGAAACAGTATGGAAGCCACTGAAGTGTTAATCCAACTCACACATTTTTGCAATTGTGGATACAGAAGTCCCACAACACAAAGGGATGTTCCCAAAGTCATGCAGATGGCAGGGCCAGAATTGAAGCCCTATGTCCTGACTCTTGACCCAACTCTTCCCACCCACCCCCAGGCCAGAAGCCACTCCCACCGCCCCTGGACCATCAGGTCCTTCTCTCCTCTGCCTCATTGGCAAAAGGGGCTCAAGGAAACTGGCAAGAAGAAATGGGAGGATGTAGAGTCAAAGAAACTCACCTAGAATAATGAAAAAAAATTGCTACTTTCCTGCTAGCTCACATAGGCCATGGCCCTACTTTCCTGGCCAAAATCCAAAGACAGGACAAGAGACGCCAGGGGACTCCAAAACAATCTCCACCAAGCTTCTGGAAAAGGACACAGAGAAGAGGAAGACGTTCTCCTTCCTTAGCGGTGCAGCAAGGCAGACAAACCCAGGTGTTCCTATCTCAATTTGAATCCCAGGTATGACCATGAGCAGCTGTGACCTAACCTCTCTGAGACTCAGTCTCCCCACTTGCAGAATGGGCCATTCATGGCTCAGAGCATGGTTATCACTTACGATGAGTGACATCACAAACATGGAGCTGTTAGCACACCGACTGACCCCATAGTAAATGCTGAAACATGGAGATCCTCACACTCTTGCCCCACAAAGCACTTAGTATAAAAGACAGGGCATCCTCACAGATAACTATCAATATACCTCAGTCAGTCAAGGCCAACATTCCTGACCACTGACTGTGTGTGGGGCTGTTCACCAGGCTCCTCATGAGCACTCCCCTGAATTGTCACAACAGTCCTGTGAGGCAGGGGTTGCTGTGCCCCTTTGACAGATGAGGAAGCCAAGGCTTAAACGATAGCCTTAACTCAAGCTTAATACAATGACATAATGGCAGAAGGAAGATTCTAACCCAAGTGTATCTGACCCTGTAGCTCATAGATTTGCAACCAGTAAGCCTAAAGAATTTTTAAAACATGCAATACATGACTATTTAATCAGGGGCACTGACCTCTTTTCCCTTAGATTGTCCATTTAAAAAATGGCAACAATAGCCATCTTGTATGGATAGATCAAAATTATACCTATTTTTGTCAGATCAGCAAAAAAAAATCTTTTTGGTGTGTCACACAATTTTAGTAATTAGTTTATGTGCTCTGTGAGATGAAGAGTTGAAAATCGCTGCCCTAGTTCATGCCTTTGAGTGGTCTACCAGATGTCTCCCATTTCTTCCCATGGTACCTATAGCTGTGAACCTTCAAAGCATGGAGCAATCACTTCTAGTTGTGGCACAGCAGGATTGAAGGCTTCTTGGAAGAGGTGATCTTAAAGGAAGATCTGGTGGACTGGATGAGCACCATCCACAAAGACAAAAGATAGGCCAGGGCCGGGTCATCAGGAAGATGGTCTTGCAGTAGATTCACCTATTAATGTGGTCGCTGCTTGATCCACAGCAGGACAGGTAGGGCAAAAGAACCATTGATAATGTCCTGAGATGGGAAACAATATACTTAGGCTCTACATATATGAGCCCTGGAGCCAGGCTGCCTGAGTTCAAGGCGTAACTGTGCCACTTACCAGCTGTGTGTCCTTGAACAAGTTACTCAACCACTCTGCGCTTCAATCTACCCAACTGTAAAATGGAGTTAAAAATGGTACCAAAATTAGGGTGACTTGAACATGAAATTAAGTGATGCACACAACACGTTTGACATAGTACCTATGCATAAGAAGCTCTCAATAAATGTTAGTTGTTCTTGTGGCTGTTGTCAATACCATTCTAAACCTGAGATACTTCTCTGCAGTCCTGAATATTGAACACCTGGGTTCATTTGTCCTGAAAATAAAACACTTTGGGAACTTGGACAAACAGAATTTCAACATCTCAGAATCATGCAACATTAGGCTCCTAGAATTATAGAACCTTCAAAGCTTCGAATGAAAACACTGTTTGAGCCAATAAAATTTACAACATAAATTTTGCCTAAATGGCTGCCCTCCTCCCCTCTTTTTGGGGGACGGGAACTATTATTTTGTCACCTGGCTCTGTGACTTTTCTCCCCAGAACTAGATGCTATTACTTTTTTTTGTTTCAAGGAGAAGCATTTATGTTCTTTTTCTCCCCTCCCCTCTTCTTTTCGCTCTCTTGTACTGAGAATATGATGTGATGGGTAAAATATCAAGTGCAGTAAGTCAAAATTTCTGACAGAAATAATAGAGCCCGCATCCATTTCCAGCCATTCTCCCAGTGATAACAATTAAGTCCAGGACAGTTTGAACTTTTTACAAAGAATTAATGATGCATGCAAACGCAGGGGGAGAACATGGCTAATAATTTATGAAGTCTTCCCTGGCTCAGAGTAGTAAGTTTGGTAACGTGAGGGGGAAGCTTGGAGAGGTAAACACTTTGAAAAGCCATTCTGAGGATCTGCCCTGTCAATTGAGAATTTACTACATTCCATTAAACAACCTAAAATAACTTCTATGGTAATCACCCTTCAGATACAGGCGCCAGTGCTGACAAAGGTATTATTAAGTTAAATTACCCTAAAAGTGTTGGATTGACAGAAAGTTTCAGTCAATGGTTTGGAAAGCAGGGGTCCCTAAATGACACCAGCAAACAGATACTGATGTTCTAAGGCTGGAGAACTTGGTGCTACAGGACCTGGTGGTAACAGGATTTCAAGCTGAGCTTTTAAATATTTCATGCTCCCCCTGCAGATCTCAGCAGGAGAGTGGTAGGAGTCAGAGGTGGAGCCCAGGCCCCTCCTTGCCTTGCCTTTTAAGGCCAGGATTTGAAAGGGAGCTCTGGGTGGAAATAAACAGAGACATATGGTGGGGAGGGTTGTCTCTCTGAGGGGAGAAGGGAGCAGTGAAGAGGGAATTCACCAGCTAGGTTTGATTGGGCGGAAGAGTTAGGATTTTCAATTTATAGATAAGGGAGATGAGACCCAGTTGCAGTACCTACAAAGGGAATGAGGTCTGTTCCTGAGGTCACCCAGTGAGTGCAGGGAGTTCACTGGAATATAGGACACACTGTCCTTCTTGTTGCTGATGGCTCCCCAGAGTCCAGCCCAGCGTGGACACTGCAGGGTCCCCTATCAGGGTGTCCAGCCTGCAGGCTATGGGCCACATGCGGCCCAGGATGGCTGTGAATGCAGCCCAACGCAAAATCGTAAATTTACTCAAAACATGATGAGATTTTTTTGTGTGATTACGTGTCGCAGTGTACTTAATGTGTGGCCCAAGACACCTCTTCTTCTTCCAGTGTTGCCTAGAGACTCCAAAAGTTTGGACACCCCTGCTAAGTATTTTTTTAAAAAACTCTGTTAATGCATAACACTCATTGAAAAAGAGAAAAGTGAACAAGTCCTAGTGTGTGACCAATGAATTTTCCCAAACCAAACACACCTGCATCATCAGCATTGAACTCGAGCCTCCCCCGCCCCATCCCCAAACCTGAGAAGATTCACATATCCACAGTCACCACCTGTATCCCCGCCACAGAGGGACCACCCTGGTAACTCCTGATGCATGGATCACCTTGTCCAGCTGTGAGGCTCCCCTGGTGTGCATTCTTTGGTGTCTGCCCCCTTCTACTCGAAATTATGTGGGTGAGATTCACCCACGTTTTTATATGTACCTGTGGTTTGTTCACCATCATGGGTGCTTAGCTTTCTGCTGTGTGAATGTACCACAATCTCCTTCACTGTGTTTTATGGTGAGCATTTGGGTTGTTTCTACTTGGGACTAATACAAATAGGACTGCCATCAACTTTCCTGTACAAGTCTCTGGATGCACATATGTATGTATTTCTGCTGGATTTATACCAAGAAGTGAAATTACTGGGTCCTAGGATATGCATAAGCTTGGCTTTAGTAGATGCTAGCAAATAGATTTCCCAAATGGTGGTATCAATTTAGTTTCCCACCAGCGATGCATAATCGCTCTGGTTCCTCCGCATTGTCACCAACACTTGGTATTCCCTAGTTTCTTAAATAGCTTAAACATTATGGTGTATGTGCAGTAGTATCATATTGTGATTTTAATCTGCATTTTTCTGTTGACTCCTAAAACTGAACACTTATTTTTATCAGTCATTTCGATGTCTGTTACGGTGATGCATCTGTTCAAGTCTTTCGCCGATGTCTCTGTAGGATCTTGCTCGGGCTGACTGTGCAAGTCCATTATGTAGTTCAGCTAGAAGTCCCTTGTCAAGTACACTCATATATGAACTCCGAATATCTTATCCCACACTGTTTCTTCCCTTTTTGCTCTCTTAAAAACGTCTTTCAAGGAACAAATGTTCTCAACTTTGATCTTTTTAAGTTAAACTTATTGAGGTAACACTGGTCAATAACATATAAATTTGGGGTGTATAACATTACAATGCGATATCTGCATTTAAAAGATGAGATGTTGTCATGTGCAATAACATGGATGGATCTCAATTTTAATCTTAAGTTTAACATGATTTATCTATTTTTGGCCCCGTCAAATATTTGTCAGGTGAAAAAAATGCCGCTGGGAATAGAACCAAGGTGTCTTGGCAGCCTGAGAATTCTTACTTCATGTGCCTAAAATGAGGAAGCCCAACAGTGGATGATGGATTTTAAAAGAATTTCCAAGGTAATGTGTGATATTCTACATCTAGCCAATTGATGTCCCCATACAAGTCAACACATATTTTTAAGGATTGACTCCCAGACACTGTCCTCGGTACTGGGGGTCTGACAACAGAGAACAAGCAAACCAGGTCCCTGTTCTCAAGGAGCTTATGTCTTAGTGGGGGACAAAGACCATATGCATGTCAACAGCAGGTGAGAATTCAGAGACATATTGATGAGGGTTAAAAGAAAAATAAAAAAGTGATGGGGTGGAGTGACTTGGGCAGGGGTGGGCGCGGTTCTCAGAGAGAACTCTCCAGGGTGACGATTGAGCCGGGAAATTAATGATGAAAAGGAACTGGCTTTCTCTCCCCTAGGCAAAGTCCTGGGGAAAGAAGGCTCAGATGGACAAAGTGCAAAATCCCTGAGTATTTCTGGGTCACAAAAGAAGCTGGTGGAACTTGCACACACTAGGTTGGGGAGGAGGAGGAGACCCAGTCGGGTTGTAAAGGTACAGGGTCCTGAGCTATACGGGAGTTATATCCTATTTTCCATGTAAATGATGGCTCTCGCTGCTGGGCAGAGGACAGGTTCAAGCAGGGTAGAAAAGAATACTGGGGATCCACTCGGAAGCTGTGGCAACAGTTTGGCGGAGGGGGAACGTGGCTCCGGCTATGGTGTCAAAGGTTGCAGGCAGAAACCAGAAAGGTTCCTGGGGGTGGAAGGAAACTGGGAGAGAGTCAGGCATCCATCCCCTGCTGTTATGCAAACCACGTTCAAGCCCCTCACTACAGGGACAGCTGCGTTTCCTACTGTTGGGAAGACCTTTCAGAGGGGACCCTCCCTGCCTTTCTGAAACCACAGTGTCCTGGAAGTGGACGGGCTCCAGAGTTCTCCTAGTTCCACTACCCACACTTCCCTCCCTCCGGCCTCTGTTGGTCACCCTCTGAACATCTGTGATGAGGGACCAGCCAGGACGTATTAAATATCCCCATGCCGGGGAGTTCACTACCAGAGCTCTGCACCATCACTCTTGGCTGAGCTAAGCCTGCACCATCATTTCCATCCCGCTTGATCCTCCAGGGGGAAAAAAAAAAAATGAAAGAAAGCTATCTAGACCACTGATGTTGCTGAGGATAGCCTTTCTGAGAATATCCTTTCCAGAACTGAGAATATCCTTCTGAGGCCTAACAGAACGTTCCTTCATAGCGGTCTAATTCCTCGCTCGAGTGAGTAACGAACACCACGTTGGGTAGGAGGTCACGCAGTGTCTCTGTGAAGGAATGAGGTGTGTTTTTAGCAGGTCAGCGAGGTCAGCCACATATAATGGGCCTGGCAAAGAGTAACTCCCATTGTGGTCATTGCTATTACTACTTTTATTGTTATTGTTGTCAGGAATAAGGGTGTTATATTATTAAAGCTTGTTTTATTTCAGGATCCGCCCCATGTGTCCATTGGAACTTCTCCAGGTATCAGGCAATGGGAGAGGTGACATTTACTCTCACACTTGTATTACTTTGCCCCTTCTGTTCCTCCTGCCCCTGGCATCCTTCCTCTTTCATTCTCTTGTAAACTCGTGTTAAGCACTCAGCACTTGGCTCCCGCACTACCTTTTCTGTGCATCTCTCCTTTCCCCTTGCTCCATCACGCTCGCGTGTGTGTGTGCGCGCACACACACACACACAAGTGATGAGCTTGTACTTTTTTGCCCCTTGGGCAGCAGCTACCAAGTCAATGATGGGCCTTCTGACCTACGGTGTCTTCACATGAAGGGAATACAGTTATAGAGCTATGATACGCTGGGCATTCACTCTGCACCACACTCCATGCTACACATTCCGGCCCCCCCGCCCTTTACCTCATTTCATCCTCACAAATATCCTAGAAGGTAGATGCTATTGCCATTCCATTTTACAGACAGGAAAACTGAGGCTTCGAGAGGTAAAATGACCCTTAACCTGGGTATCCTCTGGAAGGTCACTCCCTCAGGAAAGCCCTTCCTGGCCAATCCCCCAGGGAGGTCAGACTCTGCTGCAAGGACGCCGGTGACTCCCTGACAGAGCCCTCAGCCCAGCTACAAGCTTTCATTTGTGCCCGTGTTTAATGCTGTCCCTCTTCCCCACTAGACTCCCAGCTCCATAGGGTCAGGAACAAGGTGTGCCTGGGTCATACCAAGATTCCCAGAGCGTGACATATAGTAGGTGCTCAAAACTAACTGTGGAAAAAGAATGGAGATAAAGACAGAGAGGGAGATCACACAAAAAGAATAAGAGGGTGGGCACAGTTTCTCCCAGGTTTCTCTTCCATAGGAATTCTGGGACTACGTCGGGAAAGAGGACCTCGGGGTCTACCATCTTCCCTGCAGAGGAAGCGAGGCCCTCCTATCTCTGCCCACGTACATCCCTTTAGGCCTGCAAAGCAGAGCCCCCTGAGGTACAGAGGCCTGTCCTCTGCCATCTGCATGCCTTCCCCTGCATCCTTAACCAAGCTAACCTGTCTCAGCCCTGCGCCTCCCTGCTGGGAGCTGGAAAAGCAATTAATCCTTTGGGGTCCCCTACAGCTCTGGGGATCCAGAAACCCCGGGAAGCCTGACAGCTGTGTGTGTTTATATCTGAGAGCCATCTAGGGCCTGCCCAGCCTGCTCTGAGCACAGGCTGACCTGTCAGGGTCCTCAGGAGGGGGTTCTCCCCTGGGCAAGGAATGGAGAGACAACTCTGGGAGAAAGCACTTGTCTTCCCTGCTCCCACAGTTGTGTAGTGAGGCCAGGAGCCAGTGTGAGGAAAGACCAATCGCCTGCGGGCACAGTGAAGCAGACGTAGCCCGCCCGGAGTTCCGAAGACCACGGAATAAGGCCTGGCTTGACTTCTCCTGTGCTTCGTAACCTTGGGCAATTCACTTAACCTCTCTGAAACTGGGAAAGAATGGTAAATCTGAGAAATAAGAGTAACTCCTTTTAAAAACTTCTGGGGACATTCAATGAGATCATTCATGTAAAGGGCTAACCATAGCACCTGATGCATAGTAACGCTCAATAAATTATTATTATTATTATTATTATTATTATTATTATTATTTTACAAGGATTATTATGTATAGTTTTAAGGCAGGCATTGGGACTAAATGAGATAATGCATCTAAAGCTGTCAGAGAGAGCCCAGCACAGAAGTGCTTAATAATTATTAATCCCCATCCCAAATTTGGAGTGCCACCAGGAGAGAAGACTGGAGTCCCTATCCACCATATGGCGCTCAGGCAGCCTTCAAAGTGTTCCTAATGTTTAAGTGGACGGATGGGCGAATAGGTAGCCTCAGGCAACCCAATGCACATCTTCATAATGACATCATGGTATGTTTCCTAGCCTTGAGAACTAGGAAGCACGGACTTCTGGTTGCGAAGCGTTGGGTACCCTGACTTCTGCAAGAGATGTAGGAACTATGAAGTCAGATGCACTGCATCCCACCACACCATCAACTTCAGTGATGCTTACAGCATATTTCATCATCACTTCCCTGCATGCTTTGGGCCATCCTCCTTTGGGAATTCCCATCAGCCCCTGTGGGCCCTGATGTAGCTCTTATCTGGATCAAAAAATCCTCCCTCCTAGAAGGCTGAAGCTTATAAAAGGATTGCGGATGACTGAATACAGCTCACTCATTTAAGAACAACTACAACCACTTAAAAAGATCTAACTTCTGGGCACTGTGTTGTTTATTTTATATGTGTAATTGCATTCAATCTGTCAACACTCCAACAAGCAAGACCCATTGTGTATATATAATGCCCTACACATTCTACATATAATTCTTAATTAAAAGTATTATTTACTTGTCCTGGCCGGGTGGCTTTGTTGGTTGAAGCATTGTCCCATACACCAAAATGTCGTGGGTTCAATCCCTTGTCGGGAGGCATTTGGGAGGCAACTGATGGATGCTTCTCTCTCACATCAATGTCTGTCTGTCTCTCTCTCTCCCTTCCTCTCTCTCTCTAAAATCAATAAGTATATCTTTGGGTGAGGATTTTTAAAACTATGACATATTTAAAATTACTTTTCAGAATGACACAAAGCTCTCACAAATGCCAATAATTAAGCCAGACTTTTGCTAGACCTTCTGATTACCTCGCTCATCCCCCCCCCACCCGACATTCCACTTTTCTGGTGCACAAACATGTGTTCACTCCTTCTTTGAGGTAACTCTCACTACCCACAGATAGGGAATACCATTGTTATCATCATTTTGTAGATGAGGAAACATAATTGCAGATAGATAAAGAAGAAAGTCCTGCAGTTTGCAAGTGGTAGAAAAAGGTTCCAACCCAAGTCTGTTTCCAAAGCTTCCACCTTCTCTTTCACAAAACCTCCATCTCAAGTGGGAAAATTGAGACCCAGAGAGGGCAGGTGGCTTTCTCAAGGTCACACACATAGTTGAGGTCCGGAGCCAGGTTAGAATGTCCCCTCTTGGCTTCTCCCACCAGAGTCCTTTCTCCCTGGTGTGGGACCTCTCTCCAGCCACAGGGCTGCCTGGGTTCACTTTGCGGCCGTCATCAATATAAAAACGGGTAAAAACATTTCAGTTAGATTTTCTCCTCTTGATAGGTGAGAATTTTCCAGATCTGGGCACCTTTGAAATCCCCCAACGTCAGCCCTCATCAGCTATAACTGGCACTTCTACTAATAAATTGAGAATGTCACATCTCCCGAACTGCATTATTACTGTTTATAATTTTGATTGTTCATTTGCATACGAAAATTAGTCCTGTGACATGCGTGAATTTTATTTTATTCTTGAACTAATTATAAACAAGAATGCCACATTATTTACATAACTAATTATTGTTCCTTATGTTCCCGTTTTTTAAATCGGGGGGCCCATTCGCCATTGGTTAACTATGCAGATGAAAAATCCAAGAACATTTCTAAAGTTTAGGAACTTGTTCTATTTGCATCAAATACAAATTCCTTTGAATGAGAGATAATATGCTTTCCATTTTAATAGGCCTAAATTAGGTTGATCTTAATTTATAGTTAATTTGAATGAATAATTTCTGTCTACCTGAGTCTGTTTTTTCAGCTGCTCATTGTAAATGTTCATTAACCCATAAATCTGCTGCCTTCCTTTAGGAGGGGATTTCAAGGCCTCCTAGACTAGAGGAAATACAGTGCCGAGGGGGCAAGGAAGTAATTAAGAAACCCTATGATATGTCCCTACTCTGTAAGTCACATGATGTGTGCCTTTGGGCAAATACCTAACCCTCTCTGAGTCTCAGGTTTCAATTAGATTGTTGCTAAGATTCTGATGCTCTCTAACATTTTGGCAGGGCCAAAAGGGACAATGTGAAGAGGTCTTGGTATCTTCTTCATCTTGCCTTTGATTATACCTGCTCCCAAATCTCTCTTTTCATTAAGATCTTAAGAGAGAGGGTCAGCTCTCTCTTCGGGAGCTGACCCATTTTGTTGGCCTCTACAAAAGAGGCAAAAAGATTTTACCAAGGAGAGTTCTGGAAGGGTTACCAAGTGAATGGTGGAATTCCAGGCACTGGCGACCCTTTGGGGAGACAGGGGCTGGGTAGATAGATGGTTTGCTGGGACTCGGTGTAGGCTCCTACCAACCTTCAATGGTACCAGGAAGATAAGACCACATTGCTGTGTCTACAAGGGAAAGAACACTGTAGCTCAAAAGACCCGGATTTGAACCCCTGTTTGGTCCCTTCCCCTGAAAGATGACTTGAGCTCTCTGAGAATTAGTGTGTCAGATTAGAGTAGCAACCATACCTACTTCTCCAGAGATTGCTGGAGGGTTAAATGAGAGAGTAATGTACAAATTACCTGGAATACAGCTCATGCTCAATGCTGAATCCGTAAACAAGGCACGATGTCAAAAGTCCACAATTTAGGTAAGGAGTTCAAGCTAGTGCCAAGATAAACTTTTTCCATACCCAGTGTCCCCTGACCCTGCATCTCCCCATCGCCCTGATGCTGAGGTCAGTTGACCTCAAACACTCATGTTTTCAGGTACAAGCCCAGCCTAAGCTAACAATTCCCCTGAAGTTTGTGTTCCAACAGGGAGATACAAGAGACTAGTCCCCAGATTCCGGGATTCTTTGAGGTCCAAGACAGGGAAAAACTACCAGACTCCTGGGACTGGAAATGTAGGAAGCCACATTTTGTACCACATGACCCTCTCCAGCCAGAGCTGATTGGACCAAGGGTTGTCACCTGACTGAAAGGCAGCCAATCCACAGGCCTGTGTGCCCAGCTCTATGCCAGGCACCTCTAACCCTGAGACCCTCTCCCCCACTAGATATTTGGTTGTTCAAGTAAATAGCTGAGTATCATGTGCCAGGTCCACACTGAGGAAGAAAAATAATAACTCACATATTCTACATTTTGTGGTTGGTTGCAAAAATGGCCACTAACCCCATGCCTTTGGCCATGTGATCCTGAAATGCCCTCCCACACTGACACTGAACTGGACCATGTGACTTGCTCTGGCCAATAGGACTCTAGCAGATTAGCATGTGACTGGAGGATGGGACAGGGCTGAAGGCCCCAGGCATCTCAGCAGGGTCTATCCCAGATCAGCCACCAGCCAGCCCCTGAGCAAGTCCAGCAGCACCCAGAAGGACTACCCTGCCTAACCCAGCTGGCCCAAGCCGTAAACCATAGTGCTGTGGTTTGCGGTTGTTTCCCAGTATTATTATTTTCCCACCCTTACTAACATACAATTGACACATACATTGTATAAGTTTAAGGTATACAGTGTGTTGACTTGAGATATATTGCAAAATGATCACCACCATAACCTCAACTTTGTCATACAATTGCCATCTCTTTTTTGTGGTTAAAACATTTAGGATTGATTCTCTTAGCAACTTTCAAATACGCAGTACAGTATTATGGGCTATAGTCACCTTGCTGTACATTAGATCTCCAGAACTTATTCACTTTATAACTGGAAGTCTGTACCCTTGGACCAACATCCCCAGCCCCCAACCCCTAGTAACCAGCACTCTCCTGTCTATTTCTATGAATTTGGCTATTTTAAGTTCCACATAGAAGTGATATCATACAGTATCTGTCTTCCTTTATCTGGCCTATTTCCCATAGGATAATGCCCTCAAGGTTTATTCATATTGTCACAAATGGCAGGATTTCCTTCTTTCTCGTGGCTGAATGATATTTCGTGGTGTAAATACAGCCCATCTTTTTTACCCATTGATGGATGCGTGGGTTGTTTCCTTCTTGGCTGTTGTGAGTGCAGTGACCATAGGAGTGCGGATCTCTCTCCCATCCAAGTACTGACCAGGCCCGACCCTGCTTAGCTTCTGAGATCAGACGAGATCGGGTGCATCCAAGGTGGTGTGGCCGTAGACAGGAGTGCAGATCTCTCTCTGAGACCCTGTTTTCACTTCCTTTGGATATCAGCCCAGGAATGAAATTGCTGGATCATATGGTAATTCTATTTTTTAAATTTTAAGGAACTTCATACCGTTTTTGATAGCGACTGCACCAATTTACATTCCCACCAAAAGTGCACGAGGGTTCCCTGTTCTCCACATTCTTGCCAACACTCATTACCTCTGGTCTTTCTGATGATAGCCATTCTCACAGGTGTGAGGGGAATCTCATTACGGTTTTGATTTGCATTCCCTGATTATTAGTGATGCTGAGCACATTTTCATGTACTTTCTACGGCATTATTGTGTCAATAGATAACCAATACACAGTCGTATATCGCTTTACACTTCGCTAAGCAAACTCCCATAAATCATTTCATCTGAGCCCCCATTTCCTCATCCATAAAAAGAGATAAATTGCTTTCTCTAGCTCACGTAATTAGCAAAGAAAGGGAGACCTTGTTCTCTTATTCACTCATTTCCGCAGTCACACATACATTAAACAATTAGTTCTCACCTACTGCGTACCAAACATTGTCCTAGATGTTGTATTTTCAACAGGAAGAAAAACAAAAGACATAAATCCCTGACCTCATTGAGCTTAAATTCAATTTCCCTTTTAACATTTATTTATTCATTCATCACATGTACACGGAACACTCACTGTGCCTCCGGCACGATATAAGAAGGTGAGATTAGCCATTTGCCTGGAAGGTATGAGAGTGTCAAGGAGCAGATGCAATTTGGCTTATTGCCTGTCACACCCATGAGATGGGACTTCTAAAAATATGAATAACAGAGACAAGAACCCCAGATAGGTCACAAAGGCGCACTTAAGTCTGGCTGGGGGCAGAAGTGGGAGTAAAATCCTTGTTCTCCTGGCCTGGGTGGGACTTTGCATTCACACAATTATCCTTCTGCTATATTGATATATTAATTTGTTCAAACAATTTTTTCTGTAATTAAATGAGGGCATTGAAGAGAAGCTCCAGCAAAGGTGTCTCACTGAGCTCTGTGAGCTGGAATCTGGCGACCTCTGCCCCAGTCTGTTCAGTGATCAGACAGGGAAGTATGGCCATTAATTGGGTGTTTTAGATACAGACGCAGATGTCCGAGAAGTTGTAAAGCTAAGTGGCCCCAAAGTTGTCAAGGAACTGTGGTTGGTGGCTTAGTTAATGACACATGCTTTGTTTTCCTAAATCTTGCTGTCTATTTATTATTCAAAGACGTTTGGAGTTGGAAGGGACCATAATTAGAATGAGCAGCACCTCTCACTTTGGGCAGACAACCTCTCAGAGCGCCCCTGAGAAATGAGAGCCCTCCAAGCTTCTCAGAAATGTCCATCAATATGGAGCTCAGCATCCTTATAAGAAAAAGGAACCAAAAAGCAATTCCTTATGAGATATCCATGTTAGACACTAAGTTCACAGATCTTGAGCATTAATTGGCTGCTGCCCTTCTTTGCTGCATAGCTCAGCTCAGGGTGTGGGGGGAGGGGCTCATTTGTCTCTGTCCATGGTCCTTCACTGAGGTCTTTGCTGACGATGACCCTGTGTAGTTTCTTCTGCCCCTGGAACGCTGGTGAAAGAGAAAGGAGGGAGACGGAAAAAGGGATGGAAAGGAGAAAGAGACAGAGACAGACACTACTGAAGAAACACCACTGTTTTGACATGGTTTTCAAATAATTGCAGTTACCAAGGAAGAAAATTGTTTTTCTGTGGAAAGTCAAGAGAACACTTGCTTCTGCACCACCCACAGTGCCGTGTTGGTGAACACAACGCTGTCAGCCTGTGGCTTTGTCATGTTCCAGTTCCTGTGTGGAGTCTTGGCCCTGCACAGGCCTTGGGTACAAGAGAACCTCCAGGATCCCAGCTTTCATGACTGAGTGAGGCTGCTTCTAGTTTCTGCAATGGGGCTGAGACTACCGCCAACTGCCACACTGCCATCACCAACTAGAAAGGTTAAGAGACCAAACTGGAGAACTGAGTTCTAATCCTCGCTCTGCATTCGCATGCTGTGTGACCATAAGCAAGCATCTTTCCCTCTCTGGCTCTCGGGCATCTCAACTTCAAAGTGAGGGAGCCAGGCTGAGTGGATTTGAGGTCATCCATCCCTCCTCTGACATTCTGAAATCCCTCAGGCCAATTTTTTTTCAAGGAGTAGAAGAAATGACCATATTTCCATTTAAAATTGCCAAGAAAACATTTCACTACTACTAGAAAAGTATTCAGCCAAGCAGCAGAAATTTAGGAAGGTAAGTTCTTTAGCATAAAAAATATATACCTTTGCTTCCCATAGAGCAAGCTGCTGACCATCCAGGGCCCTCTGTGTTCATTGCTTTACCCACCTACTCATCACAGCAACCCTGGGATGCAAATATGTTTCTATCCCTAATTTGAAAAAGAGAAACTGATCTCTGAGGAAATGAAGTGACCTGTTTAAGGTCACCTGGAGGAGCTGGCACACTACACACTACCCGTTTGAGTTCAAATTATCTTTACTCTAGTGGGCTGCCACTCAAGGATCATTTTGAACAAACAACCAGATAAGACAAGTCCCACTGACCTCAGAGGAAATGCCCAGGCTCCCTCAGCCCCTCTCCAAGGGCTCTGTCCTGACTTCCTGGGTACCAAGTTCCTGCTAAGCCTCATTATCTATTTATTATTTAAAGATGTTTGGAATTGGAAGGGACCATAATTAGAATGAGCAGCGACTCTCACTACGTGCAGACCAGTTGTGCTTTTTTTCTCCTGGAGTACTGGTGATACCAAGCTTCAGTCCCCAGCACAGAAACCTAAGGCTGGTGTTTAATTAGGAGGCCCCTGATTTCTTTTGTGACTTCAATAGGACTCTGATATCTGTGGAAATCATTAGCAAGCAGAGAGGCAACAGGGCCTGCTCAGGACTCGTGCTAGAGAATGTCCAGAGGGAGAAGAAGGGAGGTGGTTCCTTCTCGGGAAGCGTGCTGCTGCTTCCGGGGCCAGGTCTGGGACTCAGGACCAGACCCAGGTCAAGGAGGGGAGTGCTGGTCTGTTTCCAGCCCTCCTGCCCAGGAAAAGCTACTCTGTCTACGGTCCATTTCTGCCCAACCAGGGAAAGGTCCCTTAGAGTGTTAAGTCTCAGAGCTGGAAGGGACTTGAAGACCCCGAGTGAAGGCCACCCCCTGTCAACTTGTGCCAACTCTGGACAGCTCCCAATATGAGGGAGAGTTTTCTTTGATTGAGATGAGATCTGCGTCCCTGAAACTTGTACCTCTTTGTCTTAGATGTTCTTCTCTGCTTAGACAATCACCGAGCACACAGTCACTAAAGTTGACATTCTGCGTCGGAGGCCGGGCAAGTTTCTGGGACATGGTGGTGAACAGGAATAGTCCTTGTGGTCAGTGGGGACATGGACACTCCTGACATTCCCTGAGTCTGCTCCTCACCCGTGAAGAAACTATAACACATATAGTGTCCTCACTTGTTTCTTTTAGGACATGGTTCTGGTCACTCACCCATTTGCCATCTCAGAGTCACAGACCTGATACACACGTCAGTTCCCTGGGAGACATGATCATGTCCCACCTCACACACACCTGACGCCCAAACTCGCATGCTTATAATTCAACCTGTCAAAAGACAGTCCATGGGTACCTACCAGGCCCCAAGGGGCCATGTGTGAGTAAAAATGGGCATAGGTTTTGCCTCCCTGGAGCTTTCAGTCTGCTGAGAGTGAGAGGCACCCGTCAAACAGGCACAGACCGAATGTATCAGTGCCCCTGGTGCCAGGTGAGATGGTGGAAATAAACAGGTGTGATGAGAGAGGGTGATGGGGGAGGGGGAGATGGATCCAGTCGGGGATACAATGTTGGAGGGGGCTCCTGGGGGGAGATGAGCTTTAGGGCAAGACTTGAAGGCTGAACAGTTGCAGCTTTGTGATGTCCAAACAGGAGGACAAGCACAGGGAGGCCCCAAGGTGACCACACAGGCGGTCTTATCCAGGTGTGGGCAGGGCCACGCCCCCTCTGAAGGCTCCAGCACAGGGTCTGTGCCAGGCCTCCCTCTCAGCTTCTGCTAGCTCCTCGGTGGTGGCCCCGTAACTCCAGTCTTCATGTGGAGTCCTCCCCGTGGGTGTGTCTGTCTCCACACCTCCCCTCTTTTTATAGGAACCCCAGACATTTTGGATGAATGGCCAATCCTACTCCAGCATGACCTCATCTTAACATCTGCAAGGCCTCTATTTATAAATAATGTCACATCCTGAGACACTGAGGGTTAGGACGGCAACAAGTGAATTTGGGGCAGCGGAGACACAATTCAACCTATAACACCTTCCGATCCCATGTGTCTTTGCCTAAAGGGAGCAGGTGAGTAATGAGGCTCTAAAGAACCTGGACCATGACAGGTGTCAAGCCCCCTCCCTCCATTCTGTACCACCCGTAGGCCTCACCCTTACATCCCTGATGCCTAAGGCTCTGCTTCCGGTCCTAGGGTCATCCTGTGTTAGTGACAGCTTGGGGCCCTCGCTCTCTGCAGAGGAACAGCCGGGAAGCAGAGCGGAAGCCCTCATCCCTTCCAGAGGAGGCAGGTGAATATTTCATATGGTGCAACGGAGTGGAATTCCATACAACCACCTTCTGCAAATGCAACATGACACCTCATAATGTGGTGATATCAGTACAGATCCGGCCTCACAGCAGCCCTAACCCTCCCGGTAATTCCTTCCATATTGTATTCATGTTACTGTAAATACAACTGCCAAACTCAGGCCTTCACCACTGCCAGACGATCAGGGGTATCGTCCCCATTTCTATAGCGGAGAAGATTGAGGACTGCAGAAAGCAGCAGGCCCTTGATCAGGCAACTGGTGAATGGGGCAAAGAAGAAAGCAGAGAACAGATGGACAAGGTTACCCCCCATTCCACATGGGGAAAGACACGGGGAGCAAGACAGAGGGGCTTAGCGGGTCAAGGCATGGTTGGGGGCAGGTGGAGGAGGAGTGAGGAACAGGTGTGGCTGGGCAGAAAAAAAGCTCAGTGCTGGGGTACAAGCAGGAAAGAAATGGGGCCCAAGGAAGTCATTAGTGGTGGATGGGCTTGGGCAAGAGGTGAGCGGGTGCTGGGGGAAGGAGAAAACCAAAGTCAGGCCTCCACAGGGGCAGCACTGGGTGTTGGCAGAGAGAGGTCCCACGCCAGAGGCAGGTTCTTACATGCTTCCTCCTTGGAGTAAGATAATGAAGCTGGGGTGGGTGGGGATCCACCAGTGCCAGATGCTAACAGGACAGCAGAGATCTCACCCCATGAGGAGAGGGACTGCTAGAGAATACAGCCATCCCAGAAAAAAGAGAGGAAGAGAGGCTGAAAGATAAATGCCCGTGAACTTTATTTGGGGCACCTGGATGAAGCCATGCCTGAAGGCCTACTACTAGAGTTTTCAACTAGATGATCCAACAAAGGCCCTTTTTCCTTTAAGCTAGCCTCTACCTCCCAGAGTCCTGCCTGGCTCAGGTGATCTGGCAGTATTGTAAAAGGAGGGATTCACTTGTGGTTGGACTGACCAGCATTTTCATCACAGCTCTGCATGACCTTGCATAAGATGCACCATTCTCTGAGTCTATTCTTTCACACCTGTGATCTCCCAGAGAGAAGAACAAAACAAAACAACACCTGTAAAAGCACCTAGATTATACTAGATACACCCAATCAATGAGAGCTTACCTTGAACTCTCCCCCGGCCCCCAGTTTCTGGTCCCGGTATCCTAATGAGGAAAACATGGATCTTAGCATTAATGATCTGGTATGTTCCATACCCCATACACTATCTTATACTGTCACACTCTCCCCTACCCTTTGAAATATTAATAGAAAGCAATCATCCTGTGTGACCTTGCACCAGTGACATAACTTCTTGGGCCTCAGTTTCCTCAAATGTATAGTGAAGATATTAATGTTACTTACATGTGGAATCGTTGTGAAACTGAGGTAATGAACATAAAGTCCTAGAACAGGGCCTGGGACATAATAAGTGCTCAATAAATGCTGTTTAGTTTGTTGGTGGTGGTAACACTAATAACAAATATCATTATCATTGAGGACCTGCTCTGGCCTTCTTTATACATTACCACCCTTGGACCTTGGCGACACAACTCTGTGAGGTGGGGGAATATGTCCCAAAGGCACAGATGGGGAAGCAGCTCAGAGAAGCTGAGTTGCTCACCTCAGTGTTTGGGTCAGGATTGAACATGTGTGCCCCCATCCAAGCCCCAGGTGTGTAAGGGCCACACGGCATCGCCACCCCAAGGTAGCGTCCCCACCTACATCCAGCCCGCCACGATCCCCGAACTTAGAAAGGCGTATTTTTGGCACTCGGTGGTGCAAGCCCTCCTGAGAATGTTCCCGAGTCTGCTTCTCGAGCCATTTCCCTCTTAAGCACACTTTCTGTTCGTGCGAATGAAACCCACTAAATGGTATGGTGTCTGCTCTAATTATAGGCTCCCTGGCCCGTGCCAAGTGGAAGTTGGTTAATGTACACTTGAGTAGATTTCAAGTCAGATTCTATGAGTCCCCAGCATGAGGGAAGAGGGCCAAGTTCTCCTTTGGAAGAAAAATAACAGGAGATGTTAGCATCGTATGTGTGTTCCCAGTTCTTCTCCGGCTGGAGCAGGTGATGCCTTTTGCTTCCCAAGCTTCTTATACTTCTGGCCTTGCCCTTTTCCAGGAGCTGGGGAGCTGAGGGTAAGGCCTGGGAGATGCCATTGGGGAGGGGCTGGGACAGAGTGGGTGTAGCAAAGTGGAAACAGCACTTTGGAACCAGGGGAGACTGGATTCTGGGCACAGCTCTGCCTCATCTCAGCTTTCACTGCCTGTCTGAGCCTCAACCTCAGCATCTAGCAAATGGGGGTGCCAGTACTTTCCCCATGGGGATCCAAGGATGCATGTCACAGTGCTGACTCAACACTGATCCAATATTTACGTATGGCCTAGCTTGTGCTGCATTGTACCAGTTACTGCCGCGAATGAGATGCAGCTCTGGGATTTTTAGGATGCCTGGCCTCTCCAGGAGCAGGCCACAGATGCACATCTTGTCATACACTGCGACTAGATAAGAAGGCCCTATAGGAAGGAGGGGCACCTGACCCAGAACTGGTGCATCACAGAAGGCTTCCTGGAGGAGACTTCAGGTGGGAAGAGCCCAGGAAAAGACCCAGAAAGAGAAGGAAATAGCACATAACAAAACATCATTTAGAATGGCCAAAAATGAGGGTGTAGGAGTGGCATAGGCAAAATACAGAGATGTTTTTTAAAAATCATAGAACTCAATAGAGCCAGTCAAAATAACTTTAACAAAGAAAAGTATGTAATCTGGGGATTATTTAGGAGTGCTTGGGTGAGTAACAAATGGTGAGGCATAATGATATAAAAGATAAAATAAAGTAATATATGTGTGAATGTGCTTTAAAACAGTCTGGAAAGAGATATATAAAAATGACAATAGAAATTATCTCCTGGGGTGGGATTATAAATGTTTTTTTTTAATTTCCCAATTTACTGCAATGAGCACTGACGGCATTTGTAATCAGAATGTGGCCCTTTAAATAGCAGGGCTGCTAGTAGAGCAGACAGGGATGTGGCGCGCGATCTCCCCAGCCTCGCTTGGGGATGACATCTGAGCGTCGCGCAGACCTGCGTGTGGACCAGCACAGTGCGGCCAGCCCTTGCTCAGCAACACCCAGGCTCCTGCCAAAGGGACTCAAGCTCCTTGGTTCAGGGACCAGGAGTCCTTTCCTGCCGCCCTTTCACTCCCTCCTCCTACAGGTATCTGTGGTGCAACCTGTGGCATGTGGGGCTGAGGCTACCGAGCTCCACCAGGCCTGCCTCCAACCTCCAAGGGCGGAGTCTGGGAGAGACACAGGCGGGAACTCGAATGGCGAATGGCGAGAACCAGTTAGAGCGTGAGCGGGGCTCCACCCTGGGGGAGGAAGAGCAGTCACCCTGCACTTCCAGCAGACATACACACAGCACGCACACTCAGGTCACCCCCACTCACACACACTCACACCGGTCCCCACCCACCCCACCCACTCCTCAGCACATTCGTGCACACACTCATGTACTCTTACATGTGGCTCACATATTTTCACCCCTCACCAACACACTCAGCTCATGCAGCACCATTTATTCCACAGCACACTCACTCAGCACATGTAAACTCACACGCATGTCAGTTCAGCAACACATGCGTTTGCACACATGCACACACTCACCACACAAGCTAACCAACAATACATGTATACACACACTCACAACACACTGAACACACACACACTGAACATACACATAAGCTCACCGACAACATGCACAGATACATTTACGCACACTGGACCCACAAAGCTCATCGAGAGCAGATCGCCTGCACACTCACACCTATACACACACACACACACACGCACGCACGCACACTCAGACACGCCCCTGAGTCCTACGTGGTGTTCAGTCAGGGCTTCCTTCATCGTGTCTCCTGTTTTCCCACATCCCTGATGTCTCCATCCTAATCCCAACCCCAACAGCTCTGGCCACACTCAGCTCTCAGGCCCCCTGCCTTCCACCCAGCACCTACGGGCTGTTTGGTAAGTGATGCTTTCCTGCGAGCCCCTGGCTCACGAACTTGCACGGCTCCACTCATCTATGAGATCAAGTCAAAGTCACGTCTGGGGCTACAACATCATTGCTCCTCTCACGGCTCATAACCTCACTTACTCCAGTGTCCCAGGCACAGCGCTCAGCGCTGAACGGACACCAACAGTGCTGTCCGTCCAGGTGGCCTCTCCACCGTTCCTCAGGGCAGGCTGTTTGCCCTGCTCAGGCCGCCGCCCCTCACCTCCTGTTCTGGTCCTGCAGGACTCACAGTTTGTCTGTTCCCAGTTTCCCTGGGCTTTCGCAGCTTTCTAATCAGAAAAGCACTCAGTAGCCACACATGAATGTGCTGGACTACACAGCGGACGTTCTGCATTAACAATACTTCAGTGAAGCCTCACGGGAACTCTTCGTAGGAGAGCGAGAGGCCAAGAAAAGACTTGTGCACCTGGGCAGAGTGGGCATGGCTTAATCACAGCTGAACTGAGCACTGGTTATAGTCAGACACTGTGATGAGCAATTTACGTGCATTATTTTACTTAATGTAAATAGCAACCCTACGGGGCATTATTGCCATCCCATACAACAGGTAAGGAAGGTCCCAAGAAATGAAATCACATGCTGCTACAGTGGGTCTAACAGTGGAGATTCAGGGCTACTCTTGACATAAATCCAATTCAAAAAAAAAAAATCCTTAAGCCATATAACAGATAAGTCAAAGGAGGACAGCATCAGGCATGGCTGTATCCAGGCACTCAGGTGTCTGTCCTCCATCTCTTGGTGCACTTTCTTTTGTGATAGTTTTGCTCTCAGGCAAACTCCCCTTCCGGGAGATAAGATGGCCAAAAGAGCTCTATGTGTACCCCAAACCAACTCAGCAACCACTGCAGAAACCCAAGATCATTGGACCAACTTGGGATTATGTAACCATATCACCCACTCTCTGAACAGAAGGATTAGAATGTACTATTGTAGAAGAGGGCCATTCGCATGAAAGAAGAATAAGAATCTTTTACCAAAACCCACAGAGCAGATGTGAGGCGGCCGCTGCCATTGCCACTACACAGGGATCTGACCCAACACCGCCTCGCTCTCAGCCTGCGTGTTAACCAGTTTGCTCCAGTCCCTCTATTTTGATTGCCTCTCTCTAATTCCCTGGCCCTGGGCTGACCCCTCTCAGAGTCCCCTCCTGCAGCCCTCAGCACTGAGCGCTGGTACTTAACAGTCATGCCAGCTGAGTGATGGATGGCGGCTGCCGCAGAGGCTCTTCAAAGGGGACGGGCAGCTGCTGGCTTGGAAAGGACACTTCTGTAGGGACAAGGCCCACATGCAAATGCACACTGTGGAGCCACCTTGGGTTTTTCTGTGCAGACCCCTCTGGCCACCTGCCTAAGGACTATGAGCAAAGCAGAATAGCCCAGGCTGCTGTGGAAGGCAGAAATCTTAGCAGAAATGAAATTGTGTGTCGATGCTAGCAGCCCAATAGCTGTGCGCCCCTTTCTATTCTCAGAATGTCAGCCCTGGATGGCGCCCCAGGTGGCTTCTTGTCCTATCTTTCCATCAAGCAAAGTAGGTGCAGACAGGGAGACGCCTCACCCAAAGCACACATAGCCAGGGAGTGACAGCAAGGCTAGAACTCATGATAGGAAAGAGAAAGAGAACTGATATTAACCATGCACCTACCATGTGCCAGGCCCCTGCAGGTGGCTTTAGCCAAGTGTTAGCTGCTTGTTCCAACCACAGGACAAAGCATTAGGGACACACCCTCAAGAAAGAGTCTGGGTCCTATACTCTAGCCCAGCTTTGCAGTGTGCCTTTGCTCAAGTCACTTCTTATCTGGGGCTTGGTTTCCCCATTTAGAAAACAGAATTGAAGGCCCCAAGGGCAGTTCCATCTCAGTGTTCCAGATGGAGTAATCAAGGCCATCCCTGGGGTATGGGGGCCCCTCTGAATGCCTTTTTAGCTGCGAGAGCCAGAGCTGAAGCATTGACAGAGGGCAGGGTGTCCTTAAGTAAGAGGACAGTCCTCACTTAGAGATCAAGCCCCTCCCGGGGCAGCTCCTGCCAGCCCCTCTGCCCTCCACGTCCAGCCTCTTCTCTTGCACTCTGCACCCAGCCAGTCTGGAACATCGGAACTTCCATGAACAATTCTGACCTCTCTCACCCCCGGGCCTTTGCCTGGGCTGTTCTCTGTACCTGGGGCTCCTTTTCTCCCCACCCCTTCTCCCCTGCTAACTCCTACTCACACTTGTTTTTAAATTGGTTTTAGAGAGAAAGGGGAAGGGAGAGGAGAGAGAGAGAGAAATAACAATTTCTTATTCCACTTCTCTATGCATTCCTTGGTGAATTCTTGCATGTACCCTGACCAGGGATAGAACCCACAACCTTGGCTTATTGGGATGACACTCTAACCAACTGACCTACCTGGCCAGGGCCATCACACTTCTGTTCTTGCTAGGACATCATTCCCTCTTTCCTTACTTCACCCCAAATTTGTTTAGGAACCTTTGCCCCTGTGCAGCCCCAGGACCCTCTACTCCCAGCATCCAAGCACTTTTTTAAATTTTCTTAATTTTGCAAGTACAGTTGACATTCAACATCGTATTAGTTGCAGGTGTACAGCATAGTGTTTGGACATTTATATAACTTACAAAAAGATCCCCCAGTAAGCCTCGCGCTCACCTGACACCACACGCAGTTACTACAATAGCACTGACTGTGTTCCCTGTGCTGCACCCCCCATCCCCTGACTGTTCTGTAACTACCGGTCGGTACTTCCCAACCCCTTCACCTTTTGCACCTGCCTCCCGACCCCTATCCCGTCTGGCAACCATCAGCTGTTCTACCTATAGGTTTGTTTCTGTTTCTTTGTTGTTGTTTTTTGTAGATTCCACATATAAGTGAAATCGTATGGTATTTGCCTTTCTCTGTCTGGCTTATTTCATTTAAGACAATACATTCTAGGTCCAACCATATAGCCACAGATGTCATTTTCTGTAGTGAACTAATATTCCATTGTACATATGCACCATGTCTTCTTTATCCATTATCTTTTTATTAGAGCATTTAATTCATTTACTCTTAACCTAATTATAAATAGTAATTATGTAGTTATTGTCCTTTTACTGTTTCCTGAGTGTTTCTGTCACCCTTCTCTGCTCCTTTCTTACTCTCCTGCTCTCTTCTTCTCTCGAATGCTGATGATGCCTTTCCACGGTGTCATGTTGAGACTACCCTCTCAGAACACTGTCCCTTGTGTTGCAATGTCCCCTCCACTTGTCAGTCTCCCCCGCCGGACTAGAACCTCCTCAGCGACGACAGGACTGAGTCAGATCACAGCTGTAGCCCAGGGTCCCGTTCTGTCCTGGCCACTTCCCAGCGATGTGACCTGCAGGAAGCCAATTCATCCAGCCAGGCCTTACTGCCTCACCTATAAACCAGAGAGAACGAAGAGCTCGAGTGAAGTTGCTCTGGGGTCCTAGCGAAGTCAGGTTTACAGAGAGCTCGGTGGGAGACTGGCCGAGTCACATTCTCGGCAGTTTTTAGAGGCAGGTGGTTTACAGTGCCATCCCGACTGTCTGCCCCTCCGGTATCAACACTCCACTTTTCTCAGAGATGCACTGAGCCTCGTGGGAGTTGCTCTCGGGGCTCCTGGAATGCTTTATTGTGCATCTCTTCTAATGCATAGTGAGCTCCAAGAGAGAAGTGTCCTCAGCGCCCAACACGTGGTAAACACTCAACAGATACTGAATGAATGAATGAATGAATGATGACACCATCCAAAAGAGGCTAGTCTGCCTGCCTCTCACCTGAGTAAAGGTTGAACTACTTTAATCCCCTCCTAGACTCCTGAATCAGGCCTGGGGTGACCTCTCCCACAAAGTCCAGGCCAAGGTCACAGCGGGGAGAGGGGCCATAAGGAAAGCAGGGGGGCTGGGAGGGGGCTGCAGGTCTGAGCTCATTGGAAATGCGGAGAGAATCCCAGGGCGCTGCCTTCTCTGGCAGGGAGCGCGGGAAAAGACAAGAAAAATGAAGCCACTGCAATCTCATTTTCTGAGGCCTGCAAGTCAGCCAGGAAATAGCTATTATTCCATCGCTCTGTCGGTATTAAGTTATTTCCTTCACTAAATACGGGAATGTTCATGAATATCTATTGAGTCCCAGGTACGACACCTCCTGGCTCTGAGGCTGAGCCACTCTGCCTTTACATTCCTCCAACAACACCCCTCAATCTTGCTCTGAAGTGAAAGACAATAGTATTTTAAATTGGTTAATAAATCTCAGGATTGATGCTCCTCGAAGGCCCGGGAACTTCGTCTCTATTACGCGAATAAAAGGGATCACATTTTACCACTGCCAGGTTGGGAATTTGGGAGAGTGACCCGAGCCAGCTGCTCCCAGCTCTCCCTGGGGAGGGGCAGGACAGAGCTCTCCAGACCCGGGGTCAGAAGGAGCTCTTTTGGCAGCTGGGAAATTCTCATTTTTCTAGCCAATTTGGGCCAGTTGGACATCTTAGGCCACTTTGATTTTGATGTCTTTGTACTCAGCCAGTTCCCCTGGATTCAAATAAAAGACTCAAAGCAAACCTCCAGGGCCTATGGGGGTGTCTGGCATCCTTTTAAAAAGCACCTGGATGAAGATATAGATGGGGGTGTGCATGCATCTCTCACTGTTTGGAAACTAACTCCAAGTGCTGGTTTTTCCACCACCTTCCTGGGCAGCACAGGTGACCTTGGCATCCCCCTGGGTGTGAAGAAAGCTTTGAAAAGCCCAGCTGATGGGGAATGGAAACAGTACCAAAACACCTTCCCTTTTGTAGAGTTTCTTGCACCTACATTGTGTCCTTTTCCTAATCCATCCCCACATCTTCCCTACAAGGTAGAAACTCTAGTCATTGTCCACGGAAAAGCATATCCGCAGGTCAGGATGTTCCCTGTATACCCACACCAAACACAGGGCTGGAACTCAGAAAATAGTGGCAGGATGGGCTGTGGTACAATGCCCCCAATTTACAGGTGGGCAAACTGAGGCTCAGAGTAGGCAAATGGCTTTTACGGCATCACACATTGAGCGTGGCCTGTCAATGATTCAGCCAAGACAGCCTGTATGCCCACATGCCCAGGCACTAAGCCAGGTGCTGGAGATTCAGGTGCAAACTAAAATGACTTGGCAGCCACTCTCATGGAGCTCCCCATCTCGGGGCAGGACTGACAGAGCACTTGAGTGAATAAAGAGATAAGCAGGTCAGCTTTAGGTACAACTAACCCCCAAAAGGAAATGAAGCCAGACTATGGGGTGGACAGGCCTGGGAGCAGCGGACTATGGGAGTGGGGCTATTCCTCGCCCTTTCTGCAGACCCCAGAAGGCGAGGGAGCTGAAGCATATCTCTGAGACACAGCAAGGTCTTTGGGGGCAGAATTATACCTGATTAGTGCCCAGCCCAAGACCTGGCTCACAGCTCTCGCTCAGTATTTTGGGGTGATGGATGAGTGCAGGGTTTTCATTATTATTAATAATGCTCTTCTTGTGATTTCCCACACCCCTTTACCGCGGCTTCCCTCAAAACCCAGTCTGGGCTTTGTGACTATCTCAGGCCAATAACCTACTAACTCCAGCCAGTGTGAAACCCTGGCCAGGGGACATCATTTCCTAACCATGTCACATATATCCCGGGCCTCCTTATTGGTCCCTCCACCTCTGATCTCACTCTCTCAAACCTGTCCCTGCACAGCAGCCATAAGGGCACCTCACAAGCACCCAGTGATCGTGTCACTTGTCACCTGGAACTTCCCAGGGCTCCTGCTGCTCTGAGGGCCAGATCGAAGGCCCCACCTGCAGGATCTTCTGCTCCTGCCTCACCGGCTGAGCCTCCCCCGAGGGCTTCCATGCCTTTGCCCACACTGCTTCCTCCTCCAGGACCGGCTTCTCCTCCCATCACCCTGTTCAGCACCACCTTCACCCTGGGAGCTCCTATTCAAATGTTAAAACTCAGATCAGGAGTGATCTCCTCCAGGAAGCCTTCCCTGATCTCCAGAGAGTGTTTGGTGCCACCCTGGGCACCCACTGCTGCCCGAACTCTCTCCATTACCACAGTGACCCTGGACCATGACCCCTTGTTTCTGTTGCCAGGGAAAGAAGGCTCTTCCCCCGAGTCCTGAGAAACACACAATGACTCACCCATGGGGGATGAGATGCAGCAGTTAGAGTTATTGGAGTGGAAATAAAAGGTTGCCACCAGTGACCAGTGTCTCATCTGCATCCATCCGCTGTGGAAAATCCAGCCTTGTCTTCACCAAGCCCAGAAGAAGGGTCAGCAGTTCTGTGCCATTGGTTCAGGCCCTGTCAAAGATACTCCCAGTTCAGTCTCCATCCCCATCTGGCCAGCTCCGTCCGTTTCCAGCCGTGCCCAGCCCTCGCTGCGTTGCTGCAACCAGGCCGGCGCTTAGAGCCCACACTGGGGCCCGAGAGGCTGCTACGACATGGAGAGAGACCGTGAGAACAAACGGGCAAACACTTGTCATCCAGAGAGAGGCTTTTTTAAGTTTTCATTATATCACCTCGGGCTTGGGACAAACCAGGGGTCCTTTCGAACTAACCATGCTCTTCCCCGATCTTTCTCAGGCTTGTGCGAAGCCTTCCCCCAAACCAGCCCGTTTCCTAGATCTTCAGGGGTTCAGTGTCCTTAACTGATCCACACCTTTTCCCAGGCTAGGCTCTGCCCCTTATGGCCGCCATCTAACTTCCTACTGTGCGTGCCCCGAAGTAGAAGCACCTCCTCCTGTGCTGTCTTGGCTTCTACCGGCGTGCACCCAGCGGAGGAATTCCCCCACTCCTCCCCTGGATAATCCGGTCACCGTGCCAGACAAGACGTCCCTTCAGGGAAGGAGGCAGTGGTTCCCTGGGGAGCCTTTCAATGCTGTGGCTTCCTAGTGAATGGGGTTTCATGTCCAACTCCATTTGCTCCCTCCTTTTATTTATAACTGACTAGCTACCCACACTAACACTTCTATGTCTGTTTCTTGTCCTCAGAGGGAAACAATGAGAATGTCTCACACTTACTTTTTATCCTGGCACCCAGCAGGGGACCCACATAGAGGTGCCAGCCGTCACTGTTGGTGAAACGATTTCTCTTCATCCATCAGGAGAGATGGATTGCAAAAAGGCCCCCGCTCTCTGCCCTCCCTGAATCCACACCCTATGCGATGTGACTTTGAATCTCTTCCCATCAAAAGATGAAGACTTCCCCCCACCTCTAGAAGCTGGGCTGGCTGTGTGATTTGCTTTGGCTAGGAGAATGAGGCAGACATGACATAGCTGGCCTGTTAATAACGCTTGTGTCATCATTTAGGCCAGTTCTGACCTTGCACCTGAAGAAGCTCTGTAGCTTGAACCCTTTACCATGCTGCCAGCCCCCAGACAAGCAAGTCCAGGTCAGCCTGCTGGAGATCCCATGGGACATGTGACCCAGTCACCTCCACCACCCCAGCCAACAGCCAGTCAACTACCAAACACGAAAGTGAGGCCATCCTAGACCAGCCAACCTCTAGCCAACTCACCAGCTTGCATGAGCAAGCCCAACTGGGGCCTGCCAAGCCTAGCCCAGGTCAGCAGAACTATCCAGCTAATCTGTGAGCAAAAAAAAATGATTTATTAGTATGCATATGTTTCTGAGACTATGTTGCTGCTTGTTATGTCGCGTTATCATAGCGATGGATAACCTATACATTCATCGAACAGATTCGTCTCCCATGCCTAGCCCTGGGTGTATGGCACATCACCAATTCCAATCTCTCCTGGAAACTGCCTCCCAACCCAAAGACTCAGAATATCAGGATCTCTTTGAGATTGGCCAAAGCACACATCCTAAAGCTAGCTGTCTCTGACAGACCAGAGGGAAAGTGACCCCTGGCTGACCAAGTGACCTATGGTCGCAGGTGAGACGGAGGAGCTAAGCACCAAGGCTCCTTCAAAAAATCTCAGTCTGGCAAAGGCCTTGGCCAGCGCACTAAACTCCATCTAGGGAATAAAGCCAGACACATCACTCTTTTGGACAAGCAATTTTTTTTTTGCATAATTGACATTTCTTGGCATATTCTCTCCTTCTCTGTGCACAGCCTTACTTTCATGTCACTCATGCACGTACCAGACACTCCGAGGTGACTTCCCCTGAAAAGAGAATGCCAAAGGGACCTCTGGCTTCCTACCCTTAAATATTCCACTTGTTATTAATTCCCTGAGGAGTCTTCTCAGCTCCAAATATCAGGGGAACAGAAAGGGGGAGGAAGAAGGGAGAAACACATTCTCAGAACAGTTCTTTGTACTTGAGATTCTTTGGTTTGTATTAAAATATTCTCATCTCCCTATAATTTATGAGCACTCTTGGCACTAAGAGGGTTTGCTTTGTCCCTGATCCTCTGTTCTGGAAATAAAACTAACAGTGTCAGAGAAGAAATCTCTTGGGGGTGGGGGGTGGGGGCAGCAATGGGCCAGACACTTCCAGAGTGCCTGATGTGAGTGGTCAGGGAAAGGCTGGGCAGACTCATTTCCTGCCCCCTGTTGGCAGGGAGGAGGCCCAGCAGTAGGCAGGCACCTCCGCACCCTTGATCTCATTTAGTTTCACAGCAGTCCTGCCTGGTCGATACTACGATCATCGCCACAACCCTTTCTCAGAGGAAGACGAGATGTCGTCTCAAGGGCCAAAGCTGGTCAAATACGGGTCTAGAACTTAAATCCAGGAGTAGCTGACACCCCAATGCTCTTACCAGCCAACCATACCATTTGGAGGAGAAGTGATCATGGAAGGCTGCCTGGAAGAGATAGGACTTAAACCTGAGTCTCAGAGCTGCTAGAGTCCCAGTTAGCTGTGTTTTCTGGAGGCAGAGATGCAGCCTTCCTCATATACTCAGTTGTCTATAAGACCCTGAAGGGAGAAGGATCCCTAATTCATCCCGTATCATTTTTTTAAGTACATGGGTTCTATATTTCCTCCCTTTTATAAAAATCTCTGCTGCCTGCATGCCCATGCTAGCTGAGCAAAATTAAGTCTCCTGAGCTTGGCCTTCAAGGTTCTTGGTAATTTTCCTCAACCCAGCTTCTCAGTTTACCACCTCATTACTTCCACCCACCTACCCACACACACATCTGCACACACACTCAACACTTCACCTCTACATCTCTTATGCAATTCCCTTCGCTGCCTAGTAAACTCCTATTCATCCCTCAAAGCCCAAGCCAAATTCCTCCCTTGGCTGGGAAGCTCTTGCTTTACCCCGTCACTGGCACAGTCCTTTGTACCTGTCTCTGATGAGAACCAACACAGTAGTAGCTGGTCCAGTGTAACGTCTGTCCCCCATACAGACAGCAAGCTTTGCAGGAGTGGGCCAGGTTTTATAGTTCTCTGAATTCCCACAGCTCTGGCAAGGGGCGAGGCCTTTCGTCCAGTCGTCAGTAACCACAAGGGTTGGCTGGAAAAATAATTGAACGAATGAATGAATGAAAAATTTTAGGCTTTCAAGAATATGAGAATCACTCTTCTGCTCCAGCCTCCAAGCCCGTGTCTCTCTCTCTCCCTCTACAGCTGCATTGTCCAACAGGGTGGCCGTGAACTGCATGTGGTCTTTGAGTATTTGAAAGGTGAATAGAGGCTCACTGTAACGTAAGTGTGAAATACCCTTAGAATGAAAAAAATGGTTAAAAATTTCATTAGTCATTCATATTGATTACATATTGAAATAATAATGTTGATCTATTGGTTAAGTCAAATACTTTATTAAAACTAATTTTACTGTTTTTTTTAAATAAGGCTATTACAAAATCTAAAATTACATGTGTGACTCACATTATATTTGCACTGAGTACCACTGCTATAAATGACAAAAAAAAATTGTCTACCTTCTGGAGTTTCATTCTGAGTTCAGCCACTTCCTGGCTGTGTGAGCTTGGGCACAGAGCTTGCCCTCTCTGAGCATTAGTTTCCACATCTGTAAAATGAGGGCCATCCTTTGAGGTGACTGGGTGAGATCCGATCAGTATATTTGCAGCACCAGCACACACTTGGCAGAGATGAGCCTCCCTTTCTCTCTCATGAGTGGGCTGACTGCCTGTGTGTCAGGCCAGCCATTGCCCCGGCAGGGGGCAGGTGAAGGGTGTCCTGGTCGAGGCTTGAAGGCTGTCCCCGTGAAATCTCCATGGGACAAAGGTCTCAGGTAGGGTGCCACACCCATCCCTAGACAGGCTGATCCTGGAGTGAGGAGAGGCATTCCAGATGCATCGATTGCAAAATACGACCAAAGATTCTTCCCATCAATATATATCCATTCCTCACCCAGACCTCCAGTACCTCAGAACCGTCTGTGACCCTTGCCCTGTGCCCACTCCTCATTCACAAAGCTGTGTAAATAAGAAGGAGGCAGGTGAGAAGGGCAAGACCTGGCACTGCTCTCCTGGGATTTCCTGCCACTTGCAAGACTCTGAGTTGCTGTGCACTCCCTGCTGGGAACATCTCCCATTTCCTGCCCAACTGGAGTTCTTGGGGCTGCAGGCAGTGAGGCGCTCTCTAGCCAGGGAGAAGCCTGGCATTGACTAAACGCAGACAAGGCAAAGTGCCCACTTGGTTTGCATCCCTAAGAGCTGAGGATGCCTGCTGTCTGACCTTCCAGGAACAGGAGACAGCTGACTGGTCCCAGGCAGCATGGAGACTGATCTACCCCGACTAAGCCCACAGAGCTTGTGATAACCCATGGACACACCTGTCAGGGAGTGGGGAAACCATGACAGAGACCCGGTTGCTCTCAGGCCACCTTCCCATCGAAAACACCCCACCTGCTGCCCGCAAACCCAGATTGAGTTGCAGGGCCAGAGGCACAGGACTGATGGGTGCTGGTCATTGCCTGCCACCCCACCTGCCGTGTGCCCCGTGAGACTCTGAGCAGCTGCATGCTCCTGTCTGGGACTCAGCGATCTTCCAAACGCTCATCGGGTGTGAGACGGACAGCAAGCACAATTTTGAATGAGACAAGTGCTTGCAGTTACAAGCTTGCTACTTTGGGCAAGTGGCCAAACACACCTCTCCAAGCCTCAGTTTCCCCGTCTGAGCTGCGAGGGTATTAATACCACCTCCTTCTCTATGAGGTTTCCATGGAAACAGCATTTTTTAATAAAGTGCTTAGCACAGTGTCCGGCACTCAGCAAATATTCATTACATAGAATTATCAGTGGTGGGCTTGTAAACCACCTCTAGGAGTGGGGAGGAGGGGAAGGAGGCGAACTGATTTTCAGCGCTAGGCAATTTTCATGGAGCAAATACTTGCACCGTGACTGATTTCAAGCCAATGGTTTAACAACTGGCCTACAAAACTCCTGAATATTTAACAACCGGCTCCAGTGAGCCAGCTCCAGCACCACAGGGCCGTCTATTACTGTCATTAGCGTTGTTATTATTATTATTCAACCAAGCAGCTTTTTGGTTTCTCCTTTCACAAATCCGGGTAAGATTTCCCATCAGCGCTGGATTCTGCAGGCTAAGAACGGTTTGAAAGCCATCGAAGCAAGTGCTCTGGCAGGGTCTGCTGCACCTCTACCTAACGCCCCAGGGGTTCCGTGCCTCCTTGGAGACTACTGCCCACACTCCCCTCAAGGCACAGTAATCCGCCCTTGTCCCTCACAGACCTACAATAGGCAAGTGAGAAAATACACCCAAAGGAGAGGCACGGAAGGACTAAGAAATGAGATTCTTCCTGATGTTTTAGCTGTGTGGCCTCAGACAAGTCATTCGGCCCCTCTGAGCCTATCTCCTCATCGGTTCACAGAGACGCTATGGGGGGTTAAGGTGGTGGAACATATTTGAAATGCCCATCACAGAATAATGTTCAATAAGACATGGTTATTACTAAGAACACTACTGCCCTGGCTGGCCAGGGTGTGGCTCAGTGGATTGAGTGCTGACCTGCAAACCAAAGGGTTCCAAGTTCAATTCCCAGTCAGGGCACATGCCTGGGTTGTGGGCCAGGTCCCCAGTAGGGGGCGTGAGAGGCAACCACACATTGATGTTTCTCTCCCTCTCTTTCTCCCTCCCACCCCCTCTCTCTAAAAATAAATAAGTAAAATAAAAAGAATACTACTAACAACACAACCCTCAGGTGTGGGGTCCCCGCCCCTCCACAGAGGGGGCTCCCAGGCTCCCTGATAGCTGTACAAGTAACGCCACAGAGCTGGGCCCCTGGATCTGAGCCTCCCCATCTCCTCCTCTCCCCACCACCCAGCTTCCACCCCCATGACAGGACTAATTTATTTCCTTCTGAATCCTCAAAGTCTATCAAGCTGCGGAGTGGTTGGATGGATTCTTTAATTAATTGATGTGGAATCAATGAAGAAGTGATTGTTTTGGCCCTGGCTCATAGAGACCCATCTCAGCTGTAGGAAATAAATAGATGACTTTGAGCAAGGTGGTGGGGGAGGTGTAATTTATTGAGCTGTTGTTGGGCTGTAAGTACTAAGACCCAAGAGGCCCAGCACCTGCCTGGGGAGACAGGACAGAGAAGTGAAAGGTGGTCCACACACTACCCTTGAGTCCAAGAATTCTGAGTTCAGGCCTCTACAGCCCCACTTGCCAGCTGTGTGGCCTTGGAAAAGTCACTGCACCTCTCTGAACCTCAGTTGTTGCCCAAGGATTGCTGTGAGGATTCAATTCTGACACGTGCTTCAATAGGGATAAATCTTGAAAGCATCATGCTAAGTGAAACAAACAAGACACAGAAGGACAAAACTTGTGTGATTCCATTTACCTGACATACCTCAAATATGCAAATTCACAGAGACAGAAAGTCAAGTAGAAGTTCCCAGGAACGACGGAGTGGGAGGAGGGGAGTTACCACTCAGTGGGTACGAAGCCTCTGTTTGGGATGATGGAAAAGTTTTGGAAATAGGGAATGTGATGGTTCGCACGGCACCGTGAATGCACTTAATGCCACAGCTCTGTGCACCTGAACATGGTTAAAATGTCAACTCCATGTTATGTCCAGTTCACCACAAGAAAAAACAAGAAAAGTAAGATATACCATGTGCTTGGTACTGCCTGGCTTTTAGAAAGTGCTCACTAAATATACACCATCATCATCATCACTATCATCACCATCATCATTATTACTGTTACCATTTTAAGATCACTGGGGTAGTAGATTACAAAATATTCACAGATGTAGTAGACTACAAAATATGACCAAAAAATCCTTCCCATTCCTAAATGCATACCTTTTAAAAGGGGACTTTGCAACTCCCATCAAGAGGCAGGGTCTGCTTCCCAGCCTTGAACCTGGGCTTGGCCACGTGACTCGCTTTGGCCAATGCATTAGCTTCCCGTGACCGTTGCAAACTTGTAACTTACCACAAACTTGGTGGCCTAAAACCACACATTCCTGTTCCCTTGTATTCCTAGAGGTCAGAAGTGATGCTTATCAGGCAAAAGTCGAGGGGCCAACAGGGCTCTTTCCTTCTGGACGTCGTGAAGGGAGAGTTCTCGCCCTTGCCATCCACCTCCCATCGCCTTCTCCTCTTCTGAGTACAGCTGGGCGTCCTGCTGACAAAAACCTTTGTGATGACACCAGGCCCACCCCATAATTCAGGATAACACCCCATCGCAGGGTCCTTAACATAGTCACACCTGCAGCATCCCTTCTGCCGAACAGGTAACATTTACAAGTTCCAAGAATGAGAACCTGAACATCTGAGGAGCGGGTGATTGGGGGGACACAATTGGGTCTATGACAAGCAATGAGACTTTTAGCAAACGCGACACAAGCAGAAGCTTGAGAAGGGCCATGACATAGAGCTAGCCCTCTCTTGCTGGGCTGGGAAACCCTCCACCTCCACAAGTGCAAACCCAAGCGAGCCTGTCACATGGCCCCTTCACCCCAGCCCACAGCCAGCCCACCCCCAGTGGTGGGGCCATCCTGCCGACCAGCAGCTGCTGGTCGACAATCATGTGTGAGCCCAGCTAGGACCCACAGGAGAACCTTCCAGCTGAGCCCTGCTCAGATTGCCGACCTGCAGAATCCTAAGTTCAGTAAGCTATTCTTGATTTAAGCTACCGTGTTTCATGTACTTTTACACACAGCAAGAGCTAACCAAATCACCAGACAACCACTGGGAAGGGAGGGGGGAGAAAATGTTTATTAAACACCGACTGTATACAAGGCACACTTTTCATCTGATCTTGTTGAATCCTCACAAATTCCTCACAGGTAGGTATTAATTGTATCCATTTTATAGATGAGGAAACTGAGTCTCAAACACGGGAAGCAATTGGCTTAAGACCACATTGCCAGAAAGTCGCAGAACCAGGTGTCAACCTCAGGCCCACCTGACTCCAAAGCCATTGACCTTTTAGCAGCCCCATCCTACTCTAAAATCACACTGAGTAGGCATCTTTATCTTCACCGCCACCTTGCTCGTCCCCAGTCACCCTTCCAACAAACTCCAGCCACCTGCCCATGCATCACCCATCCAGCCACCTGGCCACGTGGTGGTTATCTTTCAGGCAAGAGAACCCAGTAGTTGACATTCAGACTGGCATCAGAGTCAAATCCCAGCTCTGCCTTTTCCTGGCTGTGTGACCTGGGACAAGTTGATTCACCTCTCTGTGCCTCAGCTTCCTTGCCAGTAACACAGGGAACATGATAATGTTTACTTTGCAGAAGACTCTGCAGGTGAAATGAGGACAGACCAGGAAAACACCACGCACAGTGTCTGGTGTGTAGTACATGCTCGGTAAATGCTACCATTGCCATAGTCTCGGGGGCCTGCCCTGGAGTTGTCCCTGGACTGATGAGGAAGATGCCAGGGTCCACCCTTTTTGGAACCAGCTTCCTTCACCTGCTGCTTTCTCTTGGCAAAGGGAAGACATCTCAAAGCAGCAGAAAAAAGAGCCAGTCCTTACCCAGGAAGCCAGGGCCCCTCACTTTGCGCCGAATACCCTGTCTGAGCCTTCCCTTGCCGGGCCTCAGTTTTCCCATCTGTATGATACGGGGGCAAAGCAGCAGGCTGTTCCGTGTCCCTCCGCCATTCTGTAATTTCCAGATTGTGAGCTCTTCCTGTCCCTTCAGCCGAGGAATGCTGTTATTTACTCCTGATGACGTCCACCCCCTTCCGCAGCCCGTGATAAATTTGCATTGGGGGCTGGATCCAAAAAGAGGAAAAAATAAATAAATAAATGCAAGAAAGAAAGAGGGCTGTCTTTGAAGTGAATGACATGAATTATTTCGACCTAACTTACTAATTAAGACCTCATTAGCAGCCCAAATTTGTGATAGATCAGCAGAGGACTTGGCACAATGGTTTAATTTAATGATTTCTTGCATTACTTTGTTAATCATCTTTAGTCTGATTTAATTTATGCCAATGTGACTGTCCTAATTTCTAATTAAGGCATTGATGGCGCAGACGGCCGCCATAGCATAAGAATTTCAATCAAGGCTGATACAAAAGCAGATACTCGTTTCAAGGCCTGTGAGTTGGCAATTTGCTAAGCCGGCTGCTCATTGTTTTATTACCCACCCCCCAAAGGTTGGGGAGGGTCTGGTCTTTGCCTGGGGCAAATGGTTTCTCACTAATCACAGACCTTTACAATCATCGATTTTTTTAAAAGACTCTGAAAAAGACATTGAGATTAACTAGACCAGCCTCCTCATTTCACACAGGAGGCAACAGGGACCAGAGAGGGTGAGGGGCTCACCCAAGGTCACACAGTGAGTTATCAAGGCAGTGAGAGGAGACGCCAGGCTCACGCTCTCCTCCACCACCGCCCAGCTGGCAGCCCCATATGGCAGCTAGGGGCTTCTGCAGTTGCCAGGGATTTGGGTCTGTTCATTGAAATTGGTATAATTCTAATCACTCCCAGTACTTGAAGGCCCGGCTCTGAGTCTGAAATTCGATGTGTGTTTTTCTCAAATCCATAAATCAACCCTCCTCATGGGTATTATAACTCTCATTATAATACTTCCACCCATTTTACAGATGAGAAAACAGAGGCTCAGAAAGGCAAAATGCCTGCCCAGGTTCCCACATCAAAGAAGTAGTATTTGAACCCAAGTCGGCTGGATTGGCAAGCTTGTGCTTTTATCGCTGCCCTGGGCTGCCTCACCAGGTCCCAACTGGGTCTCCATAGTTGTTTGTGTTAACATTATACCTAATGTGTATTTAGGGTTTACCACATGCCAGGCACTGTGCTAAGCCTCTCACACGAGAATCCCATCCGATCCTCACAACACCCTGTGAAGAAGCCATCATTAACACGCCCAGTTATAAATAAACCAAAAATCAGAGAGGTTGTGTGAGCTGCCCAAAGTTGCCCAACAAGATGGCAGTGCCCAGGCACTGAACCACTCTGTCCTGTCTCTTGCTAACTCCAAAACCTGCTACACCACCCCTCTCTACCGAACAACTCTGAGCTTGGCTAGCTGGAATGGTGGGGCTTTGCCTGCCGGGAGCTAAATTGTGCCTCTGGGCTCCTTTCATGCTGACAAAGGCTGCCTGAGTCATGGAAAGGGCCAAGAGCCAAAGCCTTGACTGCATCCTAGTTCTGCCACTACTTTGCAAATCCTTTCTCCTCCCTGGGCCTCGGTGTTGCCCTCTGCAAAATGTGGGGACTAGAAGAGTGGTCCTCCAACAGGAGGAACACTGGAACCCCTGGACATTGGAACCCCTGGGGTTTAACAAACACACGTCCGTCCATCCCCTCCCCCGTCCCCCCCACCGCAGACCTGACGAATCACAAGCTCTGGGGACAAGAGACTCAGATGGGAGCCAGCATCCCTAGTGATTCTGAATGATTTCAACTGGTCACTCTGAGCTGACCAAAAATACACTCTGGATTTTGCTACACAAACTGTTCTTCCCCCACCCTCTTCCCTAGCCCAGTAAGTGGTACCCAGATGTTCAGAGCAAACACTAGAAGTGTCCTTGGTTCCTGTCTCCCTGTCTCCCGACATCTAATCCATCAGCGTGTCCTGTCAACTCGACCTCCACGTACATCCTGAAGCCCTGACTTCTCCCCACACCATCCCTGACCCCGTCCTGCCTTTAATGGCTGCACCTGCTTCCTCCTTGATCCACTACAGCCAACTTGGCCCCTGCAGTCCATTCTCCTCCCAGCATCCTGGGGGCTTTGGCAAAATATGCATCAGACCATTTCCCTCTCCTGAGTCCAATCATCCAATGGGTTCCCATGACATCTAAAGTTAGAGCCAAACTAAGGGTCTTCCCAGTCGTACCTCCCAGTACCCTCTCCTTAGGACACTCTGCTCCTGCCCCACCAGCCTGCACCCTGATCTATGAACTAGTCTCAGGGCCTTTGCACCTGCTGTCCCCTCTGTCTGGAAGTCCCCTCTGCCCAGGCTCTTTTACCTGGCTCTCTGCTCCTTGACAAGGCTCCCTAACTTTCCTATTTAAAGGGACCCTTCCCATGTCATTCCTCACCCCAACAGCCTGCTTTATTCCCCTTGCAGCTTGGATCACTAGTATTTGAAATGATCTCATTTTCCTTTAGTCCATTGTCTGCTCCCCCTGTAATGGTGTGATATAACAAGAAATATATATTTGGTCTTTGTTCCCAGTTTCTGGCACAGAGCTCCTAAAACCCTTGGATTTTCCTGAGTGACCAGGTGAAAGGAATATCTTTTGTCATTCATAACAAGTCCCTTTCAGCCATACCTGGGTGAATGCTGATGAGGTGGCTTTTGGACTGCCCCTAAGGATGGGGGACTGATTACGTGGCGCCAGTGTGACTAGAAGGTGGGAACTTTAAGCCCCACTCTCAAAATCTGGGGAAGGGAGAAGGGCTAGAGATGGAGTTTAATCACCCACGGCCAATGAGTTAATCAGTTGTGTCTACAAAATGAAGCCTCCATAAAAACTCTAAACAACAAAGTTTGGAGAGCTTCCACTTCCGGTGGTGAGCACCCTGAGGTGCTGGAGGCTGGTAGGCCTGGAGAGGGCGTGAGCGCTCGGCCCCTTTCCGTATACCTTGCCCTGTGCATCTCTTCCATTTGGTGGTTCCCGAGTTATACCCTTTCTAATAAACAGGTAATAGTAAGTAAAATGCTTCCCTGAATCCTCTAAGATGCACCAGCAAACTATGGAGCCCAAGCATGGGACTGTGGGAATCCCTGATTTGTGGCTGGTTGGTCAGAGATACAGGAGGCCTGGGCTTACGATTGGGTCCAAAGTGGGGGCAGTCTGTGGAATTGAGTCATTACCCAGGGGGTTCTGCATTCACCCCAGGTAGTTAGTGGCCAAATTGAATGACAGAACATCCTGTTGGTGTCCCAGAATTTGGAGAATTGGTTGGTGTAGGAAAAAAATATCCACAAATTTGGTGTTAGACTATCTTAAGCAGTAGAAGAAGAAGTGTTGTTTCCTATTAGTTGGTATGCACAGTAGCACAGAAACAGAGTTTTCTTTTTATCCCCACTAGTATGTCACCTCCGTGGGACCAGGACCCCCCCTGTCTGGTGCACCAGCATCCCCATGGCACAGCTCCCAACACACAGCATGTACCCCCAAAGTGCCTATCAGGTGAACAGTGGAGTGAAGGGTGACATTTGTGTCCCTGGAAGAGCTGTGGTCAGAGCTCCAGTCCTTGGAGATGTCCCAGAACAGAAATCTTCAAGAAAGGATATCCTGGGACCTTGAGTGCACAGGACAGCCTCAGAGGACACAGTGAGGACACCTGATCATACCTTTCCAATGTCTGCTCTGCCCTGAAAATCCAGGCTCTATGATGCCCTTGAGTCCAATCCTAGGGAATTAAAAAGTTTGAAAGAAAGTGCATCTGCTAATGTGCAATATTTATGTTAGTCAATATAGATTTATTTAATGCAATAAATGACATAATTGGACTTTTATTTCCATAATATATTTCTCCAAGATAACTAATATTTTGAGTATCCATGGCCTGCTGATGTCTCCTGAATGAACATATTTCCTATATTATTACTCTTGTATAAAACTGACATTTAAACAGTTTAATAAATGAGCAGTTATTTGACTTGTATCAGTTTCAATACATTCCAGGATATTAATAAAATATATTTCATAAGCCAGCTCAATAAACCATGCCATAAAAATTCAATGATTTATTAGCGATACACTTGCTATTAGTTGGGACAGATACTCAAAATGCCATTAGGGTTAAAATAATAATCAATCAAACTAATTAGGCCCTATTTTTCATATGCAAATATAATTAAGCATACATTTCTCCATAACTTTAAAGAGAATTATTGAAGCTCAACCTCACATGAAGAGCCCCTCACTTGAGTTAATGAAATGACAGAGTCTCAAGTTGGATATGCAAACAAAATTGATGAACCATTCTGGGCTTTGAGGATCATAAGGAAGGTGGGACAGGAGAGGAGAGGTTCAGAGAAAAGACCACCCTTTTCACCGAGTCTCTTCTTTCTGGCAATGCTAATTACGGGGAAGTTTCAAGACTCAATGAGGGCAGGGGTGACAGTTCCAATATGGTGCCATGGGCAAGAGCATGGGCTCTGAACTCACACTGCCGTGTTCAAATCCTAGCTTCCCCAACAGAGTGGACCTGGGCGAGTTAACCTACCTCTGTGCCTCAATGTTCCCATCTGTCAAATGGAATAATGGTGATGGTAGCAGCAGCATACACCTTGAGATTTGCTGGAAGGAGTGAATATGCACCTAGGCCCTAGGAAGTGCTCAATAAACATTAGTCATTTTTTACTGAGACTCAGTTTGTTTGCCCCTCCCCACCCTGCCAGCCTTCACTGTTAGACCTCTCAGCCACTTGCTGGCTGTGTGACCCCAGGAAAGTCGGCTCCTCTTTCTCTGGACAGTCGGGGAGTTAGTCTACATGACCAGGCAAGTCAGAACCAACAGTCAAGGATGTTGAAATGTGATCGTTCCTAACCATTTTTCTGCCTCTGTTTGGGTCTAATTTGCAATGCTAGTTGCACCCAAGGAATGAGGACAGAGGGGCAGAGGAAACCAGACCCAAGTCAGGACAGGAAGTCAGAGCATCTGGGACTGGTCTCTTTGAAGAAACAAGTCCTGGAGAGCAGAAGAATCTAGACTGCTTCTGACCCTGCCTGGATGCTCAGTGTATCAGTTAAGACTAAGGGCAGCAGATGCTTTCTGTAAAGAAACAGATAATAAATATTTTAGGCTTTGCAGGCCATACAGTCTCTGTTGCAATGACTCAACTCTGCTGCTACAGCATGAAAGCAGCCATAGACTGTCCCAATAAAACTTAACTTACAGACAGAGGCAGCGGCAAGAGGGTTGGGGCTCATGGGTCAAGGTAACGTCAGCCAATGTAACAAACAGACCCAAAAATATGCAATGGCTCAGCTATGGCAGATGTCTATTTCTAGCTGTTCAAAGCCCAGTGCAGGCATTCCTGGTCAGGCAACTCTCTAGGATGACTTTCTTCTAGGAGGCAATAGAGACCCAGGTTCTTGCCATATTGTGGCTCCTGCATCCTTAATTTGAGCTCTCCAAGCTCACCTGCTATGAATTAAATCTGTGGACAGGAAAGAACATGCAGGGTCATGCCTGGGAGGGCTTGTAGACTGGGCCTGGCAGTGGAGCCCATTCCCTCCACTCACACTGGACTAGAGCTTGGCCTGATGGCCACTCCAACAGCAGGGGAGGCTGGAAGGTGGGCCTGAGCTGTGTGGCCTGGAAGAAGACAAGCAGAACAGGGAAGGATGTGGCAATCTCTGCCACAGGAGTGAGAAGAACCTCAACACATCTGGATGTAACAGGACTTTCTCCCCTTCTCCATTCCATCTTTTCCTTAAGGTTGCCACCCCAGCAAGCAGCATAATTATTCTCTTGGGGGTTCCCTGGACTTCCAGGGTTACCGGCCCACCCCCTATTCTCCATACCCCGCCATGTTTACCCAGGAGAGCCTCCCCTCTCAGCTGCCTCTCCTCCTCAGCAGGCACCCTCCATCCAGGGGACAAGGTCAGGTCTGTCTGTGTCCATCTTCACAGTGGCCACCTGGGAGATGATCTATGAAAAATAAGTAATGAGTAAATAAACAAATAATTCTAAGATGAGTTACAATGATCAAACACGTGAAAAATTGGGTTTTAAAAATAACAAAATAATCAAAGGGAACAAAAAAATCGATGTGGCATCTCCCTGGAAGAAAGTCCAAGAAGTAAGAAAATCCGAACATTTTGGAGAGCCCAGAGCCAAATGTAGCCACCAGCTGTGACAACTCAGTCCTAAAAAATATGAAAGAATGTGCCTATGTGCACATGTGTACGCATGTGTGTATGGGTGTATGCATGTTTGTGCACATGCATGTGTGCACGTGTGTTGTGTGCATCTGCACATGTGTGGCATGTACATGTGGGTGTGCATGCTTGTGCATGTGCGTGGGAGTGTGTGCTAGGTTACACTGATCTCTTTGTCTGCGACAAGACCTCATGACTCAATCCCTAACTTGGTGTCATTTTCCAGCCCTTTTTTTCCTCCTCAGGTCAGAATACACTGGGGCTCTGCAGAGGAGAAAGGTAATTATGCCCAATGGGTGAAGCGCAAACTCAGCAGTTTTTGCAAAATGGCTGTGGGCCCTCCAAGGGACATCTGTGGCCAGAAACCTGGCTTCAGCCAGAAGATGTATTTCCAGCCTCAGGGAGGAAGAGGAATGAGGTGGTTGGGGCTTCTGCGGCAACAGCCTTTTTTAAAAAATCATTTCGAAATTAAATTAAATGATATTAAATTAGCAAAAGTGCCAGGGGAGCCCGGAAGTCACTCAGATAAATGGCCCAGGCTGGGCATCTTAAAATCACAGAGACGTCAGATGCTGGGGCTCCAGCAGACCCCGCTCTCCCGGCTCTCACCCAGGCCCTGGGTCCGGATGATCTGTGGAGTTTTCACAGAAGCACGAAACAGGGCACAGGCTCTCAGAGAACCTGGCTCTGCAGGTGTCAGGAGCAGGGCTTTGTCTCTTAGGAAAGCTCTGAGGAGGTGATTCTGACACCAGCACCCTTGGTGACAAAGCATGAACTTACCCCACCCCCTGCATTTTGCTGAGAAGGGAAAGCAAGGGATCTGCCAGGTTCTCCCCACAAGGCGCTGGATGAGCGCAGAGGGACATCAGAAGTGGTTCAGTCCCAATACTGTCTCATTCCCAAAGAAGAAGATTCAGGGGGCCTTCAAGGAAGAAGACAGGGTGTCTGGGGCAGGAAGGGCTTTCCCGTACTCTGGCCCTCAGCAACGCATTCAGCAAGTGTTCCCCATACAGCCCTTCTGGTTCATGGGCTATTCCGGCCATGCAGGACCCAGTGGTGGCAGAGACCCGGCCAATAACAAACAAGATAATTCCAGCTCTGATCAATGCTGTGATGGAAACAAAACAGGAGTAAGAGACAGTGACATGAGGGAGGTCACTTTAAGCAATCAAGATGGCTGCTTGGAGGTGGTGACATTTGACCAAATATGTGAATAATGAACAGATAAATCCAAGGATGAAGAATAAAGAATATGATGGGAATGTCTAGTGGGCTGGGAGTGGGGGGTTAGTAACCTGAGGGGAGGGGTTCAAGGAAAGCCTCCCTGAGAAAGCAATCTTCGAGCTAAGAACAAAAGGAAGGGTCACGGTCAGTCAGGGAGAAAGGAGCAGAGAAGAGGCTCCATGTATTCATTCATTCATTCATTCATTCATTCATTTACTCATTCAGCCTTTCAGCAAATCCCTCTTGAAGACCTACTGTGCATTAAGCACTAGGCTGAGTGACAATGGTCAGCAGTGACCATGACACCATGTGCTACCTGTCAAATACAAGGGCAGACACTAGACAAGGAATTACACCAAAGCGGGATACTCGACCTCGCCACTATGGGCGCTGGGGCAGGGTCTTTCTCGATGGTGGTGTGGGCTGTCCTATGCATTGTAGGATGCTGGGGCATGTCCCTGGTCCCCACCCACCAGAGGCCAGTAGTACCTCCCTGTTGTGACAACCAAAACCTCCCCGGACATCCCTACGTGTTCACTGGGGCAAACAGCCCCAACAGCGGTGAGAACCAACCACCGTACCAGCGTGAAGAGAGAGACCAGTGACATCATATGTGTATTCTTAAGAAGCAGTAGGAAATAGTAGAGAGAGTTTGGGGAGGGGCCTCTCTAATCCAGACCCTAAAACCTTCTGGCTCAGGGGTCTGTGTGGCACATTTCTGTAAACCCAGTAGACACACCCATGCTCCTCATTTTAGTGAAGAAGCAAACCGACGCCCTTCAACAGCTGAATGGAAGGCTTAGGGGAAAAGGTTGCGGGAGAGGGCAGGACAAGGAGAGAGCAAAGGCCACATGGAAGGCAATTCAGATTCCTCCCACTGGGGTTTAAAACCACCTCCCAGCCAGGTCCCCGTGGGCCTGCCCCATGCAGCTCAGCAAGGGGTTAACCCTCGATGTTTATTTATGAACTTGGCCTATTACTGTAGCATAATTTGAATACAGTGCCTATGAAGTTTTTTTATTGCCTGCTATAATTTCATTTTTAAAGCTCTCCCTACGCCATACTTTATAAATGATATCTCAAACAAGAAATAAATTCCGCGTTGCAGCTGTGTTAACTATATTTACCCATGGGACACACTATTTTGTCCTTGACACAAAGCCCTAGAGATTGGGCTGAGAATTGCTTTGGCAGCTTTCTCTTGCTCCCACGCCACGCTGCTGTGAGAGCTGCTGTGGGAGCTGCTGTGACTCCCTCTGACACCCCACAGAGCCCCCACCGCAGCCCGGAGGGGCCCGAGCCCCAGCAGGCCAGAGGGAGCTCCGAGAAGCTTCTGGTCTGAGAGCGGCCTGGGCCCCTCTGCGATTGGCTGTGTGGACATGCCAGCACCCCTGGGCCCTTCTGAGCCTTTAGACTGGAAAATAAGGGCATCGGGCACATCACTGTCACCACTCCATGCTGCCCCCTCCTCACCAGCCACTGGAAGGCTCCAGAACCTTTCCCTCCTCCTCTCCTGACTCCTGCAGTCTGCGATGAAGTTTAGATCATTTCTGGGTCTGCAGAGTAAGGCTCAGGACCCTAAGTCAGCTGCTTCTATAATTTTAAGCTATTTCCCCCTTGAAGTGAAAAAATATATATCGCAGGGCTCAATTGACAATAACAACAGCTTACATTTATGGAGCACTTACTCTTCGATGGATGCAGTGCTAAGAGCAGATGGGAGCTCATTGTATATTGACAGCAGCCCTCGGAGCTTGTACAGCTCTCCCCACTTTACAGATCAGTAAGCTGAGGTTCTGCAGCCAGAGGAAGTGTCCACTCAGGTCAGCCCAGGGAGATCAGGAGAGGAGGTGATAAGGGATGCCATCTTCAGCCCTGCACCCCAAGGTGGCCCACATTAGCTTGTCACAGGAGCCTCTCTCCCTGGCAAAACCAGAAGCAAAGGGACTCTGGAAGGACAAGTTTTGATGGCGGAGGGAAGGGTGTGGAAGGCAGGGCAGCCTGTTAGGTGCAGATATGTCCATGAAGAAATGCATCAATTAATCTGATGGGGTGTAGGGCAGGCCCAGAGAAGAGAGGGAGGTCAGAGATGGCCACTTCCTTACACAACACAGAATAACTGACTCTTCTTAGCACTTCAGCATTGTAGAGACAAAAACCCCGGGTGGAGGGCAGGCAACCTGTGGTTCAAGTGCTGGTTCTGTCCTACAAACCTGCTTCCATCTCTGTGACGTGAGCCAGAGGCCTCACGTCTCTGCAACTCAGCTTCTCCACCTTTAAAATAGGGACAGCAGGCAGGGGGTAACTTCAGGGACAAAGGCATGTTGGCATGGAGTTAAAGGGACCTGTGTTCCAATCTTGAATTTGTCACATACTTATTAGTTATGAGAACTTGGACGAGTTGATTCGCCTGGGTATCAACTTCCCCATCTGTAAAATAGGGATATGAATGATAGGCTGTTAGGGGGTAAAGATAACTCAGACAAAGCACTGGCATATAGTAAGTGTTTAATAAACAGTGATTGAAGGGGGCTTGAAGTATCTGGTGGTTGAGAAGAACATGGTCTTTGAAGTGTGAACATCTTAGCTCCACCTTAGTGACTTTTTATTGCTGATTCTTAATTTCCTCATCAGGAAAATGGGAATAAAAATGTATGCTTCACAGGAATGTTAGGTGAGAAGATAGACAATAATCTTGCATGCCTCTCCCATGACCAAGAGAATAACAGGTGCCGGCCGGTGCTGGGCCTACAAGGGAGAGAGAGCCACGTGGACAGGCCCCTGTTCAGCCAAGTCCCGTTTGCTTGAGTGAGTCTAGCCATGATCAACTGAGCCCAGAATGAGTGAACCAACCCTCAGCCACCCCACAAATTAGTGAGAATAAATGATTATTGTTTTAAACCACCAACTTTGGGCTGGTTTGTTACACAGCATATAGAATCCATAGCTAACTGATACAAGGAATTCAGTCCCACAAGACAACGCCTATAGATTCATACATATGGCGACTATTTATTGGGCACAGCCATGCGCCAGGCACTGTATTCAGCACTTTACGTGTTGTACCTTATTGGACCTTCCCAACCACCCCAGGAGGAAGGTGTATTATTGCCACCATCTTACAGACAAGGCAGCTGAGGCTCAGGAAGGCATGGTCATTTGCCCAAAGTCACACGACTAGGAAGAAGTCAAATTCGTCTAAGAAACCCAGATGCATCTGACTCCAGAGCCCCCACCTTGAACTACAGGGCCATGGAGGCCTCCAGGCTGTCGGGGTTCGAGCCCAGCGCGTGCCTGGGGTAGGTGCCGGGCAGGCCAGCTGCATCTGGCCAACCAGGACCCTGAATGCAAGCAGTCTCTTGCCTGCTCAGTGCCCCCATCAGGGCCACCCCCCACCAACAGTCGTTCAGGCTGAATACCTCCCCTGCAGCCCTCTGGCACCAACCCTATAAATATTAAACCAGCAGTAATTAGGGAAATCAGTCAGTCACTGCACTCCGGAGCCCCACTGCCTCCCCGCCAGGCCCAAGCTGCCTTTGACGAGGGAGTTGTGTTTCTTTTAATTTGGGGATCTCATCCAAGGCATGTGTCAGGGACCGGGACATCAAGCTCATCCCCTGTGAGCCTCAGCCCCTCCGGCAGAGACCCACCCCCTCGGGGCCTGGAAGGCTCTGTCAGGAAGCGGCAGAGGGGCTCTGTATGTAAGGCAGTGGGGGCAGGGGGACCAGAGGGCTCCTGTCAAGGCCCAAGACCCCCCAGGGGACCCACATTGTTTTTGTGGATCTGTAGCATCAGGCTCTGGTGTCACTGCTTTACGAGGCTAATGACACAATGCACGGTGACAATGTGTCACATCAGAAAACACAGCCCCTCGTGCACTCAGGTGGGACTGCAAGCCCCAGGGGTGCTGAGGAAACCAAAGATGGGGAATCTCCAGCAAAGGGGCTGTAGGGATGAGAGGGCACACAGCCCACCCGTCCCCCTCCCTGGGGAAATAAACAGCCAAACGTCCCAGTAAGCCTGGTGGAGTTAGGGGGAGGGGAGGAGGAGACAACCCACACACAGCCACCAAAAATCGCGGCTCCTGCAGGTCGCATGGCTCCCTAAGTGCCACCCCATGGGCCTCACGTCTCAGTAACCAATCTTGCCTGATCCTAGCAACATCTTGGTTTGGGAGATGCTAACCCCTTGTACCCACTGGAGGCTGAGGCAAGTGGCGCAGGCAGGTGTAGCATCTGCAGATGTGGGCTCTGGAACTGCAGGGAACTGAGTCCAAATCCTGGCTCCGACAGTCCCTGGCCATGTGACCTCAGGAGAATTACCTGGCCTTTCTGAGCCTCAGTGTCCTCATCTGTAAAATGGACACAAAAATAACACCTACCCCTGAGAGGGTTCAACATGAGCATACACACGGACTGCGTCATACAGCACCTGGTACAGAGCCAGTCCTGGTCGTTGTAATTGTTGTTACCGAAGACTACACAGGCCAGAAGCGCTGGAGGTGAAATTCAAACCCAGATCAGTTTCATTTGAAAGTCCATGACCTCTCCCCTGCCTCTCCACTTCCCCCCAACACCCCGCCTGCCACCCAGCCAGTCCCCAATAGAGTTTCCTTTTCCCGAGATCGGCAACCCATCACCCAGCCTGTGGCATCATGGGACAATCGAAGCACCCACATCTGTGCATCGGGTTTCAGACAGGGTATCCACACAGGCCTCGGACACGAAAGATGGAAGAATTCCCATTTTGCAGCTGGGGAAATTGAGGCTCAGAAAAAGTGAAGGCATTGCCCTGTGATCCCCAGCAAAGCAGGAAGTGGACCCAAGACTAGAACCCCAGTCTCCCAGCCTCCAGCCACTGCCCTTCCACTTTTGGTAAGAATCCCTATATCCTGGCCAGCTGCTTAGAGTTGACATAGCAACTGCATTTTGCACTTGACCCCTTGAAATCCTCATAGGAACACTGAGACGAGTGTAAACTCCCTTCACTTCACGGGGAAGCTGAGGCCAGGGCTAGAGGCATGCCCTGGGCAGGATCTAGCATCAGAAGCAGCAGGAAATCCCATTCCCCAGGGGCCCGCCTCCCTCCTGGAAGAACTGGGCCCCTGTCTGAAGGCTGTCTGGGTGGCCCCCATCAAAGCGGCCCCACCAAAAATGACAACGCTCCCCCAAACCAAAAAGCCTGCTGCACCCAGCCTGTGGCCCAGAGCTCTGCCCCCACAGTGGCTGCCCAGACTCGTCCCATCCATACACCTGGGCAGGAAGGAAACCAAACCTATGGCCTGACAAAGCCCACGCGAGTGGCAGGTATTAATTGGTGCAATTAGGCGGCCCTTTCCCAAGGCCGTCGAAGCTGCAGCATCGATAATTGGACTCAGATTGGAATTCCTTTGGCTTTGCGTGTAAACAGGACACTCTTTCTGCAGTTGCGATAAATGATTTGTTCAAGGGGGAAACATTTACTGTCATTTGAAAGGAACTATTGACTGTATTATTAGTGGATGTTAGTGCCCGATGGGGTGACAGGCTTTACATTTTTCTGTCTTTTGCCCAGGCCAGAGGAAAGAAATCTTTGGAAGGAGGGTCCCCCAACTATTTTGGGTGACCTGGTATTAGAGTCGGAAAAACCTAGGTCAGACTCTGCGGATTCCCTGCCTATGTGCTGTGTGACCTTGGGCAAGTAGCACATCTCTGAGCCTTCCTTTCTTCATCTGGAAAGTAGGAACCATACCCGTCCATAACTTTCAGGGTTGCTGTGAAGATTACATGAGCTAAGCACAGAGAAAGTGCTCAATAAAATGAGCCATTGTCATTGTTACTAGCAATAGTAATCATCATTGTCATCTTTGAAGAATTCTTAGGGACCCAGAGGTGCCCACAGTTCACAACCTATCCACAAAGGAAATAAATCAAAACAAACAAACAAGCAAACAAACAAAAGCTATAATTCACCCAACAGATCGTGGCTTTGACATTTATTGAGCACTAACTGTGCACAGGCTTGAATCAGACAAGGACCCTACCCTGTGGGTGCTCAGAGTCTTTGGTGAAAGACAAACATGGAAAAGGACAGTGGCCCAAAGCCCACACCAGACAGCACTTTACAGTTCACAGAGCGTGCCTGCCTCCATCAGCCCCTAAGACCCTCACAACTTGTGGGTTGAAAATTGGTGCCATTATGTTCACTGGAGGGATGAGAAATCCGAAGTTACAAGTCGCTTACTCAGAACCACACGGAAGAGGCACAAGTGGGGTCTGAATTCAGGCCTGTCTGGCCCAAAGCCCATGACAGTCTCTCGGCAAGTTCCCTCCATGGGGTGAGGGGGTGGCAACGGGTTGGGATAGTTTGCCACCTGGCAAGGACCCTCCAAAGGCCAAGATGCACCTGCTGTCCCTCGTCCTCCTTCTTGCCACCGTGCCCCCAAGGGTGGCTCCCCCAGGACTGTCTGCACACCTCACAGGTGCCCACCCACTCTCTGCTTTGCTTGGGGCCTGGCCCCTTTGGGGCGCCCACATCCGTTCCTACAGGCAGCCCTCTGATATGAGAGCCAAGTCTGGGGTCAGACAGACTTTGGTGTCCATTCTTTGTGCACCAAGGCTGAGCTGGGCGGCCTGGCCCTCAGTCACCACACCCGCTAAATGTGGACAATGAAAGGGTGGTCGTGGGTGTAAATACGAGCTCCCTGAGGGCAAGGAGTGTACTTTTCTTATCCATCGCCTCCTTCCTGGCATGTAGGAGACACTGAAGCATAAAAGGAGGGAAAAATTCAGGGTGAAGGGAGGGGAGAAGAGGAAGGGAAGGTGGGAGGGAGGAAAAGGAGAGAGGAGGAAGGAAGGAAGGAAGGAAGGAAGGAAGGAAGGAAGGAAGGAAGGAAGGAAGGAAGGAAGGAAGGGAAGAAGGCTGGGAAAGAGGGAAGAGAGAGGAAATCTCCATCCTTCAATCGCAGCTCTCCAGTCTGCCTCCCTGTAAGGGTTCCCAGGGTCTTCCTTAACGAGAGGCAACACACGAAATGCATAGAATCTATAAACTGAGGCAGGTGCCTCCTTACCGACGGCACCAGCTCTGCAGGGAGACCTTCGGTTCCAAGCCCAGCAGACAGTCATCCGGCTCTCCAGGCCTCGTTTTCCTCCTCTGCGGGCAGGGCTCGGAAAGCACAGCAACCACCTCACCGCGGTGGTTGCGAAAAGAACTTAGGTGATCTCTAGAAGCACATTGTGTCTGAGAAATAGGCCTGGGGTACAGTTCCCTTACCATCCGACTGCTCCCTTTCTGAAACTCAGTACAGTTGTAAAATCATGAGCTTCGAAGCCCAGCTTTCCCCCTCTTGTCTGAAGGGTGCTTCCTCTTTCTTGGGCCTCAGTTTGTTCATCTGTTAAACAGTCATGATGATAGCTCCACCCTCACAGGGTCATTGCGGGGTTTGAATGAGTTCACGTAGACACTCCACACAGTGGGATGCCTAGTGTTTCTGTGTTGCTCCCACTGCTGGTCGCAAATGCTCATGGTAGCCCTACTGTGTGCCAGGCCCTCTGCTAAGTGGGAAGAAGGGCACCGACTAATGCTCACAGGGATTCTCACACCATGCTTACACGCGGGGCCCACACACACATTCACAAATGCCCTTTTCCTCTATTACTGCTTCCCAGAGAACAGCCAGCCCCTGAGGACCTGCACCATTTTATTAACCTGCCCAAGACCTCAGGATCTGGGGGAAGAGGCACCCTCACATTCTCCAAGCAGTTTCTAACCTCTCAAATTAACCCACAGGTGCTCAGCCAGCCATAGGCACCTCCTCCCCCTTCCCACAGGCTCCTCCTCCAACCAGGCCTCCAGGGCCCAGAATTGGTTGAGCATCTCGACCCGCCCCCAGGCCTGGCCATTATCCTCTTTCCCTCACCCCCAGCTCTTAACTAGTCATTGGTCTCCTGGCCTTCGCTCCTGTCCCTCCATCTATGCTCTGGATTTTGACTAGAGCCAAACAACTTATATTCCAACAGAAACCTCCTTATTTCAGGCCCCTGCACTGAGTCCCTAGAGAGTTTTCCATTTTTCTTAGAACAAACTCCTCATCACCCTCAGCATGAAATCCAGACAGAGTTGGAGCCTCCTGCCCACGCGTGGCCCATCTTTGCCACTTCCGAGCCTTCTGCTCCTCCCTCCTCACCTCCACTCCAACCTCCCTGCCCCTGCCCACCCACCCCCGAAATCCCTCACCCACCCCCAATCACCCTACTCACCTGCTTCTGCCAGCCCCAGGGCCTTTGCACTGGTGCTGTGTCTGCCCAGCACACTCTTCCCTCCCCTTCTCTCTGCTGTTGCTTCTGTTGTGTTAGGACCAGCTGGATGTCCCAGGACCTGCCTGGTCCCCAGAGTCATCCATAGTCACACTTCCAGCCAATCTCCTCCAATTTCCTCCAACTTCCAACCCTGACCTTCAGAAAGGAAGCTCATTCACGCACAGCCACCCACCTGTGTTTGCATCTTGCTGCCTGTGGACCGCCAAGGAGAAGGACAAGGTGCTGACTCAGGGAAGAAAAGAGAATGCCAGCGTTTATCAGGTGCCTCCTGGGTGCCGAGAGCTTCTTCATAGGGTGGTCCTGTCGGGTCCCCGTTCTGCAGATGAAACTACTGAGGCTCAGAGAAGGAAGCGCCCTCTTGAACCAAAGGTTGTGTGATGCCGAAGCCTGGTTTTTCTCTGTGGCTCTTGCCTGGCGTTCCTGCTCTGCGCCAGGCCTCTGCTGAGCGCTGGAGGGCGGGTATGCAGCGGTGAGTAAAACCCGCAGGCTCTGCCCTCGCAAAACAGGCAGTTTGTCACCCTGACATCACTCTCCCCCAAGGAACTCTGGGCAGGGGAGGAAGAGGAGGACTTTCTCTAGATCTGAAAAGTCAGAATTTGGGGGCCTGCTTGCGGAAAGCTGGTCAAACGGGTCGACTTCCACCTGCAGAAAGCAGGCGGGAGGTAATGCGCTTCGCCTCACAGGACGTGCATGCCGGTGGAAGCCATTCGCTGGAATTCTGATATTGGAGAAGGAAGGACCCCGTCTAGTCCTTGGGCTGTGCTGTGACCCAAAGATGCTGTGAACAGTGCCCCCCAACCCTTTCTGGACCCCCCGACAGTGTCTGAGAACAGGTGCTGTTTATAAGCAGGTATGCAGGCTGCAGTGGGATTTGAACCTACTTTCTCTGGGGCACAGAACTCAGGCTATTTATTCACAGACCCAGGCCGCCTCCCAGAGAGACAACACAGGAGCCCGGCGCCTCCTGTGTCCTCGGAGAACCAGCTGGGGCCTTGGAGTGGGCACAGGAGGAGGGAGAAGCATGGGGTGGGGCAGCGAGCGGCCGTGGCGAGGATGTTTTAGTGCCCCATGAAAGCCTGAATAAATAGTGTCTAACCTTTCCTGCTCCCGCTTCCTTATCTCAATATTCCATTTAATAGCACCTTTCAGGCCTCACTAAAAGAATACGAGGGCTGTTATATCAGCTCTAAGTCACTGTTACAACGGGCCTGGCGGTCTCAGCTGCCACGAGGCCTGTGCTGGGCGATCCTGGCTCCTCCCGTCCTGGCAGGCAGGCGCGCCTGTGATTCCAGAGATGCCTGGCGCCCTTGCCCCAGACCCACTGGGGCGTGGAGACGATGCCAGGGAGTGGGACTCTGCCAACAGACTGCTGGGCTTGCTACGGAGCAAAATACTCCAAAATCAGCATTAGTGTCCTAGGGCTGCCTTAACCGAGCACCGCAAACTGGGAGACTTAAACCACAGGAAGGTATCATCCTGCCGTTGTGGAGCATAGAAATCTAAAAATCAAGATGTTGGGGCATCGGCAGGGGTGGTTCCTTCTGAGGGCCACAAGGGAAGTGTCCGTTCCAGGCCTCTGTCCTCGGCTTGTAGATGGCTGGCTTCTCCCTGTGTCTGCGCATCTGTGTGTGTAACGCAATAATCACAACATAGGGGGTATCTGCAAAGTGGGTACAATGTGACTCTCACCACACCTGTCCCTCTGCACCTGTCCTTCCTTTGGTCCTCCAACAACGTCATGAAGCAGCCACTGTCCTTTCCCATCTTGACGAGCAAGGACAAAGGCCCCAAGCGGTAAGGGGAGCTGCCCAAGACCCCACAGCCCATACACGGCCAAACGGGGATGCAAGCCCAGCCTGTGCATCCTTCCCCACCACACACCTGTGTGGCCCTGCGATCAGGACATCTGGGCGTGACTGCCTGCTCTGTCACCTCCTAGCCACCTGTCCTTGGGTCTGTCTCCCTGGCTTCATCTGAAGCTCAATCTCCTCATCTGTAAAATGGGGGTAAATAAAGCCGGGTCCACAGAAAGATTGTTCCAAAAGAGGATTTGCTTTGTTCCCTCACAGTGCCCTAAAATAGATCATATGTCACCCCCAGGTAAAGTCATTTGAACTCCGCACAGACTCGGAGATAACAGAGACAGGCTGGCAAACCCTGTGCCCGAGTGTGCAGCATATGTGAAGATCTGTATGTCCCTTGGGTATCAGTCAGGCATGCTTGTGAGTAGCGGTGTCTGTGAAAAGGCACCTGCGTGTTGGACGTGCATGCACACCTGGATCCAGTGGGGCCTGCATTTGGAGACCTGCACATGAGTGTGTTTTCAGGGCAGACGTGTCTACCATCTGGGCTGTGTCTGGGTGAACAGACAGGAGCACGTGGCTCTGTTTGGGCATGTGTCTGCTCTGTGTTCCTGGGTGCATGGACACCTGGTGTGCACCTGTGTGTGCAGAGAAGTGACTATGCATCTGGACGTGAGCTCGTGTGCATTTGCCTGGGCGTGCATGCTGTCTGCCTGTGCTGTATGCCCAGATGTGTATGCATGTGTCCCCAGCTGTGCTGATGTGGTTGTTTCCCTGCAGTTGCCTGTCTGGGGGCACATGTGTTTGTGCCTGTGAGCACATCTGCCCACCTGAGTGTGTGAGCCTGGGCATACACACCCTGCGCCTGTGACCTGGTCAACCCAGGCCCTCAGGTGTGCGTGTAGCTGCATCCCGTGCCTCCACCAGCCCAGTCTGGAGTGCGTGTGGTCCCTGCATGCAGGGTCCAGCACTGGGGTAAATGAGGCCTTTTCCGCCCCTGGCTGCACCCAAGGCCAGCAAGCGGCTGCACTAATAAGGCTGCTTTCCCCCAGGCGGTGGTTGCAGGAGCAGGTCAGTGAGTCCCAGCCTCAGGGCTGGGCTCCCGGGGCCCTCGCCAAGGCCACCTCGTCAGCAGGCCCGTGGCCTACTCTGACCCTGTGCCCTCTGGCAGCCCAGGGTCAGCATAGCCCCTGAGCGACCCCAGGGGAGAACTGTCCCTCTCTAGGATCCATCTCCCTTTCTTCATTGATAGACTGGCCCCCAGTCCTGAAGGGCAGAGGGACCAGGACCCACCTGCCTATACCAGACTCCTCTTCTCTGGGCCCTGACCAGCCTTGAACATGGCCTGTCAAGACCTCAGTCTCCCTTTCTATAAAATGGGGCAAGGAGTTGACCTGAAGGCTATGGCTTGGGCTTTTGGGATAGGACACCTCCCTCAAAGCTTGTGATAAGATAGCCAGGGTGAGGACGGAGCAAGGAGGGGACGGTCTCATCTCTCAGTAAGATCCTAATGGTAAAGGAAATGCTCCATAAATGCTCATTAAAGCCCAGAGCCAGACTAATGATAAGAATAATATTCACAAAAGTAATAATAATGACAGCTACTGTTTACAGCTCTTCCTAATCTAGCGTGGCGCTGGGATGGTTACTATTATTACCACAAGTGTTATTATTGTGCTCTCTCTGCTTCCCTGATCAGGATCCACGGCTGCCCCCCACCCATCTCCCCACTCCTGGGAGCTGCCTGCCAGGAACCAATGCTCCCGACCACTCACCAGGGCTTAATTAGGTCTCAGAAGGAGAGCTGGCTCAGGGCCTGCAGGGAGCTTGGGGCAGAGGAAGCTGCAAGGAGGGGAGGAGGTTTCTAGAGACAGACAAAGCCGGGCCGGGCTGGGGGTCCCCCCTGAGTTGGGAACACCCCTCTCTTCCTCTCTGCAGCAAAACTCAGGCCAGAGCAACCCTAACACACGCACGCACACATACGCATGCACACACCTTGCTTTTTAAGCTCCTTGTCCATTCTTTAACCTGGAGCAAAAGCTCCATGAAGCTTCATCAAGCCCAGACAATGCTGAGATTAATTCCTCAGAGTCAGACACACCTGGGTGGGAATCCCGGCTCTGCCTCTTCCCCGCTGTGTGACCCTGAGCTACCAACTTTCCCTCTCTGAGACTCTGTTGTCTCCTCTTGAAAATAAGGATGATAATTATGTCCAGGCCATCACAGGTGGCTGTGAAGATTAAATAGTAAAATGCAAGGAAAGAATTTATCCCAGTGCCTGGCACTGAGTCAATCCTTCTGTGTTGGCAGTATTATTATTATTATTATTACTATTATTATTCCGTCAGATTGGGGATAAGTTTTGCTGCTACAACAACTAATCCCCAGATCTTTACAGGTTTATTTCATGCTTGCACTGCATGTCTCTCGGGCTGGCACAGAGTGGGGAGGCTGTCATTATAGTCACTCAAGACTCAGGGTACTGGGCCATAGCCCCGATCTCAAATGCTACCAGTGGCTGTGCAGAGGGAGCAAGAGAAATCTGGAGGGCCTCCCACCAGCCATTAACGGCCCCAGCCTAGAAAGAAATATGCCCTCGGTTCATGGGCCAGAACCAGTCACATGGTCCCAGCACCCAAAAGGGAGCCAGAAAGACAGAGATCTGGTGAACAGTATGTTTGCCTCCTATAATAACAAGGACCCATTCAGAATTCTAGAACCTCACACACAGAAAGATTCTAGTTTTGGATTGGGGAAGAGACTTACGCAAGGTCGCACAGCAAATGTGACTTCAGAACTGGAACCCCCAGTCAGGCCCCCTGGCTTCCTCTCCAGGTTGTTCTTGTTCACCCTACAGCACTCCCTCAACCCCAGTGGCTCAAATACACCAACACAATTCTGGCCAATGAAAAATCTCCTGGGAAGATTCTGGAGGTTTCCCCCTTTTCTAAAAACAAAGAAGCTGAGAAGTGGAAATGTCTCCCCTAGTTTTGGATGCTATTGTGTGAATATGAACCACAGCAGCTATTTTGTGCCCATGAAGAAATACTGTTGAGGACAGAAGCCCACACTCCGAGGAAAGCAGAGTAAACTTTGGAAAGAAGAGATCTTTGGTGAGGTCATTAGCCCTGGAGCTGCCCCCCTCTGGACTTTTTGTTACACAAGATAATAAATTGTCTTCCTCCTCCACCAGAATACCCCACTGTGTGGGCCCAATGGACACATCGCTGGGCTCCATCTCACCATCTGTGACTAGCAGGGCACTGTTCATAGCTGGCACTCAGTGTCTGTTGAAGGGATGAAGTTATTCAGGCATGCTTGCTCATTCATTCATTCTTTTGTTCCAAAATACTCACCAAGCAAAGCTCAGGAGGCCAGAACTCCTTGTTTTATTCACTGTTAGATCCCAAATGCCTGGAACGATGTCTGTCCCTGCCTGGATAAGCTCCCCAATGCTCACTGAGTGAATGGGTGAGTGAATTGAACTCCCTACATGGCAAGGATCCAGGCGAAGGCTTACCTGTGCAGTCGTAGGAAGGAAAGCCCCACGAAGCTACAAGGGTTGGTGGCGGAAATACAGCCTCGGTGCCGCATTCCCACAGTCTGGCTCCATAACAAAGCTGCCCACATTCCACTCGAGGAAGGCAAACCGAGAGCAATAGCCCAGGATAAGCAACATCACATTTAACCCCAATTTCCTGGGCTGCAAGCCCCTTGAGGGCAGGGATGGCTTTTGAGGAAGTGTCCACCTAGGAGGGTGAGTCCTGTGTCCTGCGGGGGCTGAGCTCTGTCCACTCTTCACCAGACGTCTGTGCCAGGCTCTGCACCCATCACGGCAACCGGTCTTGGGGAAAACAGAAGTGATGCTTGAGAGATGGATATCAATGGCAAATGGGCTGTGATAATCATGCGACTCCATTTTCCCCTTAATATCCATGATGAATAAACTTAATTACATGGAAAATTGCTGCCATTGAAGAATGCGGTGCACGTGGCTTCCTGGTGTTGCTTAGCGCTTCCTCACTCTGCCAGCAGCGCCGAGCTCCTAGGGAGGGAAACAGCCACCCTCACCGACTCCAGGATCGGCCTTCCTAAGGAGAGAGTCATGTTCCCGGAGAGACAGAACAATCCACAGATGAAGCAAGAGAACATCAGCTCTGAGAAGACCTGGGGTGTTACTTTCATCCAACCGCCCATTTTACAGATGCGGATAACTGAGACTTGGGGGCTGGGTGGAATGACTGGAATCAGGGTCGGGGAATAAAGTGTGGTCTCTTCCTGTGTGTTGCTCTGACTCGAATGACACATGTCACACCCCTCTTGGTTTCCACTTCTTTGAATATTTGGGAAACTGACCCATGCTGAGAGTCTCCTCCATCATGGGCAAAATTCTGAGCATGAGCTGGACCAGAACCAGTGCTCAACAAGTTAGCTGTCCTTCACACTGTTTTTGTTGAAAAACATCATTACAGATTTTAAGCATTTTATAAAGTCAGTTCACCCAGAATGGAAGGGAAGAAAAAAAATCAGGGTTTGGGAGGTAAGACATCTAGGTGCCAGGACAGCCCCTACTACTAATGAGCTCTGTGCAATCTACAAAGCCACACCCACTTCAGAGCCTTAGTTTCCTGTCCTATAAAATGGGCATCATAATCTTTTCTAACCATCAGTGAGCTGTTGGAGGCTCTGGGAAGCTAACAAATGTCCGAGCTGCACAAATGTATAAGAGATTGTGTAATAGTTGAAATGGGAGGGTTCAGCACTCTCTAGCAGTACAACCAGTCATTAATAGAGCATCAGCTCGGGCAAATGCCCTGGGGACTTCCAGTCCCTGCAGAGATAGGGACCAGCTTGCCTGAAGCCAGGTAGCTGGGGTGGGATGGGGCCAGGGAGGAATAACAGCTGATATCTGTACACATCCTTCATCACGATCCTGTAGACACTGGCTCTCGGGCCATGATCTGCCAAGGGGGGGGCGAGCACAAAGATGGGGAAGACATGGGCTCTGCCCTCAAGGAGAATACAGTGTAGAAGAAGAGGGAGGCACAGCATCAATCAATTTGCATGGCAAATGGACAACCACCAAAAGTAGCTACAAAGCATAAGACACAATCCAGGAGGACTCTGGAGGAGCGCCCTCCTCCAGAGGGCTTGAATGAATCATTCATTCCACTCATTCAATCATTTGCCATGTATGCATGCAGTGTGTCTAGTAGGCTGGAGATGCAGAGGTAAGTAAGACAGATGTGGTTCTTGCTTTCTTTGACCCTATAATCTATGAGATGAGACTTCCAGACAAACAAGGGGCAGCAGGAAGGGCACTTGGAGCAGAGGGAACAGCATGGCAAAGGCACAGAGGTATGAAGCATTTCAGTATTACTAGAGTATAAACCGCTAGATGGGAGATGAAGCTAGGAGAGACACCTCTCTTATGCAGTTTGCTAAGATGAAGAAATACCTCATGCTCCACCTTGCACCACCTACTCCTCTCAAAAGTACACCATGCAACAGAGGATGAATGAATAAACAAAGTGGTCAATCCATACAACGGAATATCATTCAACCATCAAAAAGGAATGGAGTTCTGACACCTGCTTCAACATGGCTGATCCCTGAAAATGGAAATTAAACCAGATACAAAAGAAAAAATGTTGCGTGACTTCACTTATACAAGTCGCCTAATATAGGCAAGTTTATAGAGATAGGAAGTCAAACAGAGGCTGGCAGGGACTGGGGGGAGCAAGAACAGGGAATTAGTGTTTAATGAGTTACAGAGTTTCCATTTAGGAAGATGAAAAAGTTCTGGAAATGGATGGTGGTTTTAGCTGCACAACAATGTGAATGTACTTAATGTCATTGAACTGCACACTTAGAAATGGTTAATAGGGCATATGTTATTTATGTTATGTATATTTCAGCACAATAAACAAAAGTGCGCTGTGCTACTCTGACCTACTGTGTATCTTATAAATGCTTAGAAGTTCATTCGCTCATTCAGTCACCCCAGAAATATTTATTAAGCACCAACAACATACAAGACATGGTTCTAAGCACTGGGGAAGCAGAGGCAAAAAAAAAAAAAAAAAAAAAAAAAACAGGCAAAGACCCCTGCTGGCCTGGGGATGACAGGAATGCAGGAGCCAGACAGTAAACAAGTAAATGCATTAATAAACCAGATAATTATAGATGGTGATGAGCTCAGAGGGATACAAACAGGACGATGTGCTGGGGAGAGACAGGAGGGAGGCTTCCCACTGCAGAGAGGGAGGTCTGGGCTCCCTGAAGAGGCAGCAGGGCCCCGGAAGTCTGCAGGAAGCAGCCAAGCGAACAGCTCAAAGGACAGCAAGGCCTAATATTTAACATATATATACCCAGACCTTCCCGGTCCCAGCCTCGCGAGGGTACTAGGGCCTGGGAATTGGTACAGACGTAGCTAAGACTCAGGACCCCACACAAAAGCATTTCCACACTTCCCCATCAGAAAGCACTTCCATTTTTCTCTTTATGAAATTTACTGGGGTGACATTGGTTAATAGGATTATAGAGGTTTCTGGTGAACGTAGATATGTATCATAAATACATAGGAAAAAAAGAAAGTACTTCCATATGTCTAACTTTCCTCTCTCTTGCTGCAGGTACCTCTTTGGGATCTTCATGGAGACCTTTTTTAGAAAGTAGCCCTCCCACTGACCCCACCAGCCACCACATCCCCTCCACTCTCTGTCACTGTCACTTGAGACCCAGCGTGGGGGGAAAGAAGCCTGATGCCACGCAGGTGTTGTGGGTGAGACGCACCAGCGAGCTGGGAGCTGCTGCCCGTTAGCGGTAATATAATTAAGTCCCAAGCTGGGGCCGGGCCCATTAGTGCCTTTAGATCATCCAAAGGCAGTGGTTTCCTTAATGAAAGTTCTCTATTACAAAATTGGGCTTCCATCCATCTCCATTATAGGGGGCAGTTTACCTGCTAATACATACACCGCGCGCACTCCCTGGCAGGGGGTGGCAGCGATGCGGAGGTGCAGAATGGCTTTCCAGGCTCCAGGAGGGTGATGGACACCGTGTCCCTGCTGCCGAGACAGACAGAACACCCAGTCCCCCAGGAGCCGCCGTCTGCCTGCGTCTAGGGGATGCGAGTCAATGGAGATGGCTTGGGATGGGAAAATCCTGGCCGAGACTAGAAGGTAGCAGCCTCCGTGGGGAGGTTCATCCAGGGTGACTTGAGCGATAACTTTCAGACAAACAGCCGGGAGACGGGATTTCCATCCCAGTCTGGTCAGGAGGGAGATGGCTGACCATACAGGCTGGAAGGGCTTTGGGAGAAGCTGGAATCTACGTGGGTAAAATTTGGCAAATGCATCACGTCCCTCTGTTTTTATAATAAAACTCCCAGTCGTATGAGGTGCTCTGAGGTGGGAAAAATAAATGATTTCATTCTGATAGGTCCAGAGAACTTCGACCAATTTCTCCTGGAGAGTCGCAGTGTGCATCAGAAGTTCAAGTCCCTGACAAGACCCACAGCCAAGACACCTGTCGGAATCCCAGCTTTTGTAACATATTTAATCTCGGGTCTGAGGGAAGGTGACTTCAGCAAGAAGTTTCTGTTACCTCAAGCCCTAAGTCAAGAAATCCCTGTTTGTTTCCTCGTGCCCCGCAGGGAGGTAGAGGGGGCTGGTAGAAGAACAAGTATCTTTTGGGGGTTCACCATGTGGCCCCCTCGCTGGGCCACATACTTCACATACTTGTCTCATTTGATCCTATGAGGTGTGTACTCTTGTGACCCCCCATTTTGCAGGTGAGAAAACTGAGGTAAGTCACTGATGTCCCTGTGCCTAGGAAAGGAACCTTATCCCAGCTCCAAGTATGAGCTCTTGGGCTCCGAGCCACCAAATCCTGCTCCCTGGGAGCTGAGGGGTGGCTCACAGTGCTGTCTCCCCACCAGCACCTCCCTTCTCCCCCTGCTTCTTCACTGTCACAGCTTGCTTTGGGAATCAAGAGGTTAACTTCTCCCTCCTGTTTGCCCAGACTCAAGTTCATTACACTGACTAATTGCTTCAAAGTCAGTGATTCCACCACTGCTAATGGAAAATGTATCTGCAAGTAATAGATTAATTGGCCACTTATGATCAGCTCTCAACCAGAGGCTCACTGGGCATGCTGGACTCACCCAGCGGGTCCTTCGGGAGCCAGGAGGGAGAGCCAGAGGCTGCACTCAGAGGGGCCTTGGGGGTATCAGGCCATCACCCTGAGAAACGCCCGCCAGCTGGTTCCTTCTGCCCTGAAGGAGATACATAAGGCTCCCTTTTCAAATCATTAAAATGCAAGCCTGTTAACTTGAAACGAATGGAAATCTGATCAGCAGAATAAACCACCAAATATCAGAACCCGGGTCCATCAGCTTCCCTCCCCTTACCTCCAGAAGGAGGAAGGAAGGGGGGCTTTCCTCAGAAGATTCACAGTAATTAAATACAAAGTAACAGCTACCAGTGTGCACTCCAGCTACGTGTAGTCTCCAGCATGGTCTCAGTTAATCCTAGCAACAGCCCAGGAGGCAGGTGCCATCATTATCTGATTTACCGAAGGGAAATGGGGCCCAGAGAGAGGCAGCCATCTTCTCAAGGCCACAAGCAAGGAATTGAAAGAAGTGGCCTGCGGGAGATTGCAGGTTTGCATGACCCTTTTTATCCACTGTTCCAGGGCTCCGTAAAGGATAGGCCAGGGTGGGTTGAATGTGGCCCTGCGCCTGTGTTTGTAAATAAAGTTTTATTAGAACACGGTCATGTTGTTCATTTGCATACTTGTTTGCATACATTTATCTGTTCACTTACATACGAAACCATGTTCATTTATACACTGTCTTTGTACCGCAGCAGCTGTATGAGTCACTAAAACAAAGACCGTGGAGGCCACAAAGCCTGAAATATGTACCATCTGTCCCGTTACAGAAAGTTTGCATACCGATGCCAGACCAACTTCCACTTCCCAGCAGATGGGACTTGTACCTTGATGAAATGAGGGAGGGGCAACATGGAGAATCTAAGGAAAAGCAGTCTTGCAGACCCACTGACTGTTCCTGGTCATAAGGAAGGTCTTGTGAGCATGGAAGCCAAGAGCTGGAGCTCAGCACTGGGGAGAAAAGGAGGGAAGGAAGTGTTGAGCAGGCACACAGTAGGCGCTCAATAGATGCTCGGAAGATGAAGGAAGAACACAGTTGGAGGTCTCAGAGGTTGACCTTTGCAGAGTTTCCCCTTTGCCTGCCTGGCAAACGTGAGTGCTGCACCCCCTGCCTCCTCGCTCCCCAGAGGGGCTGGTCAGGGGATTTTACCGGCTAAATAGGTCGCTGCAGGCTGTGAAAACATGAGGGCTTTTTCCTTTAAGTCTCCCCTGCAAGTCACCTCAAAGCATTTCCCTGATCGATTGGCTCTTCTCCTCCTTGTAGGAGCCCTCCCCAGGGAACTGTTTGCCGAAAGGAATCGGCCAGTTTGCATTTAGTCACCTTTATCTGACCCAGGAGATAAATCTCTCTTAGTTTGGTTTTTCCGCAGGGGGTGCAGATCCTGGGAGGCCCCTAGTGCACTTAGCAAATACTAATTCAGATGCTGGTTATTCCAAAGTGGAACTGATCTGGGGGCTGAGCCAGCTCAGCTTCCCTGGGAAACACAGGTTTTCTCAGAAAAGGGACAGTTTGTAAAGGCACATTTGAGCTGCATGAAAGCATTAGGGTTTCTTCTTCTGGGGACTCCGGTCGGGTCGTAGCCCTGTGAATGCGGGTGCCATGGAGAGGGAAAAAGAGGTCCGCTCTGCTAGAGGGACTCCAAGCTGGACAGAAAAGGGATATGTAAGCACACCGTGTCCTAGAGGCCAGGTGCTGATATTGCAAAGCCCTGAGTTCAAATCGCAGCTGCTTTCCAACCCGGCAGCAGGATGCTGGGTGAACCGCTTCCCTTCTGAGCCTTGGTTTCTCCCTTTGTGAAATGAGCATGATACTGACCTCACAGGTACCACTCTCATGAAATGGTCTTGAGGATTAAATGACCTTCTGCGTTTACAGAAAGGGCTCAGCACAAGGCAAACTCTCCGTGAGGCGGTTGTTCCTGCTCCCAGGATTATTATCACTCTGGTCGTCTCTGCCTGAGTGACGCAGAAAAGCAGAGGCTGTTGTTTATACACCCACCGGAGACCTCCTCCCTCCAATGCTCGTGGCTGGCGCGGCCCAACCCTACACCCCCAGCTTCCGCTTCCCTCAGAGGGAGTGGTCCCGGCGGTGCTCAGATCTATCCAGAAGAAACCACTGGCTTCCCCCAAAGAGGCAGACTTTGTGCTCAGAGATTCTGAGCCCCTTCATTAATAAAATGCTTTCCACCGTTGAGAGACCCCCTCCTCAGAACGTTTCCCTGGGCTCAGAGCAGATCCCTTCATACACTGTCAAGTCGGTCTTTCTGAGAAGGGGTAGACTCTTTGTCTGCCCCTCCCCACGGGTGACGACAGGTAGGCGGCAGGGCTTAACCCATGGGATCCATCATGAGGAGACTCATGAAGTGCGGGCACTTCAGCCTTGCAGAGGAGGAATATTTTTTCATCCTCACCCAAGGATATGTCTACTGCTTTTAGACAGATTGGAAGGGGGAGAGCGAGGGAAAAAGAAACACTTGTTTTTGAAAGAGAAACATTTGTATGAGAAACAGCCGTCGGTTGCCTCCGGTATGCAGCCTGACCGGGGATCGAACCCTCAACCTAGGTATGTGCCCTGATGAGAAATCGAAACTCTAACATGTTTGGTGCGCAGAATGACAGTGCACCCAACTGAGCCACCCAGCCAGGGTGTGAGGAGAAACATTTTGAAGCAGGCCAGAATCCTAGTGCCTCTTACCTTTCACGGAAGCATAGCAATTAAGAACCCAGCATCGGGCAGACTGACCACCTTTCCGATCTCAGACCTGTCCCTTTCTAGCCTGCTTGGTGGTTGAATCTCTCTTAGCCTCAGTTTCCTCATCAGGAAAATGGGGGTGCTAGTTGCAACAGCCTCGTGGGATTACCCTGAGGTCGGCAGGGAGAAGATATCACACAGCCCTTAACTCAGAGCCTGGCTCACTCTCTGTGCTCCATAAAAGGGCCCCTGACTGTAAGTCATGACCTGTATCTCAGTTTGGAATTAAAACTGACTGGTGACCTTGGGCAAGTCCCTGCCCCTGTCTAAGCCTCAGCTTACCCTTCCTGCACTCAAAAGTGTCCCTCTGCTGGGAACACACCATGCTGTGGCATGCTCCCTCCTCCCCCAGTATCCATGCCAAGTCTGAGCATCTTTGCTCTTGAATCTCTGCAAATCTCTAAATAGGGGAACTGCCTATTCATTATGTCTTTTTCCCAGGAGCAGAAACCAGCATTTGCCAAAGCCTGGGTTCACCCTCTGTCCTCCTGTTCTTTGAACCACATGGGTGCGCGCACGCGCACACACACACGCCCACACACCCTTGACAGAACAGCCACCTCCTGCTGCCCTCACCCTCCCCTGCCCGCCTCACACGTTCATCCAGAAGTCCTTGTTGCAATACCCCTCCCAGGACCAGCAGGTGGGAAATGTCATTTTGGATCCATTACTAGAGCTCTAAGGTGCTTAGAGGTGATCAACACCCATTCTTACTTCCACCCAGGGAGGGGAGTCGACTGGGAGCAGCCCACTGCCCTGCCAAGGGGTCCGTCACCCCAAGCTGCTGGGTACCACCTCCCAGGGACCGGCAAGGAGGGCTGTCTGGGGACCGGGGACCCCGCTGCTCTTTGTCCTCAGATTTCCCTGCCATGGCCGATTTGAATAATTCAGCAGTGCCAGGTCTCCTGGGCACTATTGTCTTCAGTGAAGGCAAATCAGTCGCCTGCTCGGCCTGTTAAGAGGGCCCTGCCTGCTGCCTTTTTCTGTAAATCAGGATTAATGAGATGGTGAGGGGAAGCGCCGAGCCCTGGGCAGCGACGCTGGCAGCCAGCTCTTCGGAGCAGCAGGCCTCAGAAGTGGCTGCCGTCTCCATGTCCTCGGGCAGTCTTCTGTGGCAGTCATCAACCTGTCGATAACTAGCTATCACCCAGCCTGCCAGACCCGCCTCGCCTCTCTGCCGGCCCCGTGGCTCCAGGGGAGAGAGAAAGCAAGAGAGAGGGGGCTGTCTGCTAGCAGGCTTTGCCCCGCACCCCTGGCAGCCCAGCAGGCTAGGGTGGTGCCAGGGCCTGGGCTCCTTTCCTGCAGGTGACGCCTAAGAGCCAGATGTGAGATCTTCCCAGCCCGGGGCTAGCAGACAGGTTGGTAGATTCCAAGAAGGCGGGCTGTCCTTGCCTGGCTTTTTGACAGCTGCCACTCATACAGGGCACAGGGGACAATGCCTTTGCACCTCTCACCAGTGGAGACACCCTCTCCCTCCTTCTTCCTTAGGGGGCGAAACAAGTGAGCATTGGTTGTTAAATGTATATGCTGTGTGACCTTGAGCAAATCACAGCCTCTCTGGGTCTCAACTGGCTCATCTGGAAAGTGGAGATAAAGACATTTATTCGCCCAAGAGGATGCTGAGAGGATTCCAAAGTACAGAGGCTTGTAAATCCGTTCCAGCAGCCGACATCCCGCCCGCAATCACGTGTGGTTACATTGCATTAGTATCGTTATCATTATTACCTCCTGAATCGTGCTGTGCATGGTGTGGTCCCCAGCCCAGGCCAGGTCGCAAGCTGTCACCTGTCCACACTGAGGCAGGCACAAAGCAAGAATAATTTGAAACTTTTGTAGTAATTTGACGGACAGCAATTTTATATTTATTGACTCTAGTCATAAAAAAACGCAAGGGCTTGGATTTCATGTGTATTTCATTTTTCATTTAATTTTTCTGAAGTTCCTATTTTACCAAGTGTCATTCTGCAACAGATTGGAACTTAAACAGAAAGAGAAATACTGTCCCTCAGCACAGGGAGGGATGAAGGAGAGTCTGGACAAACTCCACCATCACAGGAGTAATGGGGAACTTGTTAGGTACAGACTCAGGTTCATGGGCCAAGGTAGGGCCAGAGTGTCTGCATTTCCAACAGGGGCCACAGGGATGCCGATGATGCCGGCCCAGGGGCTGTACTAGTGAGGGGGCGAGTATGGAGCCATATCTGCTCCCCCACCAACGCCATTCCCTCCGACCCCTCACCCCCATCGATGCTGCATCCTAGTCTTCCCACAGCTGTGTGCTCACTGAGGCCTCCAGACACAGAGGTTACAAAGTTTAGACCCTGCTACCAAAGCGGAGGCCTCTGTCAGGAGACCCCAGAGCAGCAGCATCCAACCAGGAACGCGTGTCATGCAAGTGCTGTGCCAGGCTCTGTGTGTGAGGCAGCACGGTGCCCTGCCCCAGGATGCCACCTGCAGCTTTTCCCTGTGCAAGCGTCTGAGACAACGCATGCCAACTGTGAGTGTGGGGACAGGCAGCCAGCACGCAGTCAGCGGGAGCTATTATCAGCTTTAAGATAGAGGTGTATCTGTTAGCTATTGCTGCGTAGCAAACCAACCCCAAACCTAGTGGTTGAAAACAACACGCAGTTATCCCTTGTAACCCATGAGTCTATGTGTCAGCTGGATCATTTATGCATCCGTAGTCACCTGGGTGCCAGGTGTTTTAGAACGGCCTCAGCTGGGACAACACATGTCTGTTTCATGTGGCCTCTCTCCTCCGATAGGCTGGCCCAAGCTGCTTCTTATGGGAGCCAGGGAACAGAGTGAACAAAGCCTCTTGAGACCTAGGCTTGAGATGGACATACCATCACTTTCACCACATTCTATTGACCAGGATGAGTCAGGTGGACAGTCCAGAATCAAGGGGTGGGGAAAGACCTCACCTTGAGAAGGGAGGAGGTGTGAAGCCACATTGCGCAGGACATGAAACGAAGAGGGGGAAGATGCAGGGTCGTTTTTATAGACTTATCTTTATCCCTCTTTCTATATGAGGAAACAGAGGGTCAGAGAGTTTCGGAGGCTTGCCTGGGGTCAGAAAGCAGCTAGAAAGGGACAGAGCTGAGTTCTGCCTGGGTCTGAAAGCAGCGCCCTTAACCCCTCTTCCAGAGTCATCACTGTGTGCAAAAAGAAAAAAAAAACATTTTAGTAACTCAGTTCACCAAAGGAAGAGGATCTCTGAGTATGTTGACATCTCCAGGGGAGAGTTTTGCCCGCTCAGGCTCCCGTGCCGCCCCTGCCCTCCAATCATAGGCCTGCTTCCCGTCACCTGCTCTCCGCTGTCCTCCTGGGCCTTGCAGCTTCAGGCAATTTATCTTTCCCTCTCTTTGTAATGGGCTCTTTAACACGGGGCTTTTCTAACAAGACAAACGGAAGGGCGTGGGTGGCGAGCAGAGCTCTGGTGTGTACTCCCAGGATGGGGTGCAGTAAGGAGCCACAGGGAGCCCAGAGAAGCAACATGCGCAGGCCGAGTGGTCCCCAAATCCTAGAACCGAGGAATTGCATGGCTTCCAGTGCTCTGTTTGCCCATTCGGGGAACAGGGCGCTCTTGGCCTAAAAATCCAGTGGCTTTTGTCCTGGCTTCCCCAGACCCCTGCAGTCCCAAAGTTACCTGGGGAAGCCCCTGGGAATGGGTCACCCCAGCACAGTATTGTAGAAACCCAGGTGGTGTAGAAATAGAACTTTACTTGTTTGTAATTGAGTACCATTTCTGCACAAGCCCGTGTTCCGCCAGGTGGCAGAAACGCCATCATGGGCCACTTAAGGTCAAATGCCCTCTTTCTCCAGGACTGTGCCTAAATTCTGGAGAGAATACAGTAGGCCAACTTGAGTGTATTGGTGATCAATAATGGCCTTAAAACAATCCCAAAATGTAGTAGATTAAAATGGCAATAAGAGTGTCTCAAGCCATGTGGTCTCTCTAAGTCAGAAATTCCTGGGGAGTTAGCTGGGTGGTCTGGCTCCAGGTCTCTCAGGACGCAGTAGTCAGGCATCCACTGGGGCTGCAGGTTCATCTGAAGGCTGGACTGGGGCTGAAGGCTCCCGCTCCAAAGTGGCTCTTTCCTGCCTGTCAAGTTAGTGCTGCCTATCAGCCAGGGGCCTCAAGTCTTTCTACAGGGATGCAATATCGTAAGAAATATAATTCGGTCTTCATCCATTTCTGGCACAGAGCTTCTAAAACACTTGGCATCTTCTAAGTGATGAGAATGATAAAGGTGTCTTTTACTATGTTAACGAGATGACTTTTCAACCTTACCTAAGGATGGGGCTGGTTGCCAGGAGAACCAAGCACAGGTTAGAATTTTCAGTCGCATCCCCCTGACCTCTAAGGAAGGGAGAAGGGTTGGAGGTTGAATCACTTGCCAATGGCCAATGGTTTAATCAATTATGACTAAGTCATAAAGCCCCAGTAAAAATCCCAAAGGGCACCGCTCTGAGAGCTTCTGGGAGGGTGAACACATAGCAATTCAGGGAGGGCAGTGCACCCTGTGCCCATACCTCATCCTGTGCATCTCTTCCATCTGGCTGTTTCTGAGTTACGTTCTTGTATTTTACACCAGTGATCTCATAAGTAAATGAGTTTCCTGAGTTCTGCGAGCTGCTCAAGCAAACCAATCAAGCCAAAGGATGGGGTCACAGGAACCCCCAATCTACAACCTGTTGGTCAGAAGCCCAGGGGACAACCTGGACTTGTGACTGGCATCTGGACTGGGAGAGGTTGGGGCAGGGGGCGGGACTGACCCCTTACCCTGTGGGATGTGATGCTATCTCCAGGTAGAGAGTGTCAGACTGGAGTTAAATTGGGCACTCAGCTGTGTCACAATGGGTGACATGAGGAAAACCTCCCCACCTCACCCCCAGCCCCGCCCCACATACATATTCCAATTGGGTGCAGCACTGTTAATGGGCTTCACCCAGGAGCAGCTCAGGCATCCTCCCAGCGTGGCTTCCCTCAGAGCGGAGGATCCAAAAGAATGAGGTAGAAGCTGCAAAGCCATTTATGACTTCTCCTCAGAGGTCACCCATCACCCCGCCGTGCAACACAGAACCCCCAGACATGCATGATGGAATGCAGGGGAGAATGCAGGAGAGCATAGAGGCCAGGGGGGGCTCTCTGGGGGCATCCTGGAGACCGGCCACCTACACAGTATGAGGAAGAGGGGTCCCCTGGTTCTTGGTGGTGTATTTATCCCACTGGCTTCTGCAGAGCCGTCCTTGCTCAGGATGCTCCAGCGTCCACGTTGCCTTCACTTCTTGCCAACTCTGGTTCCACAGCCCAGGGAGCACTTTCTAGCCTCAGAGACTCAGATGCCCAGCTTTGATGTCCTTCCAAATCTTTTGTCATAGGCCCGTTCCTTGACTGGCTTTTAAAATTCAAAAGCCAGGAATTCAACTTCTTCCTTATCTGTGTTCTGCTGTGTCATCCTTTCCCTGAGGGGGGGGGCGGGGAAATGCCACATGGTTTTCCTGCTGCCTGCAGACAAGACTGGCCACAGGATGTAAATGTAAATAAAGACACAGAACTTTAAAAAGGAAAAAGACAAAAGGAGAGAACCTCAGTCAATATTGTAAACTTTTTTCCGGTCAGGGTAAAGCACTGTGGCAATGTAAGTTGTCTTTTTCATTTCTGTCAGTTTTCACTGTGACCCTGGAAGAAATATCTGATAGATCCCCATTTACAGATGAAGAAACAGGCTCAGTCCGGGTCAGGTGGCTCCGTTGGTTGGAGCCTCATCCCGTACACCGAAGAGTCTCGTGGGTTTGATTCCCTGTCCGGGTGCATACCTAGGTTGCGGGTTTGATCCCTGGTGACAGCATGGTGCATGTGGGAGGCAACCAATTGATGTTTCTCTCTCTCTTTTCCCCTCCCTCTCCCCTCCTTTCCCTTCCTCTCTCTCCATAATCGATAAACATATCCTTGGGTAAGGATAAAAAAAAAAGAAGCAGGATCGGAAGTTTGATGGCTTGCTAGATCCATATCCAGGTTGGGGGCCTATGTGGGGCTCAACCCCAAGTCAGCGTTCTGGCCTCCACCTTCTTTCCTCTCTGAAATCTGCTTCCTTCAAGGCTTTTTCCTGGCTGCTAAACAGATACACTCCTGGGGCGGGGTTACCTGTCTCAGGCATCTTGCCAAGAAATAAGACTCCTCTTAAGGTTAAGGTGGGATTTCAGGCCCAGCCACCAATGGGAGAGAGACCAATAGAAAGTCCCTGAAATCACACACCAGACGGTCTCTTGCTTCACCCGCAAGTGAATCTGACCTTCCAGGTGAGGGGGATCCGATCTGGAGAGAAGGAGAAACAGATGGACTTACAGACAGAGCAGCGGGAGGGAAACAAATCGGAGCAATCCATTGCACCTTCATCCAACAAAGAACCTCTCCAAGGAGTGCCAGCTTCTGAACTTGAAACCAACACTGGAAGGTTCTTAAGTTTGAGCTCCTAACAAAGAACAGATGAAAAGAACATGGAAGAAAACCGAAGGTCATGGTATGCTTGCCATATTTCTTTCCTCAATGAAAAAGTTGTCAGGAACCACAGATTGCCTTTTGAAAGGTGTCACATCCGTGATGGGGAACCTCCAAAGCAACTAAGGGCGTTTTGTCTCGTGGGTCGAGGCCTGGTGGCCACGGGCAAGCAGGCAGCAGTTCATGTACTGATGCTTGAGGGTGAAGGCAGTCACCCCACCAGGTTCCCCGGAATCCGAGGGGCCACTGCTGAAGTGGTGAAGGGCAGAGCTCGGAGGCATGCAAACCTGAGCCCAGATGTTGGGTCTGCCATTGTTCGTATGACTTCAGGCAAGTTACTCAGTCTCTCTAGTTTCCTCATCTGTAAATATCTTTAATGATTTAAACAACTGATGTAGAGTAATGGTCTCATGGTAACTACTAAAAAAAGACAAAGAAACGGCACTTGTAGTAGAAACGGTGCCATGTGTTCACCAAATGCTCATCTGTCCCAAACACACCAAAAACTGCTCTCTGCCTTCCGTGTAGGTGGGGTCATGTGACTGGTTCTGTGGGTGGAAGCGATGAGTATCACTTCCAAGGGGAGGCAATTCACGTCCCTCTCGTCCCCTGCACGATGCGGCCTCATGCTGAGATGCAGGAGCCTGGATCGCTGACCGTATGGAGCACAGCTGCCCTGGCCACAGAGAACTTCGCAGGGAGAAAACAAAAAACTTTGCTTATCAGGTTAGGGGGTGTTTCGCTAGAGTAGCCCAGCTTATCCTGATTCAGCATTCACTGTTATCATTGCTGGCCTCTCACATCAGACAGACAATGTTTACTTCCTCTCCATCTTTGCTTCTCATCACCCACTTCATCCTTCATGTGTCCAGCCCTTAACCATCTGGCATCATCTCACTCTTCCAGCCACACACTGGCCCCTCGTACCTGATGGCCGGTGTGGCAACTCTGGTTTCGACCTTGGACTCAGGCAGTACGTGAGACTGCATCCCAGTCAGCATCGTCCCCAGCACACTCCTGCCGTTGATGCCCTGCTTCTGGACCAACCAGTGTCTCACAAGAGGGGTTCGGATGCACTGATTTCAAAAAAAGAAAAGAAAAGAAAACTTTCTTGGAATAATTGAGCCGGAAAGTGCACATCCCAGGATCATCATGTCTGGAATCAAAGAAATGCAAAATCAAAGGGCTGTAGAAGTCGAGGATAGAGTGCTGAGGAATCAAAGAATATGAAAACCATCGAATCATAGAAAACCGGGGAACTATAGATCCCAGCTGAGCCGCAGTGGAAGTTTGGCATGCCGGGCCTGCTCTACCCTCGGGCAGCTATCTGCATGCGCTGTTACGCAGGAGGGCTGTGGGCTAGGGAGGGGCAAGGCTTGTGCTCCGGATCTGGAAAGAGAGAGGATGAGATGAGATGTCTCTGACGCCTCTCGTTCCTAGAATCCCACCAGGGGATCTCTGCAATCTTTTTCATGACACTACACTGACCTCCTGGCCAAGATTTTCCCCGCCCCTTGACTAGGTCCGGGTCTTGGCCCCAGTCTTGCTGGGTCTGCATCACCCAGTTGTAGAAAGAATCCTGCTAAGTCAGTCTAGAGAGAATCCCCCCAGCCCCGCCTTTGCTGTCAGGCACCCTGGCCTGCCTCAGCAAGAACCCTATTAGGTCAGCAGCAAGCCCTGCCCCCACCCTTGATGTCATCTCTCAGTGATGTTCCCTCTCCCACTCTCACCCTCAACCTGCTCCTTGCCTACAAAGTCCCATCGTCTCTCTCTCTCCCCCCATTGCAGTAGCCCTGAATAAAGTCTTCCTTGCCATGTTAACAAGTGTCAGAGTGATTTTTTCTTTACCATTTTTCAACCAATGCATTGTTATACAGTGACCATGAAACTTTGTGCCTGTGGAATATTTTTCAAAATAAAATCCAATGGGCAGCGTTGCTCAGGTTGAAAGTGGGAAGTGAGCTTGAAGTCCTTTTGTGCACCTCATTATTGCCCCCTTGGTAGACCCCACATTCCCTGGGGCCCCCAAGCCCAGGTGGGAAGCCGCTGGGGAGGCAAAGCAAACACTGGACAGTGAGCCCGATCATCAGCGCCGCAGCACCGTCGATGCTGTCTTCCACGGGCTGCCCTCTGTCACATAAGCCAGAAGCCTGGAAACTATCGTTTTCTAACTCCCTGGACAGCAGAATTCCTGCTCTGGTTTCTCCCCAGCTTGGTCATTGTCTTTTTCTCATAGTACCCACCCCCCAGGGGGCTGTCATTGCCTGCATGCCCTCCAACCGGCTCCGGTATCAGCACCATTGCCCCCTAGGTAGGCAACCGCTTTCCCTGGCCTGAGCTTTCAGTCTCCTCATCTGTAAAGCGGGGCCAACCGTGTCTCCTCTGCAGAATTGCTGCAATGGGGTTGCAGGCACATAGTAAATGCTCCCGTTATTTCTTCTCGCTCTCCCTAAAGGGCAGGGGGCTGCTCAGGCCTTGCCCAAGGTTGCATAGCACTTTAGTGGGGCAGTTGGGTGTTGAACCCAGAGCTCCCAAGGCCCAATCCCATGCTCCCTGACCACAGAAGAAGGTATTGCCCTGCGTTCTCACCAGGTATCCCCGGGAAATACTTCCATTGTAATTCCTTGGGCTTGGAGCAGATATTAAAGTTGCTAACAGCGTGTTTGCCACCGTGCCAATTTGTAATATTGATGAATCAGGAACAGGGCCTGGTGCTGGCTGTGGGTACAAGTGCCCAGAATATTCATGAGCGGTGTTGCCATTCCCTGATGGCATCGCTTTCCCTTTACAGTGTGATTATTCTACAGCACGTCACTCGTTCCAAAGCGATCTTGTAACGCCACTCCCGCATCCCAGCCTGGGCAGACCGCCCTCCTGCCTGGAACTAGACCCCAGGCCCCAGTTAGGACAATCAGGCTGTCATAAGTACATAGGGACACAACAGGACATTTAAATGGCCTGCACTCCCACTGGCATGGAGACGGAGGCACCCCTCACTCTCCACCTTGGCACTCCAGTGACAGGCAAGCAGCTTCTCATTCAAGCCCATGCAACAAAGCACCATTTTGCTAACCCCCACCCCCAAGGCCTGACCTGGACATTAGGGGACCCAGGGGTACTTTTCTCAATCAATGTCTTCTCCCCAGAGTGAGATGGCTGGCCTGTCCTTGCACCCCCTGGAAAAGCTACAGTGATCTGAGTTGCCGTGTGCTCTTCTGGTTAAACATTTATGCTGCAGCTTTGGTGGGTAGACAGATCCGTATATGGGTCTGCATGACGAGGATTAAATATTAAGAAGACGCACCAGCAGGGATCTGGCCGGCCTGAATGAAACAAAACCTGGAGGCACAGAGGTTGGATCTGAGTGGGGAGGAAGGGGCAACAACTGAGGGCCTCCAGGTTGGTTCACGGCCAGTCTGGGCTTGGGCTGCCCTGGCAGGAAGCAGCCCTGATACACCTGCATGGACGCAGTGGTCTTTTCTCTTCTCACCTCTCCATCATCTCTTCACTCCTCTTCCCTCGATCTTTCTGCTCCCTCCAAAGCTGGCCTGAGCAGTTTTCCCTTCCAGTCTATGCGGGAGCACTCCAGATCTGACTGCATTTTACATTTTTATTTGATGAGGTTTTACGAGCTGACTTGCTCCACGTGGCACAAGTTGCAGGAATGTGTCACAGGCCTGGCAGAGACTTGAATTGAAATGATTCTAATTATGTGTGATAATTTTTGCATTCTAACATAAAACAATGTTACCCAAAAAAAAAATCCCATTACAATGGTTAAAAGACAAATCATTTAGCAAGTCCCTTCCTTTATTACTTTATTAGACAATTTACAAGGCAACATTTTGAACGCTGGGCTCGGGTGATGGCCCAAGGCTATCCAACTGTAAGTTGCACTAAGAAAAGGGAGTTCATCTCTTGTCATTAGTCAGAAAGTCAAATGCAATCATGTGGACTCCAATTGGCTTGTCAAATTAGCCACTGTTTCAAATCATTAGCACGGCAGAGCATTGCAGGCATGGAGAGAAGGTCCCCAGCTCTGGAAAGAAGCAGTTAGCCGTGGCCCAAGAGGTTTTAGATCACCTCCTCCAGGCAGGGTCCAAATACCTAAGATCCTTTCCCAGAGGCGCCCCCTCCTGGAGGAATAATTATACACCATCCTGCTCCTTGCTGGGCATCAAGGTCATGTGACTTGTTCTGGCCAATGAAAGGAGAGCAGAAGTGATCCCGCCACTTCCCGGCAGAATCTTTAAAAGACAGTGTATGCTTTTTCATGTGTCTTTTTTCTCTGTCTCAGGAACAGCCCTGTGCTAGAGAGAGGCTGCCCCGGTGACCTGAGTCACAGGTAAAAACCACTAGAAGCAACGCAGCAGCCAATGTGGAATGGGATGTACATGATGGAAGTGTACGTAAGGGACAGGCAACGTGACGGGAAAATAAACCTTTATTTTTTTTTAAGGGTGACTGACTGTCCTAGTTTTCCAAGGCCTGAGGGGGTTGCAGTTTTAAAACCAGGACAATCCCAAGCAAATGGCCTCAATTTATTTGGCACCGAGGGATTTCTTAGAATGCCGGACTTTTAGCACTTAAAATCCTGGGTGAAGCAGGGCAAGTCGGCCCCCCGACCTTTGGTAGCCACAGTGATTTCTGGAGATGTTTGTTCCCTCTGCGTGGACTTAACCAGACTAAGCAGACCCATATGAACAGAACGTTTGTGTTCCTCCAGAATTCCTGTAGTGAAGCCCTGGCCCCAGCAGGGCTGTGCTGGGAGCTGGGGCCTCTAAGGAAGTAATTGAGGTGTCTGATCTGATAGGATTAGTGTCTTCCTATGCGGAAACACCCGAGAGCTCTCCCCCCTTCCTTGTCCCTGTGTGCACGCAAAGAAGAGGGCTCATAAGCACACAGTGATAAGGCAGCCGTCAGCAGTCCAAGAGGGGAGCCTGCTGGCACCTTGATCTTGGATTTCCAGCCTCCAGAATGATGAGAAAATGAATGTCTGTTGTGTAAGCCCCCAGTCTGTGCTATTTTGGTATGGCAGCCTGAGCTGACTAAGACATGAACCAACTGATACACCCTCCCTTGGTAAATGAGGAAACCAAAGTTCAGAGAGCCAAAGGGACTCCATCCAGGTACTGTGCCGTGAGGGCAGAACAGAGGCTCTGAAATCAGATGAATCAAGGTTTATTTTCTGGCTCTGATGGTTACATTTACATGTCAGCTTGACGGGGCTAAGGGAGGCCCAGATAGCTGGTAAAACACTGTTCCTGGTTGTATCTGTGAAGGCGCTTCTGGAATAGACTGGCACTTGAATCGATAGACGGAATAAAAAACATGGCCTGCCCCAATGCCCGCAAGCATAATCCAGCCCAGGGTGAATTTGCTTCCTCTCTCTCTCTCTCTCTCTCTGCCTAAGCTGAACATCCATCTTCTCCTGCTCTTGGGCATCAGCACCTGTGGTTCTTGGACTTCGGACTTGGACCAGGACTTACATCGTTGTCTCCCCTAGTTCTCAGTTCCTCAGGTTTGCAGAGAAACTACACCTCCAGCTTTCCCGGCCCTCCAGCCTGCAGACAGCAGATGCAGGGACTTCTCAGCCTCTCCAACCATGTCAGCCAGTCCCTCATAATACGTCTCTTTGTGTATGTCAGTATATCTATATATGTCCTATTGGTTCTGTTTCTCCGGATAAACCTGACTCATGCACTGACCCTACCGGTTGTGCTCCCTTGGACAAGGGTCACAGGTCAGCCCCCAGTAAGCAGACTCCATAAGACTGCATTTAGCGTGCAGGAAGTGCTCCCGGAATCAAAGCCCATGGAAGGGAAGAGTAAGAAGCAGGTCAGAGGAGAGGGAGAACTGGGTCTGTGATGAAGGTCCAACACAGGTCTAAGTGGACCCTCCAGGGGCTCTGAAGCTGCAGTGGCCCTTCAGAACTGTCTCGAGGTGGGGCAAGGAGTCAGGCATTTATTCTCCTACATCTCTCCATCATTGGATGCAGACTGCCCCCAAAAGGCAGTATCATTGGGTGGGGCAGCCTCCAAAGAAGACAGCACTTCTGGCAGTTAAAGAATAAATCCTTCCTTCTCAAGGATCTCAGCGACCCAACATCCAATATGGCAAGTTACTCAAACAGTCTGAACCTCAACCCTCAGCCACGGAATGGGGTGAGCACCGTGTAGATAATTGGTTGAGACTCACAATATGCCAGGCCCCAGACTAAGAACTTTACATGCATTTCAGCTCATAGAGACGTTTGGAGATTGAATGAGTTAAAACACGTAGGTGCTTAGAATAGTACACAGAATGGTGCACAATAAGCAATGTATGTGATAATGATTATTAATACCAATATCCTGCATTTGCACAACTGCTGCCATTTTCACCAGCCTCCTTCCCCTCACGGTAGCCAGAAGGATCTCTGTCTCTCAAAAAAAAAAAAAAAAAAGCCAATACTGCTAGGTCAGTCTTCTGCTCTAAAGCCTTCTAGAGACAGCTGTTACCTGCTAGATAAAGCCCATGTTCCTTTCCATGACTTCCAGGGCTTTTGCTAATCTCTCCCCCTGCCCTCCCCACACTTCTCCAGCCTCAAGGCCAAGTGTATTTAATGGCTTTCTATAAGACCATGTACTTCTGAGCCTTTGCTCATGCCATTTCACCCACCTGGAACGCCCACTTGTTCCCCTCCCCCGCTTGGGGAATTCCAACTTTTTTCTCCAGACTCAGCTCAGGTATTACCTCCTTCAGAAAGCCTTCCCTGCCTCCCAGGCTACAAAGTCACTTCCTGAGGGCCCCCTAGTCTGGCCCCAGTCATCCTTCCCGGATTCTGATTAACCACCGGTGAGGCTGTCTGCCCCATTAGACCCTGAGTTCCATAGCCAAGGCAGCAAGAGTACTTCTGGGTTCCAAGAGAGCTTTCATTTTTAAACCTCTGAATCCCTACCCCTCACATCAGCAGCCTGGCACACAGTAGGTGGTCAGTAAACACTCACTGGATGAGTGAGCATTTGGCCCAGTCCTTTATAGGATAATCATGGGAACTGGGAATCATTTCTCTGTCTCAATGGAACCTACCTAGAAATTCAATTTGAAATCCCTGAAAACTGGTTGTAAATTCACTAACCCCCCGAGATATGAATGAGTGAAACCAGGCCCATGGTTTCTACAGCCATCAGAAATGAGCATTTTTCTAACTGCAGACCGGGCCAGGCACTCTCAAGACTTGGAAGCAAGAAGAGCCACCTCCCGGTGCCCCTCCTGGCCCTGGCTGGCTGCATGGCCCTGGAAGAGTCCCTTCCCCCGCTCAGAGCCTCTGATGCTTCCCCTGTAAAATGAAGGATGGCAATGAGCTGATTCTAAAACACAGACTCCCACTCTAAACAAACAAGACAAGCAAACATTGCTCCCACAGCTCTTCAGCTCGTCAGCCTGAGACTGCTGTTTGCTCCTGCGAATGTCCGAGTGGTTCAGCGCCGAAGTCCAGCCCCTGGCGCTCAGTGCCAGAGCACCATCAGCTCCATCGCCTCTCCCGGCCCCTCTCCTTGCTGCGCCCCCTGCAGGGCCAGAGGTGAATTTCACCTCCCCTATTGTTTTTCCATCCACTCATCTCTCTCTCTCTCTCTCTCTCTCTCTCTCTCTCTCTCTCTCTCTCGCTCGCACTCAGGATACCAAGTGCCAGGCATACAGGCAGTGCTCAAAAAACACTGCACAATGTATATGTCATTACGGGTTAATTTGTGTCTCCAACAAGTGATGTGGAAGTCCTGACCCTGGCTACCTGTGATGTGATCATATTTGGAAGTACGGTCTTTGCGGATGATCAGGTTCAGATGAGGCCATGAGGGTGGGTCCTCACCCACTATGACCTGTGCCTTTATATAAAGGGCAAATCTGGACTCAGACAGACATGCACAGCGGGAGGGTGCTGTGAAGACATGGGGAGAAGGCCTTCTACAAACCACGGTGTGCCGGAAGCCGCCGGAAGCCGCCGGAAGCCACCAGAAGCAACCAGAAGCTGGGAGAACAGGGCAACCAGGCCTCACTGTGCAATGACATCGACCTGCCATGGGAGGAAGGGGGAGCCCTGGACCTGGGTTCCAGGCCTGGACTGGCCGTGTGTCCTGGGTACATCACTCTCCCCTCAGGGCCTCAGTGCCCCTGCTGTAGACTAAATGTATGTTTGTGTCCCCCAAAATCCATGTGTTGAAGCTCTAGTCCCTAATGGGAGGCTGTTAGGAGGTGGAGCTTCTGGAGAGCAATTAGGCCATGAGGCGGAGCCCCCACGAATGAGACCAGACACGTGAGGACACAGGGGCTGTCCACAACCCAGGAAGTGGACCTGCAGTGAGCACCGTGATCTGCGGGCACCTTGATCTTGGACTTCCAAGCCTCCAGAACTGTGAGAAATGCAGGCATGTTGTGTAAGCGCTCAGTCTACGATATTCGTTACAGCAGCTGGCTGAGACCGTCACCATCTGTAAAACGGGGCTGGGTTCATTATAGAATTTCTAAACACCTTCTTGCTCTAGGATGGGGCATTTCTACAGGATGAGCACCTGCCACATAGAAGACACTTGGCTAGGTATGGCAGAGGGGACAGGAAAAGCAAGCACTCGTCCACCACTCAACATTCCCCCCAGGTGCCCACTTTGTACACACCACTGTGCCAAGTGAGGGGAGATGATGGCGACCGAAATAGCTGCAGCCCCTGTCCTGGTGGCACTTACAGTGTAGGGTTCCATGACATGCGCCAAGTCTCCGTATTAGCAAATGTCAGGGGGGCAGGCAGGGGCGAGCGCACAGTGAGCCCCCACCTCGAGCCAGACAGCGTCAGCAGGACCTCATGCTCCCGTGGGCGAGAGCCCCAAAGCCAAGCAGCTGCTTGTGCGGCTGCTTCTGATGGTCGGAAGGGGTGCGACTGGGCTAGTAGTGAAGCTTCCAGGCTTGGAAATCTGACCTCAGGGTTCCTGACAGCCTACCACTTCTTGGCTACATGACCTCAGTTTTCTTGGCTGGAAAATGGGCTTAACCTGGGCCTACCTCATGCAGTTGGTGAGCATAACACGGGACTTCACACATGTGTGGTGCTTGTATGAAGGCCAGGCACCCAGGAGGTAGCCAGTAAATGATGTCCACTCTTTACTAACCCCAGGAGAGCAGGGTAAGGCTGAGGGGTGACATCGCTGGGCAGCCCTGGCCCATGGGCTTGAGCAACCAGCCTCCTCCTGTGACCATGTCAGTTTTTGTTCTCTTTCATTAACCAACTTGGAGACTGAAGCAAGAGGATGAAGAACCTTGCCCGAAGTTATTCAGTGAGCTGGGGGCACAATCCCCTGGATCATTACCCAGAGTGAGTTCTCCGAACCCCTGCCCGAGACCTCTCCCCTTTCCTGCTTCCCTCCCCCCTCCTCTTTCTGTCCCTCAACAGCAACTGATCCCGCACCATCCCTCTGGTCCCTAGCATGTGCTGTCTTCCCATTCCCACCTCACTGAGCCCTCACAGCAACCCCACCAGGGAGAGGCTGGGACTGGCCCCATTTTACAGATGAAACAACTGAGGCTCTGGAGAGGCGAGTGACAGGCCTATAATCACACTGCTAGGAAAAGCCGGCATTGATCCCTAAGCAGGCCGAGTGTTTGAGCCCCCTGCATGCCGTAACCTCTGTCCTCAACCTTCCCACTGGAATAAGAAAGCCTGGACCCTCTGACCTCCTACCATGGGCAAGACACCACCACCCCAATGGTATTCACCTATGGAATTCCCATGCCACCTCCACAAGAGAGGAACTATTCCCCCATCTTACAGAGGAGGAAACTGAGGCTCACAGAGGCCACGTCCATTGCCAAGTGCATCCAGCAAAGACGCTGTGGACCCAGATTTGAACCTAGAACCTGCTCCCTTGTATCCAAAGTGTCTCCACATGAAGCCACCGGGACAAGAGTGTGTGGCAGCTTCAGAGCTCTGGACACAGCCCAGGATGCTGGCGTCCCCCTCACACCACGGGCAGCCTCAGCACGGGGAGGGAGGTGACCAGTGGGCTCAGTTTAAAAGTTCCGCCCTCATCTCTAAAGAGACAATGTCTACTCATTCCCCCCAGCAGACGTGAGCCAAGTGCCTGCTCCAAACCAGGCCCTGGAGATCACAGGGAAGAGCAAGAGCCAGGGAAAGACATTTCTAGAAAGATGCAGGAAAGCCAGGGGACAGCATCAACGAAAAATGGGTGAGGATCCCCCAGTGTGTTAGATGTGGGCCTGTCCGCCTGCCTGTCAGTCTGTCTGTCTGGAGCAGCAGCAAGCCGAGCCTTCCCAGGACTTCCCAGTACCACAGCCCTGGTTTCAGGATGGGAGGCCCAGCCTGACCGATCTGGTGCTGCTTGGGATCCACAGAGCCCTGACCTCTGGTCTCCTCATCTCCTGCAGCTCCGCATTCTGTACTGACCCACCACCTGCAGCCTTGGGGCCAGAATCCATGCTGTCCACCTCCGTCCTCCAGCGGACAGTGCCCTCCACGTCCCGCTGCCCTGCATGTACCAGCTCAGGCCCGCGCCTGGGGGTCCCGGGGGGTGGGGGCATGGTCTGACCACCACCCTGCAGTCAGCGCGGTGTGAGTTCCTAGTCCGCATCTGTTGCAAAGCTTCCATCTGCGTTAGTGATCCCAGTCACAGTCTCAGTTACCAGGGGCAGGCTGGGGGCCGGCTGCATGCTAGGGCCTAGTCCGAGGCTCGGCTCTCATCTCACCTTCACAGCCACCCCAGAGGCAGGAGCAAGGATCCCCATGGCACAGACGAAGAGACTGAGGGTCAGAGAGTAGTAGGTGCTGCTGGATTCCAGCCCAGATCTGTGTGTCTCCAAGGCCTCTTGTCCTGATTGGGAGCAGGGGTGGTGCACCCTAGGCAGAGACCTCCCTTCCCAAAGCCCGACCCCAGTGGGGGGGAAAGCCCACTGTGTGGAGCATGTCCCAGGGCAATGCCTGAGGATTCTCAAGCCCAAGGACCAGGAGCCCTTCTGTGTGTTGCTTTTCAATAAAAGGCTGTACAACCTCCATCAGATGGCTTTCCTTCTCTGAGCTTCAACTGCCCCATCAGTAGTACAGGGGCGATGACACCTGCCTTCAAGACTTTCCTTCCAGACTCAGGCCTTCGCTAACTCCTTCACGGAACCCAGGCTGGACAGCATGGCTGTGGGAGCCAGGCGTGGGGGGCACCCAGAGAAGGCCACGCTGCCCCCCACCTGACAATGCAGTGGTGCCTCTGGCTCTCTCTGCTGCCCTAGGAGTCATCAGCGGGACACAGAGCAACCATACTTGGTATTCAGGCTCCAGAGAAACATTCATTGGACAGAGGCTCGGGGACTGCCGGCCATGTGTCCTGGTACCTGTCACCTGAGGGCAAGCGCTGGTGTCTCTGTGACCAGGGCCCTGCAGCATGCTGGGGGTGGGGGAAGCCAGGGGCTCCCCAGGGGAACCTAGAGGCCACCGTCATCCCAGCTACATTCATGGAGCAGATGCCTTGTGCTCACACCCCCATGTTGAAGCAGCCCCTTGGGAGGTGTGACAATCTCCATCATGCAGAGGAGTAACCTGAGGTCGAAGGCACCGAGTGACATGCCCAAGTCACCGAGCAAAAGCGATTGCCCTGCCAGGATTGGAACCCACTCATGTTTGGTCGCCGGGCTGGTGGTCTTCCCCTCTGCTCCACTCCTACCAGCCTGAGAAGACCACCAAATCCCGACCAGACCCCCGCGGGAGGGCGAATGCCCCGCACCCGTGCAGCAAGGAGAACGCCGAGTTCCCAGTCATGTGGAGCTGGGTCCTCAGTCTAAACTCCCAACACGAAAAGCACGTGTGACAGACAGAAGAACAGACACACCGCCCTTCACCAAAATCTAAAACTTCTGTGCTGCAAATGAAACCACAAAGAAAGTGAAAAGACAGCCCCCAAAATGGGAGAAAAATATTTACAAATCACAGAGCAGATCAGGCATTGTATCCAGATTATATGAAGAACTCTCGCAATTCAATAATAGACAACCTAATTTTTTAAAAAACGGGCAAAGAATATGAATAGACATTTCTCCGAGGCAGATACACAAATGGCCAATAAGCACAGGAATAAAGGATGCTAGAAATCATTAGTCGTCAGGGAAATGCAAATTAAAACCACAATGAAACACCACTTCACACGCACACGGATGAATAGAATCAAAAAGTCAGAGAGTAACAAGTTTTGGCTAGAATGTGGAAAAATCAAAACCCTCACAGATTGCTGGCAGGAATGTAAAATGCTGCAGCCACTTTGAAAACAGTCTAGCACACCCTTAAACAATTAAACACAAAGCTTTCATCCGACCCATCACTTCCACTCCTGGGAATTAAAAACATATCCCCACAAAAACCCCACAAATGTTCATACAGCAGTCTTCAGAACAGTCAAAAAACGGCAACAACCCGGACATCCATCACCAGATAAATGAATAAACAAAATGTAGTTCGGTGGTGTGATGGAGTATTACACAGCCATGAAAAGGAACGAGGTACTGACCCGAGCTACGACGTGGATGAACCTTGAAAACATTATCCTAAGTGAAATATACCAGTCACAAAAGGTTGCATATGATATGATTCTATTTGCAGGAGATAATCCAGAATCAGCAAATCTGTGGGACAGAAAGCAGATTAGTGGTACCCAGGAGCTAAGGAGAGAGCGGACTTGAGAATGACTGCTAACAGGTGGGGAGATTCTTTTGAGGGCACTTAAAATACTCTAAAATCGCATAGTGGTGATAGCTGCATAGCTCTGTGAATATACTAAGAAGCATTGAAATGGTCACTTTAGATGTGTGTGAATTTTACACCATGTGAATTACATCAATAAAGTTATAAGAAAAAGCCATCGCTGGCAAAACTCCACTGTTGTGTGACCCTAGAATAAAGACTTCCCAGCTTCAGCCCTCAGTTTCCCCCTCTGAGAAATGGGTTCATAAGCAGCTCCGCCTTGCATGAAAATCAAGGAGACAGTGTCTGAGGCTTAGCACACAGTAGGTGCTCACCCCGCACAAGGTTGCTTCTCCAGAGTGGGAGGTGACAGGGGGTAGCCTGGGCAGGGTGCACCGCAGGAGGCCAAGCCTGGCCCTGGCAGCAGGAAGGACTGGACAGAGGAAGATGCTCATCGCCCACGACATAATTTAGATGGATGGCGGGGGCCATCCGTCAGGCTGAGAGCGGGCAACCCGGGAAGAGGCCGTGGGGGAGCCCATTACCGTACACGTGTTAACAGCGCATCCTTTGTACCGACAGCCGCGCGGGCGCGGGCAAGGGCCGCTCCCCGCATTGTCTGGGCGCTGCAACCGCGCTGTGATGAATGAGCCTCTGGCGCCTATGGCACCGCTGCCACCTGGGTACCACGGGCCAAGGGCGACACTCTGTGGTTATTTTCGGGAACTGCGGGCCACCCAATGCTGGGCAGAGAGAGCCAGCAGCAGGACCCAAAAGACACTAACTAGCACATTATATAAGTCCTCAAAAAATCCAGATGACAATTACCACTACTTTTATTTCCCAGAACAAAAAACAAGCACAACCAAGTTCAAAAACAGTGTATGGTCTCCAAATAAATACAGGACACTGTTAAATTTGAATTTTAGAAAAACAACAGGTACTTTTTGATATGTCCCAAATATTTCATGACATGTACTTACACTTTTCAGAAATTAATCACTGTTTATGAAATCCAGATTTAAGTGGGTGCCCTGCTTTGCTGGGTTTTGCTTTTGTAAATCTGGCATCTCTGTGCCTGGTGACTTTGAAAACAACACTTCCCTTCCCCCTGATTTCATAAAATAAGAATAGTCTAGCCCTACACCTAGGTAACAGTACCGACAGGATCGCTGGATGGATTCAGGGAAGTGATGTGTGTAAAGAACTTAAAGAGAATCAGGGTCACAGCCAGTGGGGACTGAAGTTCTTATGTTCTCACCCCATCTGCAGAGTCTAAGGAAGAAATGGCCGAACGTACTAGAAGGCTCCAACAGCCACTTAGTTTCCTGGGTGCCTCTGCGGGTGCTGCGCCCTGCGCCAAGACCACCCTCCACTCCCTGACCGACTCCTGTTGGTCCTTGGGACTCCGCCTCCCTGCTCCCCTGTTCAGAGTCCCGTCCACATGCTTCCTCGGAGCTCTCATCATTCACTTCATCTCAGACTCCCTTCTGCCCAGCCTGTCTTTCACCCAGTGGGAGAGGCAGCATCGTATTCCTCTGCCTCACCAAGCACATAGTAAGTGTTCAATTAATGTGTTGAACGTGCTCAGAGGGATCCGAGATTGCTATCTTCTACCTTATGGCTGGGCAATAACAATGAACCGTAAGTGCTGGGGGCGGCGTGGGGTCTGTTCTGCCCCTTTGCAGTAGCCTCAGCATTCGGGGGGCACTAACCAGATCTACAGAATTAGTCTGAACCACTGACATTACTGAGCGATGTGTGTACAGCCCACTGCCAAAATCTTTAAACTTTTTCTCAACTATTAACTCTTCAGAATAAGCCTGTGAAATAGATGCTATTATTAGACCCATTCTACAGAGGAGGAGGGAGAGACACAGAGAAGCAAAGTGATACCTTGTACCCAAGACGGCACAGCTGTCCATGGAGGGTCCACACCTCAGCCCGGCACTGCCTTGGGTGCCTGCCCTCCCCCACGGCTCCCCTCAGGGGCTTCGGAGGGGGACAGACCCAAGCCTGAACACCAGTCCCAACCTTTTCCAGGGAGCGACCTCAGCAAACTTCTTCTTCTGCCTGAGTTCCAGGTCCTTCCATTCATAAAGGGGAGCTAATGAAACTACCAACCACACAGGACAATGAAAAAGAATAGAAACCGTTTGTGGGAAATGCACTCAGCAGGTGCTCAATAACTGGCAGCCACCCTGGTACTCACCAAGACCACCGCACAGGGAGGAGAGAGCGGCCTCTTAGCACTGCTGCTCTGTTCCCTTCTAGGTCAGACAAACACTTTGTAGTGGCCAGTTCCTCCTAGAGACAGAAAAACAGCTGGAGAGATTGCCATTAAATTTTCCCCCAGAAATCAGTGCCCCTGGCAGGCTGCAGGGCAGGGAAGGGACTTTCAGTGCCTGGAGCCCCAGCCCGCCTGTGGAGGCTGGGGGAGAGGAAGCAGGGGCAGACACAGGACTCTTCAGGGCCCTGGCCAACCCTCCTGCCCATCTAGCCACTGGATCCCACACTAAGGTCAGAAGGAGTGGATTGGCCCTGAGGCACAGTGGCGTGACACCCTGTCTGAATCAGGATTCTCTCTAGCCCATTTCTGCCAATTTGTTCTTCCATCAAAAGTCTCACAGTCCCCTACTTCATTCGTTTATTATGAATAAATGAACAAACAATATTTATAACAATATGCAATCAGATGAACAAGAGCCCCCGTGCAGTTAACAGTAGGGGCCCAGCACTGTACCTCCTACTTGACATAAAACAGTCAGCTAATCCTCACGGCCATCCTGTGGATTATTATCCGTTTTAAAGAAGAGGAAACAGAGGCTCAGAGAGGGAGAGTAGCTTGCACAAGATCACACAGCAAGTTAGAAGATGGCTGGAACTTGAACCCAGTTCTCTCAATGAATTTCTGAAGGGCAAGGAGAGGAGGCCAGGCATCCCCCGCAGACTGGCCTCCACCCTGCAGTGTGAGACTTCTCACTACACTTTGCCTAGAAGCCAAAGCAAGTTTTCCTGCCATTTTAAAGGGGAATTCCCCCTCCACCTCTTCCCCCAGCTCCAGCAGATGCCCCCTTCCCTCAGGCTCCTCCCTCCCTCTCTCTCCCCCCCTCTCCAGCACTAAGAGTTGCCAAGGTAACCACATCACCAACGACTTCCCTCTTTGTCTGGGGCTCTGGGAGGAAATTCATGAACCATGCCCCTGCTCACTGTCCCCAATGACTTCCACAGGGCAGCACGGTGCTGGACCACCACTTCAAGGCCCCCTCGCTTCATCCTGACCCTTCCAGCAAATTACGCCCTGATGGTAACCCCTGGTCACAAATTCCAAGTCCCAAGGTGCAAGAGGCTGCAGGCTGGGGGAGATGTTTGGGGGGATAACCTCCAGGAGTTGTACTTCTGGAACTCTGCAGCTGGGACACAAGGAAAGAACACACTCTGTGCTTGGCCTTGGCCGGCATTGTGGGTGGTAGGGATAACACCTACTACGTGCCTGACATTGCAAAGCACCTTGGGTGGCACTGAGAATAGCACCCACTAAATGTTTAGGCCTTTGCTAGACACCGAAGGTGCCCAGAGGACAGAGCCTACTATGTGCTCCCCTCCATAAGGAGATGATGGAAATGAGATTGTTCTGAGAACCCATTATAGAGAAACAGGCATTTGAGCCAAGCCCTGAAAATCCAATTTGGACATCTAACCAATAAGTGTTGAAGAAACCAAAGGGAGAAATTGATACTCTCTGAGCTGTAACTACGTACCAGGCAGGCCCCTTGCTTTAAGCAACAAAGTCAGGACTTGAAGTCAGACTCATATGATTCCATGTCCCCTTCCCCTTGCTGTGATATCTGATGATATTCCAGATGGTGGATCTTCATCAGCTTGTATTTCCGAATAAGGGGGACAGGAGCTAAGCCCCACCTGCCTGAGGAGTGTGAACAAAAGATCAACTTTTGTTGTTTTGTGCCACTAAGATTTGAGTCACCCAAGATTTAGGGTCTGTATGTTACTACAGCAAATCTTAACCTGTTCTGACTCTTATACCAACAGTCCAGACCAAAATCCTAGGTCTGACTCGGATCGGCTGGATGTGCTCCAGAGACCCATCATTGAACCAATCACTGAAGGCACAGGTTAGGAGTGCTGTGATTGGCTCAGGCCTGGCTTATGGGCCTGCTTCCAGAGATAGGGGATGGGAAATCAGCCCCACTCAAACTGATGGACTGGGCATGGCAGGGGCTCCTTCAGAAAAGTGGGGTGCTGCTGCCACAAAAGGGAACAGGTGGTAGAGAGGCCAAACCAACAGACATCCCCTTCCAAGGGCCTCATGGAGGGACCTGGGTAGGAAGTTCCTATACTGAGTACGAGAAGAGTCCCCAGGCTCCATCTCTAAAATTTGTCTGGAAGGAGATTCCATTGAGTTCCATTGGGTAATGTTGCTCCCTCCTGGGTCTCAGGAAGTCCTTTGGTTGCTGGATGGGCATGCTGGGTGGGTGGTCATCTTTCCTCAAGAAGAGTATACAGAATGAAGCTTGAGAAGGGACTCATGGGGACAAGGGATGTCCGGCTGGCTCCTAGCTGCCCAGGAAGATGGAGGGGACCTCCCGCTAAGAGCGTAATCGGAGGCCAGTGTGGGCAGGCTGTGCACCTCTTCCTAAAGCCCACATCTTTCCCCATCATGTCTCTCCTTCAGGACCTTACATGACCCCCCCACCCACCAATTAAAGTCAGATTTAATGGGTACTTCCTGTGAACCAGGCATGGCACCAGGTGTTCCACAGACACCACTGCCTTCTCTCTCCCTGAGCACCTCATGAGCAGGTGCTAGAGTTACCTGTTAGTGAAACCAGCAAACGCATGCTCAGGAGTGCATGGCCCAAGGTCATGCCACTCAAAATACAGCCCCCGGTCTTTGTCCACCCAGTCAACACATCTTCTAAAAACGGTAAAAGATAACCTGACACAGAGAGGGAAGAAAAGAGGAAAGCCCTCTAGACTTGCCACACCCATTCCAGCCACCGTCTCCAAAGAAAGTGCCTTTAACTCCTTGTGCATGACGCATCCAGATGTCTTTCTACACTCAGGAAGTATGTGTCACAAATGTGTAAGGGCGTTACAGGTGATTTTGAGAAAGATAGGTGTGCAAATTGCAAATCCATCTAGTTTTTTGTAATCTTAACTCATCAGGGTAGGAGGTGAGGGACTGACAAGAAGTTAAAACCCAAGTTAGAGTAGACCTCTCCCCAGCACCAAATTCCCCAATGACACCCCTGACCCTCACCACCTCACCCAGAGCAAAGTCAGAGTCCCTGCTCCCCAGAGGCCCTGCCCGATCTGGCCCTTGGTCAACCCCACCATCCATCACCACTCAGGCTCACTCCCCTCCAATGATACCTCACTATTTCTTAAACTCCTGAGACATACTCTGCCTCAGGGCCTTTGCACCTGCTGTTCCTTCTGCCCGCAACTCTCCCAGATACCCGAAGGGCTCATAGCCTCACCTGCTCAGCGTCAACTGTCCCTTTACTTTAATTAAACTTGGATTCTCCCCGCTGAAACACTCCATAACCCTTTTACTTTCTTCGATTTTCTTTATAGCATCTAAGATCCTCCAATATATTGTAAAAATCCGACTAGATTGTAGCTTCCACACAATCAGGAATGCATGTCTGTCGCATCCATGACTGACTTCCTGGGGCCTTCAAACAATGCTGGGCACACGGTGCACCCATAATGAAAAAAAAAACAAAACTGTTAAACGGATAGATTAATGAGGGGAGGTTACAGCCGAGTCTTCCGCATGGCTCAGACATGCCTGAAAATTTTTTTAGAACATTTGAGCCTCTTACATTTTGGAAACAGCACCCAGTGTTGTGAAATCTACCAGGAGGGTCATGTAAGAAGGGGTGGAGAGTTGAAACAACACTGTCCCCAAAAGCCACTTTCCGCAGATACCCTTTCCCAGCTCAGCTCAGAATGGCAAGCCGAAGACCCAGTTTGAACAGTCTCAAGTCTGAAATCCTCAACCCTGACCCCAGTGTCCTCTTGCTCCCTGGGTCTATGAAGAGCAGGGGTCCTAGAAACTCCAGGCATAAGCAGGAGTGCAGGGGACCCAGCTTGCTGGGGTGGCTCAGTCGCAGGCTGCTGCTGCTGCCACTGCAGGTTCAGGTCCCCAGGTATGACTTATGCCTCAGGCTGAACTTCATTTTCTACTTTTTGAATTCTGCTCTGGGTTTTTTTTTTTCTCCTTGCCCTTTTCCTGGGTCAATGCAGTCCTGGTATGTGATTTACTGTTAATGGTATTGACTGCCTAGGATTGAGCCAAGAAATGGAAGAAATTGCTTTTTCTTTCTTTCTATCTCCTGGTTGACAACCCAGTCTTAGCACTGGGTCGGCCAAGCTCAGCGAATGCACGAGGCAGCCAAGGGAGCGGGTTTGATGCCTCCGTGGCTGGAAGGTGACCCAGTGACACAGGGAGGAAATGAACAAGGGACTGTCAGCTAACGGGGGTCCTGCACCCGCCTCCCTTCCAGGTCCCCTCCTAAATAAGATAAAGGCTTGGAGAAGAGAGGGTAGGAACATAGATTTCAAACCAGCCTTGGACAGAAGGCTGTGTGGCTTTAGGCAAGTTTCTTAACCTCTCTGAGCCTCAATTTCCACATTCATATAAGATGGAGGTAATATTGTGCTGACCAAAAAGTTCATTTGGTTTTTTCCATACAATGGCTCTGATAGCACTTAGTTGTCTTTAACTTCATTCCAGACAATTTTGTTAGATTGTATTGTGACAGCTGTCACATCAGCCTGCATTTAAAATAACATCAAAATTGGTGAATTTTTGTGTAGCCATTTTCATATTGAAGTTGAAAGAAAATAAGCAATGTTTTTAGCATATTAGGGTTTATTATTTCAAGAAAGGTAAAACGCAACTGAAACACAGAAAAAGAATTGTGCAGTGTACAGAGAAGGTGCTGTGACTGGTCTAACATGTCAAAAGTGATTTGCAAAGGTCTGTGCTGGAGATTTCTCACTGGGCGATGCTCCACGGTGGGGTAGACCAGTCGAAGTTGATAGCAATCAAATCGAGACATTAATTGAACAATCAACATCCTACAATGCGGGAGAGAACCGACATACTCAAAATATCCAAATTAATAAAGTTATTGGTGAAGATGAAAAATATGTCTTTGATTTTACAGATAAAACCATATGGGCTCTTTGGCCAACCCAATAATACCCTCCTCACGGGTAAACTGCGATGCAATCAGACACAAGAAACACTTTGACTCAAACCTAAGTCCTGGTTGGAGCACAATCTATTGTACTTCTCTCCGCCATCACCACCATCATCGTCACCATCACTCTGTTATTGTACAATCTCTCTTCTGTCCAAACACAAAAGCAAGCACTCGCTGTATTCCATGATAAGGATCTGGGAAGCCCAGAGGTTTTTGATGGTGTTTGTTTATGGTGGTGGGTCATACATACGTAGCGTAGAATCCACCGCTTTCACCGTTTTTAGGTGTGCGCTTAGCTCAGTGGCGTTGAGTCCATTCACACCATCCTGCACCCATCCGCACCATCCGTCCCCAGAACTTCTCATCTTGCAAGCTGAAAGTCTGTGCCCATTAGACACAAAGTCCCCCATCTCCCACTTCCCAGCCCCTGGCAATCACCATTCTACCTCCTGTCTCTGTGAATTTGACTCCTGTATGTGCCTCATGTGGGTAAGAGGGTCATACGATATTTGTCCTTTCGTGCCTAGCTTTTTTTTCACTTAGCATAATGTCCTGAAGGGACACCCGTGCATTTTGTTGCATGTGTCAGTACTTCATTCCTGTTCATGGCTGAAAAATACTCTATTGTATGGATAGACTGCATTTTGTTTCTCCCTTCATCTGGGGGGGTATCTCCCACCTTTTGGCTATTGTAAATTATACTGCCATAAACAGGGATATAGCCTAGAGATTTCCATTGTTATAGTAACACTTCCTCTTCTCCCAAGTGAAGGCTTAGCTGCAACTATTCCCGGGCACTCAGCAAATATTCAGCGTTCCTCTCCTGGACCACACACGGAGTCAGGAAGCCCCCCCGACAAGGAAGACAGACACTGCCCTGCTCTCGTGGAGCTCACAGTCTTGTGGGGAACAAACAAACACACAGCCAAGTGGAGACATCATCACAAACTGTGGTAAGTGTCGGAAGGGAAAAAGAGCAGGCTGTGAGAGGAAAGGGGAGCAAGCACCCTGCCTTATCTGAACCAGAAGGGTGTTCTTAGAAGGAGCCTCCAGCATAAGCTCCTTCCTCCTTTGTTCTAAAAAAAGAATAAAGGCCATCTGAGCAATGGCTCAGAGGGTCTGTCACTCAACACCCAATGACCAGAGCATGTGGTCACAGTGACTGTGGCTGCATCCTGGGTGCATCTCATAACAGCCCACGAGAGCCAATGGTTAAACTTTAAGGGATTTTGTAAACCAGTTGTGAAATGCAACCATTAGTAAAAGTTATATTATATCAACTTAAATCATCTCATGCTGGTGGCGTCACTCTCTCCTTCTCTAGACAGACCTTCCACCTTCTCTGTATGGCTGGTGCCTGCCCGACAAACCTCAATGGAAAAGCAGCTTTCTCCTACCAGGTGCATATACCAATCCCATGAAAAGATTCTGATTGGTCCTGCTTGGGTCACGTGCTTTCCTCTTCCACCAATCACTATCATCAGAAGGATTGGATGCTGTGATTGGTCAGACCCGGGTGAGAGGTGGGACCACCTCTGCAGCCAGGGTTGGCAGAATCTGTTTCTGAAAGAGGAATGGGGAACTCTTCCTGGCAGGTAAAGTTCAACAGTCCACTCCAGGGAGGTGCATGTGTGCTGGAAATGTTAAAGCAACAGTCTTGAAGGTGAGAACAGTTATTCTCAGAATAAAGAGACGAGGGTGTCCATACCTTACACACGGACTTAATACACTTAACAAACTGTCTTTTCACAGTGCAAAATTGATCTTGTAGCTTGAGGCTGGAAACCGTGCAACATCCTCATAACCTGTGACCTGCACATATCTCCGGGCTCATTTTGAACCCTCCCCTCATCTCTCACGGTGCCCCAGCCCCACACTGGCTTTCCCTGCCTTCCTTCCGAAGATCTTTCATATGTGTTTCCTCTGCCTAGAATGTTCTTCTCACTCCTTAACCCCGATCAGTCTTCCTCATCTATTTCCCCTGTAAGCACCACAGTCAGTGGGGACTAATTTGTCTGGCTCACACTGCGTCCCCACAGCTGAACACAGCACATGGCACAAAGTAGAAGATAGTCAATAAACACTTCTGAAACTGATACATAAGTGAGTATTTATTATTCCAAGGGTAAGAAGTCATGAATTCCCTGCCTTCTCCACACAGATTCGTTCATTCTTTCATTCCGGCCAAACTGCCGCATGGGCTGGGGGACCAAACAGGAAACAGGAAAGCCTTCTTTCTTTTAAGATCCTGGCTGGATGAGAGAAGATGGCAGAGAGAGTCACAACAAGAATTGGCAGAGTCGGGAGGTCGCAGAGCTGAGAACACGATTTGGGAAGGCAGCAAACACATCCCAGAGAAGGTGAAGTCCCAGAGGAGAAGTGATAGATTCATAGAAATTAGGTGGGTGAAGGAAGCCCCCATGGGCCAGGGCGGGGGCGGGGGGAATTCCGGGCAGAGGGAACAGCAATGGGAAGATCTGGAAGCTAAGTGAGGGGAACAACGTGTGTAGTGGAGACAGAGGCAGGGAGAGGCAGAGACGGAGTGAGCAAGGGCCAGAGCGAGCGCACAGTCTGGGAATGTGAGTGGGCAGCCAGGAGGCTGTCTCTGGAGAGAGCAAACCCAGAACAGCTTCTAAGCCATTGTAAGGACAGTGGACTTGATCCAAATGGGGGCATGAGGCCCCACTGAAGTGCATTAAGCAAGGGCGTGACACGACCACATGTGTATTAGACAGAAATCTTCTCCGGCTGACCCATCACCTTGGGAACACGGGCTAAGAATTAGTATCAGTCTGAGGGTTTCAGTTTAGACAAATGATTGACCCCACAGAAAGAGAGGCCCCCTGCCTGGCAGACCCAGGGAGAGGGGGCGTGGCCCCTCAGCTTTGTAGAGGCCGGGAGTCACAGAATCGGAAACGATGAGGTCACTGTGGGGGACTCAGTGGGCGTGGGCAGCCCAAGCCCTTGTGAAGTGACAGGATTTTCTTGGGGAGGTGGCCTTGGTTTCCCTAAACCTCCTTCATACAGGGCCCCAGCGGGGCATCTCGCCCCCCCCCCCCACCGCAGCTGCTTCCCAGGGGTCCCCACCCTGCTTTCCGGTCTGCTGTGTCCATGCAGCTGCTCCCTGCACCCCTCTGGCCTAGACCCCACTTCTTCCTGCTGGGCGCATGAATATTTTCTCAGCTAACATTGGTCCTTAAGGATAAATGCTGTGTTTTTTTTTCCCCCTGCCACCCAGGGGGCCAGAGTTCAACTCAATTTTCTCAGATTAAATAAAATTTCAAAGTGTCAGTCCCTGGCAAACGGAGTTGGAAGGTGGTTGATTTCCTAACCCGATCGCCAGTCCAATTACAATTTTTAATCTATATGTAGATAATAGTGAACAAAACCCCATAGAAATGTCAGGAGTGAGGAGGTTATTAGCTTAGTTTTAATTACTGTCGATCATTCTTAGCGACTGGAGAGACCCGGCAAATTAGGGGAAGGCGGCATTCCTCGCGAAGAGTTCAGCAGGGCCCCTGGGCGGCTGTGCCACGAAGCCATACCCACCGGAGATGGTCCTGCCCTGTGAGTGCAGGCCCCCCCACCCCGCGCCTGCCCGCCCCCACTTCCTGTGCTCAGAGGCCTGCGGACTTGCACTTGGGCCGAATCAGTCTGCACCAGCTGATGCGATGTGACCGCTGTGACCGTGGACCTTCCTGCTTCAGCGTGTCCCCCAAGGCTGTGCACCGCTCCGCAGCCAGCTCCCACCCTCCTCGTGTCCATGATGTGGCTGGAGGTTATTCCTTTGTCTCAGTGACAACGGTCAACACGCGCTCATGGAAGGAGCAGAGCTGGCAAACTCCAAAAGATAAAACATGGAGGGAAGCAAAAATCACCTACCCTGGTCTCACCAAATGAAACAACCGTTCATTATCGGGGGGTTATTTTTATTCTTATGAGTGTGTGTATGTGTGCACACATATACATACAAGCACATGTGTACATACATGCGCATGCATGTGCATGCATGTGCACATGTGCATATCTGTACAAAATAAAACACGGTGTATACCTATGTATAGAATATATAAAGAAATAAATATATACTTAATATTAAATTGATGTAATAATATAAAATTTATTGTTCGTGATATTTACATGATTATAAATATAATATAGTTGTAATCATGTAATATATAATCTAAATGTTATAATTATATGCATGCACACAAATTGCATTATACTGCATGTGTGTTCTTACATCCTACTTCTTTTTACTGAACATCATATCATAGCATGGCCATTATCTGCAAACATCACTTTCGTAGCAGCAGAATATTCTCTAGCCTTGATACACTGCACATTTCACTAACCCATCCCTTGTTTTTGCACATACAAGGCCAAGGTGTATTTTAATAGAGAAGTGACAATACTTTATGTTTGATATTGCACCCTAGTCTTTCCACTTAGCATTAAGTGGTTTTCTATGTCTTTATAAACTCTGGGACTATCGTTTTAATAAGTCGCTCAGCCTCTCACAAGTATTTTTTAGGATGTAATCTGTGCCAAGTCCTGTGCCAAGTGGTAGCGATGAAAAGATTAGAATCCACTAAACATTAGAATCTTCTAGGGTTCCTGACCTTGTAACCCGTACCTTTCATTAAACTGAAAAGACATACCAATCAAATTAGCCATCCTGTTATTGGAGATCGAGGTGAATTCGTGTTTCTCATATTTGTAAGTAGCACTGCCTTTTACATTTTTGTATGTAAACTATTATCTCTGTTCTGAACTATTTCCTCCTTATAAATTCCCCAGAATGCAATGAATGGGTCTGAGGATATGAATATTTTTAGGGTTCTTAGTGAGAAATCTGGTTTCTACTTGAATGGAGTTTTAAGAATGAAACTGACCTGAAGCAAATACAAAAAAAAAAAAAGATACAGAATTAGACCCCCTGGGGCACTAATGACAGAATAACAATATCTCATACATGGGCCGAGATGTACAATTTTTTAAACTGCTCGCATCTATTATTTTATTGTGAAAAATTTTTGGAAACTGTGTAACAGCATTCCCCAAAGGGCTGTGTTAGCACTGCCAGCCCTTGGCACAGGGATTCTAGGCAGGAGAGACACGAACCTGTTTGTTAGTTTTTCATCGGCACATTAGGTATTTGTGCGTTAGAAAAAATACAAGCAGAGTATCAAACCCACACTTCACGAGATCCGTTTAGAACAGACCAAGGAAGGAACGAGAGACATGGGGTTTACAGTTCGATTTGAAGACAGACGCTAAGCCCGGAAGTGTATGGGGGGGGGGCATGTGTATGGACGGCCCCCACCGGGTGGTTGAAAGGCCACGGGAGCTGCTGTGCGTAATCAGCACGACACAGAATGGTGGTGCCAAGAGATGGGTATCATGCCTAAGCTAGTGGGTACCAGTAAGTCCAAGGTCTCAGGGAACTTGCCATCTATTAAGTATCCACGTATGGTTAGACTCTGATGGTCAAACTTAGGACTTGCCTTGGGTCAGGAGATTAAAAATGACCCTTCAGTCCTCCTTGGCTGTGCATTAAACCTTCCTGGGGAGTTTTAAAAAGCACCCATGTCCAGGCTCCCTTCTTAGAGGTTCTGCATCAGTATTTTCAAGGCTTCCCAGTGGATCCAAAATGCAGCCACAGTTAAAGACCCCTGGTCAGGACTGCCTTCTCTCCGGGTGTAGTCCTGCCCACACATGAGGGCTGGAGTCCACCGCCTCACAGATCTCTTCCCAGGTTGGTGTATCCAAACTTCCCCAGCCCTTTGCTAGCAGGATAATGAGGCTAATGGCCAATCAAGCCCTAATGAGGATTGATTTGTTTATTAAGCTTCAATTATATGCCAGGTGCTTCCCGCTCCCCAAACCCTGGAGACTCAAGGACAAGCAGGATACAGTCCTGGACAGCTGGGGATAGAGGGGCAGGAAAGAGAAGGCAGAGCTGCTGTGTCTTCAGGGATTCAGGGTGGACTTGGGGTCCAAGCACCCGGGTGATCTCAGTGGCAGATCCAATAAATAACCAGCTTTGCATGAGTCCAGGCAGGCTCAAGAATGGATTGTGCACCTGTGTGGGAATCCCATCAGAGCTTGGACAGCAAGACTGTAGGAAGAGGACCTCCTGGAAGATGGGTGGGGTCAAGGGGAAGGGCTGTTGAGCTCGGGAAAGAAACTCAACCAGAAGCAGAGGGCAGTAGGGGAGAGAACTACCCTCTGTTCAGCAGACTATTGGAGCCCATCCTGAGACACTAGGCTTCTGGAAAAGCCCCCTCCCTCCTGCCACCCAACTCCCACAGAAGAACTAATGTGCAAATTAGGGAAATTGGCCTGAGCATTCCTCACAGATGGGGGTTAAGGTTTGGGAAGGGGTTTCATGACCAACCATTTATTCTTCTTCTGCATTGAATACCTGCAAAATACCCCAAAACAATGTCCAAAAAGAATGCTTATCAATAACCAGACAACTACCATCCTGCCCCTGGCCTCAGGGAAAAGCTAAGCTATTAGAGGATGCAGCACAGAGGTGAGAGCAGGTACTTTGTTAACCAATGTGTTGTCTCTCCGCAAAGTCAGGGTTTGAACCTCATTCACCCTAAAATATTCAGAGCTTGACCTCCTGGAGGCACATTGCAAATATTTCTAAGCATGAGCAATATGAATAGAATGAGTAGGGATGACATTGAGGGGGGTGGAACCTAAAGGAGTGGAGTAGAAGGAATTGTGTGCACAGAACAAACGGAATGCCGTAGAGTGGAGTGGGATGATGTATGGTAAAATGGGACAGGGCATAAGGGGTAAGACGGGATGGGAAGGGTGGAGGGGTGGGGTGGGGTGGGGTGGGGTGCAGTGGGGTGCACTGCAATGGAATGGATGAAAATGAGTTGAATGGGAGGGAAAAGAAAGGAATGGAATAAAATGAAAGGGATGGGATGGGATGGGACAAAATGAGTGGAAGGGAGGAAATGGAATGAAATGGAACAGAATAGGGCGAAGTGGAGTAGAATGAAATGTGGAATGGAATGGAATGGAGCAGAATGGAATGGAATGGAGCAGAATGGAAGGAGTGGAATGCAGTGGAGTGGAGCGGGTGGAGTGAAATAGAATGGGATAGAATGGGAGGGGATGGGTGGATTGGAGTAGGATAGAAAGTTGTGTGGGATGGGAAGGGATGGGGTGGGGTGGGATTGTATACTACAGGGTGAGGCAGGGTAAACGGGATGGAATAGACATGGGTTGAACAGAACAGACTAGAAGATGCCCATTTACCTAAACTGGCCCAGTAGCACAGAGGATAGGGGTCAGGGGATCTAAACTCGTGTCCACTCACAGTAGAAGTCCTTTCTACTCCCCCACATGTAAATTGTATGTTGGAACTAAATCACTCTAAGAACTCACCAGCTCTGAGACTCCCTAAGTCTTTGCAGCAACCACGTAGCATAATTCAAAAGGTATTTGCTGTGTGCTCATTCTAGGCCAGGCCTCATGCTAGGTACTCGGTCTAGTCAGGAATCCAGACAAGCCCACCCAGAAAGCACACAGTTTTAATACAGGGTGATAAGTATGTTGGCTCCAAGTGTCCAGTTGTCCCAAGCGATGAATTTTAAGTCCCCTAGAATGGTCTCTAGCCCACCACCCCTGCAGACCTGAGGCCCCAGTGGATGGACAGATCAAACTGAAACTCATAGGTTTTGCCCCCAACCAACAGTTCACCGGGGCTGGAAAACACATCTGGTGAGCCTTGGGGTCGAGCACAAGTCTGGCATTTTGGCCAGTCCTCCCCAATAACCAGTAAACGCCAGTGCGGACAGGAGCCGGTCACTCTTAGTTTCTGAAGGTCTGAGCAGAAGACTCCTCAGAGGGCCTCCATCTGCTGGGGGTGTCTTTATCCAGGGTTTTTCTCACATCCTCAGCCCACCACCAGGTATCTGCTTGCTCTCCAATAACCTCAAGGGGGGCCCAGTTGACCTCCAGGTCACCCACTGTGGAGAGGAGCTGGACTACTGACCATGGCATTCAAAGCCTGATGGGACCTGGCTCGTGCCTGAATGGCCAACCTCATTCATTTGCTCACTCATTCAATCATTAATATAAGACTAAGTATAGATGCTGACTAAGCACCATCCTGGTTCATGGAGATTCAGTCATGAGCAAGACAGACACCACTGCTGCCCTCACAAGCTCCCAGCTCAGTGGCAGACACAGACAGGGCACCAATGATGTCATAAATAGCCTTATAATTATAACTGTGACAAGTGCTGGGGATGGAAATTAGGAGACCTCTGAGCCTCATTCTGACTAGTCTCCATGTCAAATCCAGTACCCCTCTGCCAGATCAGACTTCCCTCCGGTCCCTGAATAAGCATGCTCTCCCTCACCTCAGGCCTTTTGCACATGCTGCTCCCACTCCCTAGAGGTCTCTCTGCAATTTATTACCCCCTCTGCTGCATAGCTCCTGATGCTATGAGTGTTAGCTTAGAGGTCACTTCCTTCAGGGGGTTATTCCCAGGGTGGGCCGGGCACTCCCCTTCTATTCTTCTGTGCAACATGCTGTTTAATTCCAAAACAGCAGTTATTACAGTGAATGTCAATTGCCTTTTGCTTTTCTGGCTACTGCACTAGGCTAGGAATGTCACTCCTGCATCAGGAGATTTTTATTGAGTGAACGAGTCAAATCCTTATCCTTTGTTCAGTCTCATTCACTACTTGACAGACCCTCGGGTCCTTCAGCGCTACCCCCCCCCCACAAAAATAAATGTTTCTGCACTCTTGCCTTATTCTGCTGCTATTTCTCCTTGACAGGGGAGACTGTGAAAACTGGAGAACTCAAGGCTGTTTTTCAGTTATATCTGCGGAGCTCAAAGGCCCCTCTGAGCCATCTCCCTCCTGGGCACCAGAAGCACAGAGAGCACCAGATGAGAGAAGGCTGGAAGGGGTGCAGGAACCCCTGAGTCCTGACTTCTGCTGTCTCCTTCACAACAGGCTGCCTGCCGTCTTGGGACAACCCCAGTGGGTTTTGTTGGGAGAGGCAAACAGGAGGTAGGGTTGTGGCTAGAATGAGGTCACCGCAATGTACAAATTTCAAGTTCCCTTTTGAGAGAGTGAAAATGCCCCCTCATGAAAGATGTCCATGTCCTAATCCCCAGAATTCTGCCTGGCAAAAGGGAAATTGCAGGATTGATTACATGAAGCGTCTTCGGTTTGGAAGGTTATGCTGAATTAGTTGAGTGGGCCCAGTGTAACAAGCAGGAGGCAGGAAGGTCAAAGTGAGATAAAGAGATGTGAGGATGGTGTAGAGATCAGAGAGAGAGACGTCTGAAGGTGCTGTTTTGCTGGCTTTGAAAATGGAGGAGAGGCCACAAACCAAGGAATGCAGGTGACACCTGGAAGCTGGAAAAAGCAAGAAAACTCCTAAAGCCTCCAGAAGACACACAGCTCTTACAACACACTGATTAGATCCTTGTAAGACCCACTGTGGACTTCTGGCCTTCCGAACTATCAGGTAGTACATTTGTGTTGTTTTAAGCCAATAAGTTTGTGGTAATCTATTACAGCAATAATAAACTAATACACCCTTCCACCATTCAGGCTATGTCTGCCGAATGCTGGGATTCAGGTGGGATAAATTTCCTGGTGGATGTAGAACCCTCTAAAGCAAGGATTGCTCACACTTAGAGCTGTTCTGGATGGATCTGGAGGATCTGACTAGGTCAGCTTCTCTCTCTCCGGGCCCAGATAGGCACTATTCCTTCTCTCCTTTCTAGATCATCCATTCCCTAAGGAACAGACAATGCATGGGATGATATCTTCTTTCCTCTTCCAAGTGTGCTCTCTGTGGCCAGCTGCTCTCCTCCATCATTAGTGGAAAAGGAAAGAAGCTGTGACAGTGACCACCTCCACGAAGGCTCAGATTGGGTAGGGACAACTATTAAGTGACAGCACCCTACAGCTGGTTACAATGTTGTACCTCCCACCTTTTGCCAAGGTGACTCTCTAGACCCAACCCTCAAAGGACATGAGCTTGGAGTCACACACACGGTAGCAGAATGAGTTACCCTCGCTCCTTCCTGCCCGCCACCCCTCCTACGCCAAACATGCTGTCCTGGCTGAATAAGTGGGTAGATTTGCAGACGGATCACCTAATTCAGTCTTTCATAGGTCAGGCCTGATCGCCTTCCACCCCCGTCTGGGAGCCGACCCAGACCTTCCAGAATTCTCTAGCTCCGGCACTGTGCCCTGAACAAACACACACACACACACACACACACACACACACACACACACAAACATCCCAGGCCTTGAACCATCAGACACTTTTCGAAGAAAGTCAAGACGCTGTCACATTTTTTTCTTCCCTCCCAAAATTAAAATGTGCCTCCAGTATAACTTGTTATCAAAAATAGAAGCATTTTATCTATCTTTATTGCAGAACAGAGATTACATGGAGACATTCAATTTGGAGTCAATTTAAATTTCAATTGTCTGTGAAATCTAAATCAATAGGGTATAGTTCAATGACGCTTTAATAAAACAGGACATAACAGAGAAATCATTAGGAATTACATATGATAAGAGATTGGAGCAAAGCCTCTGTAATGGCGGAAGGGACGTTAGAAAATTACCCCCAAGCATTCGCCAGCAAACCAACTGCCTCCTTCCCTTGCAAGACACTAAAAAAGCTTAATTGTGTTGTGTGCCCTGGGAATCCATCTCTGTCAGCCTAGTGATTGGGGAACAATTTACAGTGAGTGACAAAGACAGGGGGTTTGTCTTGCCCGAAATGTATTGGTCCTGTTTCTCCACCCAGATTCTTCAACACGTGTGAAGCCCTCTCCAGCTCTAGAACTTACTTTCTTCTCTCCTCACCAGCGACCTCCTTTCCTTCAGGGGACCCCTCAGAGGGTCCAGCCCAGGGTAGGATGCTCAGAGGTCAGGAGGAGGGGAGGCAGCTGGATAAACGCCCAGGCTTTGGAGAAAAACAATCCGTGAGGGAATTCCGGCCCCTCTCCTGTGTCTCGGTCAAGTTGCTTCACCGCCCTGAGCCTCCATTTCCTCCTCTGAAAAACAGGTACAAAATATCCACCTCGGGGGTGGGTGCTTCATGCATTCCAAGAATATCCATGAGAGCAGTGGGGCCAGAATAAGGCTGGGGCAGGTGAGGCATTTTCCTTGAGTGCAAAATTAAGGGAGAACCAAAAATCTCAGGACTCAAGATGGATAATTGTCCTGATGCACTATTTTTAAAAATCAAAATTAAGGCCAAAAATCCATAATGACAAAAATATCAAAACTGTATGTGAAGACCAGATACCTAAGTTGCACGAAGAGGTATTGGCACTGGAGACAAAGGGGTAAACTCAGCAATAGCCCTGAAACCTGTCTTAGTTTAAAATCTTCATACTTGGTTTCTTGTGAATTTTTTGTATTAATTTTGATCTCTTAAAATACTGCGTTGAAATAGTGTTTATATTGAGGACTGAAGTTCTACATGTCCACCCCTCTTAAACTGTTCACCCCAAAGAATGTCTCACTGGCTTCGCCCCAGCCCCAGCCCCGCAGAGCAGTGTGCAAGGTGTGTGAAGGCTCGTGCGCTACCCTCATGGAGCCCTTGGTTTAGCAAAAGAGGCAGACAGACGAAAGTAAACCAGTAAATGGAGTAACTGTAACTTGTCGTTAAATCTAATGGTAGGAACATGGTGCCGAGAAGGGCAATTACCTACTCAGATAATGACCTCCGACACCAGCTCCAGACTCTCCAAGCTTAAAAGCTCTCGTTACTCTCACCCACAGAATCCTGTTGTGAATCAAAGGGTTACTCCGTGGGTTTAGGTATTCAACCCTGAGCATTGCAGAGAAAGGACTTGCTGGCTCTTGGGAGGTTACGTGTAAACTCCTGGAATACCCTGTCTAATATGAGGGTCTCCGTGTACCTGGAGCTCTGGGCCACACTAGTCTACACTAACAAAGTGATTTATGGGGGGCTTGGCTCGCATCTCATCAGTTGATCCCTGGAGGGGCTGAGGACCAAGTAATTAAGGTCAGTTCCGTGGGTGCCCCATGCCTATGTGACTGACCCCCATAGAAACCCTGGTCACTGAGGCTCAGGGGAGCCTTCCTGGTTGGCGACACTCCCCCGCATACACGGTTATGCGGCGAGAGTGAAGGACCGCCCACGTGACCCCTCTGGGAGAGAACGGCATCAGCCAGCTCGCTCTGGCTGCTTCCAGACTCTGCCACAGGCACCTTGCCCTCTGCCGCCTTTAACCCGCATCCTCCCACTGTGCTAAACCATAACCACGAGGGCGGGGCCGGCAGAAGTGACGCCGGCTTGAGTGTGGTCGGCAGGGTTATGATAGGAGCGTAATCATGGATAGTTTGAATTTGAACATTTCACCTAAAATGTCAAATGGAGTGCTGGAGTGTGATAGTGTCACATTACAGAATGACGTGCGTATGACGTTGTAATAAAAAGGGGCGTTACTCATGCCGGACTCCCCTCTATAACAACTCCTTGGAGTTCTGTGTGTCGTCCTTCCAGGAAAGGACTTGCAGGGACTCTATGTAACGCATTCCCTGAACTTGAATGTAATCGGGGCCACTAAATGTGTGCTCAAAAATGGTTAAAATGGTAACGTGTTGTTGTATATTTATTTACTGTACAAATATGGCGGTGATCTATATATTCTCGGCAACTGTACATAGCATGTGGTGACTGAAAGTCTCGAATAGCACTGGAGAGAGTGGATTGATTATTGGATGGACAGACATGCAAATAACCAAAGGGCTGAATGAATGAATCAGCTCCTGGTGAGTGAGAGAAGAGACCACAGCAGTGCTTTACCTGAGCTGCCTGGTTAGCAACATGTCACCTCAGGGATGTGGGACTCTGAGTCCCCCAAATTCACTATATCTACAGCCCTCGTTCACAATACCCTCTACGCGATGCTCCTTATTCTACAATTGCCTTGAATAATAATTCTCCCGCCGTGGCAGGGCCAGCACTGATCACCATCAGCCTCCAAGCGAGATTAAACATCCTCAGCAGTTGGTTTCCGGCCCAGACTGGAGGATCCTGGCTGGAGGGGAGATGGATGGAGGTGAATGGGGCTCCTCGAGGGAGGGCCAAGCAGGGCAGAGGAGTGCAGCTCTGGAGCCGGGCTGCGTGGGATTTCGGGTCCCACCTGGGCCACTTCTCATCTGTGTAGCCTTGGTCAAGAGGCATCCCTTCCCTGAGTCTCAGTCTCCTTGTCCTCTCCATGGGGTAATAAATGCACCTCGTTGGGTGTGGGGGGCGGGGGACGTTGGGAGGACTGGGTGAGAGAATTAGCATGGAGCCTGCACAGAATCAGAGCTTTTTTCCCAGCAGTCATTACAACAAAGGTGGGAGGGGTTATCTCTCAGAATCCAAGGACCTGGGCCTGAGCCCCACTGTACTCCCTCCCTCTGGAGGCCCTGTGGATCCCTACGGAGCCACACATTTGAACAAGCAGAAGGACAGTGTGAAGCAGCCCTTCAGGGGTGCAAAGTCCCCAGACCCAGACATTCGGGCTCATCTACAGCCTCTCTCCTCATCCCACCAACCACAACCTCTGTAGGTAGATCCTTCTGCATCCGAAGCCCACCTCCTGGGTGCCTCATGGAGCCCTGAGCCTGGGAGAGTCGACCTTCAGTGAAACAGAGTGCATGGTGTCCCTTAGAGCCATCCCCCTCCCAAGGTCACTGACACCCACCACTTCCCTGATTGGGGACTCTGACTCTTGTTCACAGATGACCATGGAGCCATGCCTGAGGACCACACCCCCAACACCCACAGACAAATGGAAACAATCCCAAAGGGAAAGTTGCCCCCGAGAGTCTAAATTTTCTTCCTCACGCAGTGCTTCACTTGTCTCGATTTCCAATGTTTTCCAGGCAGAGGAGACTCTGCTCTTGGCACATGCACAACCCGGCGAAGAAGCCGGGGCTGGTGGGCCATTCGTAACGGCACACGTTGTCTGAGTGCTCACCCTGTGCCGTGTGCTGAGTTAGCCGACTTCAGAGCATTGTCTCATTTGATTGCCACAGACCCTGTGAGGCGGGGCCGCTGCTACTCCCACGGTCCTGGAGGAAACTGAGGCCCAAGGTGGTGAAGCCAAACATGCCTGTGGAAAAGCCCAGAGTCACACAGCTGCAAGTAGAAGAGCTGGGATCAAGGCTATGCCTGCCTGGTTCCAAAACAGGTAGTGAGCTCCCCATTGCTGGAGGTATCCAAGAGTCTGGGTAATCACATAGCAACGAGGCAGTAGAGTGAATGCAGGAAGGGGAAGACCTCAAGACCACAGCTCCATGAAGAGGCTCCCTCTATAATAGGGCTTCTCAATCTCAGCACTACCAACATTTTGGACTGGAATTCTTTGTAGTGGGGGGGCTGTGCTGTGCATTGCAGGATATTAAACAGCATCTCTGGCCTCCACCCACTCCAGATGCCAGTAGCAAATCCCTGGTCATACCAACCAAAAATGTCTCCAGATATTGTCACATGTCCCTTGAGGGGAGGGGGACACAAAACCTCTCTTGTTTGAAAACTACTGCTCTGTGAGAGCTTTTGGAAAAGTCAGTAGCCATCCACGAAGACCAGCGCTGACAACGAGGTTCAAAGCTTTGCACCCCTGCAGCGCCTTCCTGGGAGACAGCGGTGCACTGCGGCAGCCCTTGTATCACGGCGGAAAGGCTGTGTGTCTGCTGCCCCGGTCAGCCTCCCAGAGGGGCAGGACGGATGTCTCTGCACGCTTAGAAACTACAGAGAGGGAAAGAGAGCGGTGGGAAGAGGGGGGGGGAGCGGGGTGGGGGGGAGGGAGACTGAAAGCCCATGACCTTAAAACATGACCTCAGAACGCAGGCAGGATTTGATCTAAATGCAACACAATCACGCCATTAGTACCAGGCCGGGGCCACCTGACCCGCAGCTAACTCTGAGCTGCCACCACAGGGCTTCGGCCAGGCCGCACATGTTTGAGCCGTGGTTCGAAATTGAAGAATCTTGCATGACAGCCCCGGAAGGACGCTTGGGAAGTAGAGAGCTGCTGATCCCGGGTTCTGAGGGGGTTGCCGGGTAGAGGGTGCTGGCCCTGCATGCTGGGCACCTTCCTTCTGCGTCCCCCACCCAGATTCCCTCTCCACCCTTCTCCCCCCAACTTCTGCCCAGGGGATGACCCAAGTGGATGGTGATAGATGCCTTCTGGTTGGGTCCTGCCGATTCGAGGTTCAGAAGGCAATGACAGGGACCAGGAGATGGAGGTCGGGGTGCTGACATCCCCTCTCCCACTTGCCAGGGCCTCGGAGGGTGGGCTGCCTCCCTTCACTCCTGCCCAGAGACCCCCCTCCACTCAACCCTTAACACTCCCTCATCGCCTCTTCTGGTACTGGCCACATTTCAGAATGGTCTTGGCTGGTACGACCACAAGGCAGGACCAGGGTGAGTGCAATTCATGCAGAGGGCTAAGGATGGAATGAGTGTCTCTAAAAGGGCCCCCTCCACACCCCAGCTGAAAACACCTCCTTCAACAAGTCCCAACTGTGGTGCACAACACTCACTCCCTAAAAGGACTCAGGGAACAGGCATGAATTACCCGGATGCAGAGACACATTAGGGAAAGGAAGAAAGTACTAACACCACGTGAGCACCTACTATGTGCTTTCCACTGTGAGGACTCAGCAAATATTAGCTTTATATTGCAGAGATCACATCACTTATTCCTCACGACAGGGCAGTGGGGTGGGCACCACAAGCATCACAGTTACAAATGGAGAAACTGAGGCTCAGAGAAGGTAAGTGACTTGCTTAAGGTCACACAGCAGATGTGTTGCAGAGCCAGGTTGGATCTCTGGCCTAACGTCTAACCTGTCTACTTTTCATCACACCTGCTCACCCCTAAGCTTGAGGAGCCAACTTCAAAACTAAGGGGAGATGTCCAAACAGGGAGGGACAGAAAAGGAAACATCTGAGGGACAGTCCCAGTCTTGGGGGCTCCATGACATGAATTAGCTATGTCACGGAGCCCCCCAAGCTGGACCTCAGTTTCTTTCCAAGTACAAAAAAGAAGGAGCTTTACTCGGCCCACCCCCACCTCAGGTTCCTCCTCACTCTGATATTCTGCATGCGGCCAGTTTACTGGTAGAATTTAAGACAGTCTATCCAAATCTACCCTGGGTCATGGGCAGGTTTCAACCTAACTGAATATTCTTAACAATACATTTTTTAAAAAATATTTAATCTTTATTGTATTTTTTCCATTATCATTTAGTCCCCTTATGCCCACCTCCACCCAGCAATCACCACACTGTTGCCCATGTCGATGAGTCCTTTTCCCTTTTTGCTCAATCCCTCCGCCCTCTTAACTGCCCCCCCAAAAGAAGGCATATGCAATAGTGCAGAAGGGAGGGGCTCCCACTCCCCCTCTCCTCCTGTCCGATCACCTGTGTGTGGGGGCCTCTGTTTCTCAGGATGCAGAAGCAGGAAACGGGCAAGACCTGACTAACCCCTCTCAAGCAGTGATTCAGACCAGCTGCTTCCTGGCTCCATTTCCAGTGACTTGTTCCACGGGGGTGGGGGATATCATCAGGGCTAAGCTGAGCCCCAGAGAGAGGGGGGTCCCAGTCCCCATGTGATGCCCTTGCCTCTACCCAAGTAGAGATCTCAGCCCCTCCCGTCCCTACACACGGGCCAGCTTGGCCCAAGGCTGTTAGAAACACAGGCTTATCTCTCTGAACAGATCAGTTCTTGCTAAGACCCCATTTGATGGTCTGATTATTCTTGGCTCCGTGGTCTTTGTTATATAAGGAGCCTGCTTGGTATTTCCGAGGACTTAAAACATTCCTCCAGCCAGGTCTTGCTGGTGAGGATGTTATCTCTCACTATAAACTTTTACCCAAAAGGTCCTTGTGATCCAAACCCAAACATGGTCTGTGTAACTTGGATGTCTCCTATTCTGAGGGATTGTCATCAAACTGTGGTTTGTGAGAAATTTGCAAACAATATTTAAAAAAATACCAACCACTATGCTGTGAGGCTGTTATGTCCAAGAAGGGAAAAATCAGTCGGAGAAAACAGCACAAAGAAAAAAGAAATCTGATCTGACCTTTAACCTGTTGATAGGACGGGACATGCCCGGAGGGGACAGAGGGACAGCAAAGGTGTGCAGGTAGGATGGAACTGACTGTGTGGTGGGATGGTCAGCAAGAGGGGGCCAGGACCGGGGAGAATAGAAAGGGAATTAAGGGAAATAAGTTTTCATAGATACCATGGGGCCAGATTTTTAAAGCCCTTGAAAGGCAGACAGGTGGAGTTTCTATTTGATACAAGAGGCACTGGGGAGCCTTAGAAGGTATTAGAGCAAGGGGATAACACACAATACAGTCGATCTCATGATTCACAGATTTTGTATTTGCAAATTTACCTACATGCAAAAATGTAAGTGTAACCCCAAAACCGATATTCAAGGTCATGCATGAATGTGTGCAGAGCAGCCAAAACAAAACAAAACAAAACAAAAAAAAACGGAGTCTCCTGTTGTGAACGCTCCCAGCTGAGCCTGAATGAGGCGACGCTCTGCTCTCTTGTTTCAGCACTCAGACTGCAAACTAGAGTCCCTCCCTCGGTCTGTCTAGGGCCACGTGTTTTGCATTCAGACGTTTTACACCGGTGCTTTTGCTGCTTTTGTTTTTTGCTTCCATTTGATTGATTTTGCTGTGTAAGACGGTGCCCGGGTGTGGTGCTGAAACTCTGTCTAGCGTTCCTAAGCTCGAGGAAGCTGTGACATGCCTTACAGAGGAAATTCGTGGCTGGGATAACCTCCGTTCCGGCATGAGCTATAGCGCTGTCGGCCCTGAGTTCGATGTTAATGAATTGACAATATAAATTAACTCAGGTATCTTGAAACAGAGGCACACGTGAAACAAGGTTATGTATCGATCGCTTGGTGAATGTGTTGTGACCACAGACTTTCAGGAACTGAACCCTGCAGGCCCCCTAAGAGCGATGGTTCAATGCACGCTAATTCAGTGTGTGGGACTACTTCCTAGACCGAAACTAGCAAAAGCAACAGGAATCAACTGCACCAGCCTTTAGAACTATATGCAGGCCACGAGACCAGCAAGCAGAGCCACCTCTCAAGAGCATGTGCTTTGGAGACAGTGCCTGGGTTCAAATCCTGACTCTGCCACTTAGTAGCTGTGTGGCCATAGGCAAGTTGCTTAGCCTCTCTGTGCCACAGTTTCTCATGAATAAAACAGAAACAATGCTTGTCTCTTTCTCTCAGGGCAGCTAGGAGAATTTAAATGTGTTACTATTTGTAAAGTATTTAGAAGGCTATCTGGCACGTAACGAATACACTTTACATGTTACATGTTTGTTAAGTAAATAAATGAAGAAAGGGACGGAAACAGAGAAGAAGAGAAACCACCTCATTCCACAGGCAGGCAAATGGAGTCAGGAATAGAGGTGACTTGCCCACAACTGAGATTGGCAGAGGTGGGCTCTTCCCAAGGACGGCCTGGGATTGTTGACACCGGGGAACACAGATGAGCCTGCTTCAACAACTCAGGGGTGGAATGACACGAGGCGGCTTTGGCGGCAGCAGCTGGCACAGCAGCAAACCCACAGTGCGACAGAGGGACCCTCCAGACTCACCAAGGGAGCCGCTCCGCACCGTCCCACCGCCCACCAGCCCTTCACGTGCCTCTTCAAGACGCAGCCAGATGGATTCCAGAGCGCTCTCGACGTAGCCTCTCCATCTCGCCACTCAAGAATTACTAGGGATCGCCAGGCTGTGCCGCTGAGGAACAAGAAATACGGCCACAGCCCGGCAGAAACCTAATGAGAAACTGAACATGGCCAGACAGAAGCTTAACAAGAAATACTGGCCCGAGAAGAAGAGCAAGCTCCGTAGCCCCCGCCTGGGGGTGGGGTGGCCACCTCCCGCACCACCTATCGATCCGGGAAGTAGATAAACGGGAAGATATACGACAGGAGGGGCCCAGGGCTGATGAAAGGGGAAGAGAAGGCAGCTTAAATCAAGGGGCAAGTGCTGGGAGAGAGAGGAGATAACAGGATTTGTGTTTATGGTTAACAAGGAGAATCGGCTGAGGGGCTGGGGCGGGGGAGATGGGTGAGGACTCCGGGAGGAGGGAGAGAAGGGGGAGGAGAGGGTGTGAGGAGCGCCCCCTGCTCCCAGTAAATCACTGATGAGAGGAGGGCAGCCCGCACGAGCCAAGGGCAAGTGCCTAAAGTGGCCAACTCCGTCCTGACCCATCTGGAGTGTCCCCAGCTGCCTTTCTTCCTCTGCCCTCTGTGTCCTGCCTTCCCTGGGCATCGCAGAGCATCACGAGGAATATCTGCCTCTGCTGCCTCCTCCCGCCAGCAGGATGGAATTCAAAACTCACGCTGAGACACCACGGACAGCAGTGAATGCCCGCTGGAAGCTTCCTCTCTGCCCGTGGCTGTGTTAAGAGCTTCCTGTGTCTCATTCTACCCAACATTCCCTCAGGGACTGAGGCACAGGGGTTGTGCCCATTGTACAGATGAGGAAACTGAGGATCCTAGAGGCTAAGGACCTGCCCCAGCGCCATGGAGTTGTGTTGGAATTTGAGCTCAGGCAGCTTCGCTTCAGAGCCCACTTTCCTGTTTGTGAGACTGGCTCTGTCTCCATCCTTAGCTTCACACCAAGTGGCAGACCATGTGCCTACATCATAGCCCCTTAACCACCTCACATCTCCGTGTGCCTGTACCACACACTGGCCATATCTCATCTCCAGGACAAGCCAGGGAACTGCCCCCTTCTCTGCCCTGGGTCTTCTCCAAAGGTACAGAAACGGCTCCGACATGTGCAGCTGGGAAGTAGGGGAGTTCACACCCCCAGAGAACCCTGGGATGGGAGTTGAGGGATGAATGCTGTTCCCTGCCCCTCAGAGGGAGAGACTCCTGAGTCTGTCCTGGCGCAGCTCCTTGGAGGCGTCTAGCAGGATGAAGCCCCATTACCCACAGCCCCGTGGGTCCCCAGATGTTGGTTCCCCTTCCTTCCCTGTCTCCCACTCCCTCACTCCTTTCTCTGGCACCCAAGCCCTCATCTCAGGCTCTGCTTTGGAGAACCAGACTGAGACAGGACTCTGCCTACCTCAAATAGCAGAAAACACCAGACACAGGCCCAGCTAAGCCAAGACCAAGTTGTGGGGGGAGGGTGTTGTACGAGGAAGAGAGCTTCTCTTCTTCTCTCCAATTTCACTCCTCAGCCCAGAAAATTGTAATTTATTTGGTAAATCTGACCACCCCGTCTGGGAACCCAGACACGGTCTGACAGCCCCTTTGCCTGTGTTTGCCCCTCCGCTGCACCTGGATTCTAGGGGTCAGCTGATGCCATGACGTCTCCAGAAGGATTACCAGGGAGAGAGGCCAGGGGCATGGATGGCGTCTGAATCCCCGTGAGACCTGGGCCACCCTGAGACAGAGCAAGAATGGGACAAACAGGACCCCAGAGTCCTCTGGCTACGGTGGGAGCCTCGCCTCTCTGGGGGTCACGTGATCCTTTTCAAACTCTCCCCAGCCTGTGACTGCAGCACCTGCAGGAGATTGAGGATGAAAAGGTTGCTGTCCCAGAAACAGGAGCCCAAGGGGGTCAAGGTCAGCCCTTTGCATGGTGGTGGCATATGGCTTCTCCTGGTCTGTGCTGGCTTGGCTGCATGGGGTCTAAAGATGGAAGAGTGGGAAGAGGTATGTGTGCGCACACATGAGCGAAGTCACCTTCCTTGGCAAAACGCTGAGACTTACTGAGAATTGAAGACCCCTCCCCACCCAGGAATGACACAGTGATTGGGGGAGGGGAGCATGCTTTTGCTGGCCTTTCCAAGAAGCTTGTCATTCACCCACATACGCATCCATTCGTTCCACAAACATTTACTGAGCACCTGTGACGTGCCAGACAGACCCTGGGATCTGGAGTCACAGTTATGAAAGGGATATCTGTAGCCCTTCCTCCATGGAGTTAGCCATTTAATGGAGAAAACAGAAAAGATACAACCAGATAAATAAATAAAATAAACTATGATGAGTTCTTTTAAAAATATATGATATATGATCCTTGTTTGATTATTAAATACAATCCCTATTTTTCATCCAGTAAAATGGAGTTCTGGAGGCCAGCTTTTTTGTTCAAATGTCAAGCAATGAACTTCAGGGCCTGGCCTTGACTCCGCAGGTCTCCACAGTGACCAGACAGGGTCCCAGAAGGAGATAAAGGGGCAGGAGCTTCCCCCTGCAGCGGCCGAGGCACAGATCCCTTCCTGCATTAGCAAACAAAGTTCCAAGAGCCAGATTTGATAAGATGTGAAGTTGAGAACATTCTCAGGAGCTCACAGTCTCCTTTCGTGCCATATGTGTGACTGTTAAGGCTTGTGTGAACAGGTATACCTGTTAATGACTTGCAACGTGCCTTAAAAGTACACTGTGAGCAAAGGGATTTTGAACAATTCTTAAGACTTTAGAAATGGTTGTCACATCCCGTGAAAATTACTTCCAAAGAAAATCACACCATCGGTGCTGATTATCTTACCTGGTAACAGACCGCCTTGGGAAGGATGTTGCATTTGGCGGGTCCGTGTTCCCAACAGAAGCAGGGACCAGACTGCACCGTTGTATCAGAGGAGGCTCGCTGGCGCTTCCCTCTTGTCCCTGAAGGCTGTTGGGGGAGGGGGAAGGCCTATGTCTCTGATAGATTCTTTCTAACAAAAGGACTAGGTAGAAGTCTAGTTCTATAAGAAAATGATCTTGATTTGATTATTAGGAAAGAAAATCTCTGAAGAGGTGATAAAAATGCTGCAAAGCTGAGACCCAAGAGGTCCAGCCATAGAGAGCAGGAAAAAGGGTGTTCTGGAAAAAGACATAGCAAGTGCAAAGGCCCTGGGGCAGGAGTGAGCTTGGTGTATTTGAGAAACCCAGCAGTCAAGGAAGTGGAAACGTAGAGGAAGTAGGTGGAGAACTTGCAGGTTTGTGGAATATGTATTTTATTCTTCTGGTGATGGGAGCTGATGAATGGCTTCACACAGGGGAGTGAGCTTTCAAAACGGAGGCTCGGAAAGCCCAGCATGGCTGGAAGATCAGGACTCAAGCTCAGTCAGTGCTGGTGCTGACTTCTCATTCCATGGTTCACTGGATGTGTAAGTGCAAGGCTTCGACCCATCAGCACATCGTAGCCCAGCACTGATGGATTTGCTTTTAAACTTCTCATAAAGTTGCCTGCACTCTATAAATATAGATTCCCTTGGTCTAACACAGCAGGAAAAAAAAAGAATTCTTAAAGCCAAAACAACAACAAAAACAACAACAAACCTACCTGCTCACATCTGAAAGACTTACGGGCTTAGAGCTAGACTTGTTTCCGGCCTGAGCCGGGCTGGGGGCAGGAGGGACGCTGCTGTCTGTCATCAGCACTGAGTGGGAAACGGGGAAATAAAGGTGTTTAGAGCTGGCTTTCCATAGGGGGGCTTCATGAATCCTTGAAACTGTCAAAACAGCCACCCATATTTGGCCACTGTGATGCTATTTGGTTCATGCTGACACCCTGGGAGCCCGTGTCCCACCCCCACCCCCCGCCCTGCAAAGACCCACTTGCCTTCCACACCCAGCTGAATGGGCAGCACGTCAAAGACCAAGGACACCAGAGGTCGGCAGGGATGGTGAGGAACTGGGACGCGCAGGGGTTGTGTGGGGGAATACAAAAGGGTGTAGGCACTGGAGAAACTGACTAGCAGTTACTTAAAAAGTTAAACACATACTGATCACATGACCAATTAATCCTGCTCCAAGGAATTAAAAGAAATGATAATACAGATCCTCAAAACACCCCTGGGCAACAATGTGCACAGCAGCTTGATCCGTGGTAGCAAAGCCCAGAAGCACCTCCCGCATCCATCAGCAGGAGAACGGTGAGCAAACTGTGGTGCATCGATACCGCGCCGCAATAAAAAAGAATCCAGCTGTTGGCACGGGCTGCGGCGCAGACTCTCAGAAACATCCTGCTGATCGAGAGGAACCAGACACAGAAGGGCACTCCTGTGCGATTCCATTTACGAGTTCTGGGCTGGAAGAGAGCAACCTGATGGGGAGCTGCCTGGGAAGGTGTGACAGGGGAGTTTTCTGGGGTGCCAGGCACGTTCTCTTTAGATAGGGGTGCAGGTTACACAATGCCTACTTTATCAAATTGACCTAACTGTATACTTAAGATTGAGCACCTCACTGACTGTAAAATATATCTTATTTTTTTAGTGTAAAAATAAATGAAATTTACTTACTCTAGAAGACTTCTCGACCTCCTCCAGACTAGAGTAGGGGCTTATTTTAAACTGGACACTCCTGGAGGTGGACTCAGAGTGGATATTTGCATACAGGTGGCTGATTTGGTAGGAGAGACGGGAAGTAAGACAAGAAAGGGAAGGCAGCCAGGAAAGGATGTGCTATGGAGCAGGTTACCACCGTGGGCCACAGGGCTCAATCCTGTCACTCAGAGGACACTGGGTGAACAGTCACCCGGGGGTGGTGGGGAAGCTGGGGATTCATACACCAACTCCTGGAAGTCACTGATTGGGAGGTAATTCACCAGCCCTTCCGGCTGACCAGAGCATGGTCAGAGTAGGTCCAGTGGCCAGAAAGAGCCCCTGAGGGAAAGAAGTGCAGAAACGTGGAAGTCAGCCTGGCGTGGGCCTAGGGAATACAGGCAGGACCCCACCCCCCGGACAGCTTCGGTCCCCGTCTTGTCTGCAGCCATAAACTCCTATGTGCGCAGAAATCCCACCGTAGCAGAAAGAGTGATTCAAAGCTCAGGTTATGGCATGAGGCAGATTTGACCTCAAACTCCAGCTCTGTCACTTTCTACATGACAACTGGGGCCAACAGTGCTTCTTCCCTGAAACAGGGTCCAGTGAGACAATCCTGCTCTGTGCTCACCTCGCGCCTGGCACAAAATAGGGGCGCCGGTAAACAACAGCAGCAACGAGGAGTTATCGTTGGGACTACAGATGGTCTCCAACTGACTTAGGAGTTTTTGACTTGCTACTGTTCCACTTTACAATGGTGCGGCAGGGATATGCATGATAGATTACATGAGATAGTGGGCACTTTATAATAAAATGGGCTTTATAATAAAATGACTTTGCCCAGCTGTAAGCTGATGTGAGTGTTCTGAGCACATTTCAAGTGGGCTAGGCTAAGCTATGGTGTTCAGTAGGTCAGTGTATTGAATGCATTTTGGGCTTAATGACGTTTTCAACTGCCAATGGGTTAATGGGTTTATCTCGAAGTAACCGCGTGGCAAGTCAAGGCATGTGTCCATTCATTCTCTTTGCCCCCAAAACGGTAAACATTAACATTTTTCCACTAGAATTTTCCTCTCTCCAATTATTTTTAAAATTTAACTGCTGAAAGAGAATACATAGACTGAGTTCTGGATCCAAAAAGTATTGAAGGATGAACTGTGGAAATCCTCTCTCTCTCCCGGTTACCCCGCCACCCAGGGGCGCTCCGCACACGGGACCAGGGTGCTCAGCAAGTTGGAGCGTTTTTCCAGAGATATTTTCACACAGCATTCTAACATATTTTGGGCTTTCTTCTGTTTTTCCATGGCTGAATCCAGTGCATGATGGTATTTGATTTGGCATAAGTAATGTATGCATGTTTAATAATCTTAGATTTACAGAAGAGTTGCAGAGATAATACAGACAGCTCAGGTATGCATTTGCCCGGCACCCGGCACCAGCGTTAACATCTTACATAACCAGAGCTCATTGATCAAAACTATGAACTTGACATTGGTGCCCCATTACTAACTATACTAAAGGTTTTATTCAATGCCACAATTTTTTTTTCTTTACTAAAGGGGATCCAACGCAGGATAATGCATTGCATTTAGTCATCATGCCTCCTTGGTCTGCACCAACCTGTGACAGTTTCTACCTTTCCTTGGTATTGTGATCTTCGTGCTTCTGAAGGATATTATGCAATTATTTTAAATGTAATGAATTCATATGTCTTGCTGTCCCTGAAGACCCCTAGATGCTCCACACTTAGAATGGCTAGTGCAAGGAAGGGGCAGTGAGCCCTTTATTGCTGTTACTGCCACAGTAGGGCTGGAAATTCAGATCTCCACTATTGCTGTGTGTCTTGTACAAATCGCATTCCCTCTCTGGGCTTTAGACTCCCCTTCAGCACAACAAAGCAGTCCCAAACCACATCAGCATTTCTGAGGTTGTATGAGCAAAGTGGTCTACATACTAGGAGACCTCTTGGAGATCCCCATATATGTTAGCATGTTAAGGGCACTGAAACGTCTGCAGAAAAGACACCGGTTTCAATACTGTGTCCCAAAGGAAGGGCAGTTGTAGCTATGTTCCTGCTAAGCAGAGGCCACTCCTGAGGCCTAGAGATCCAGCCAGACCCCCACTGGGGGAAGTGATCATACTCAATAAAAACAAATAGATATGAAGAACTCATACAGCTCACAGACAAGAGACAAACAACCCAATGTTTTCCCTCCAAAAAAAAAGTTATGCATGTGACCAGAGCACATGAGATGCTCAACATCATTAGTTACTAAGGAAATGCTAATCAAAATTACAGTGAGATGTCACTTTACGCCACAGGGACAGCTTGAATAAAAAACAAGACAATGACAAGTGTTGGCAAAAACATGGACAAGTTGGAACCCTCCCACACTGCTGGTGGGGTGTAAAATGGTGCAGCTGCTGTAGAAACGCATTGGTTGTTCTTCAGGTTGAACCTACAGTTACCATATGACCCAGCACCTGTGTGTGTGCGTGTGCGTGCACGCACGCAGAAATACACCCAAAAGAATTGAAAGCACGTGTTCAAACAGATACCCTAAGCCAATGTTCACAGCTGCATTATTCACCATGGACAAAAGACAGAAACAACCCAAGTGTCTACCAATGGGTGAGCAGGTAGACAAAATGTGGTACGTTCATGCACTGGAGTACCACTCAGCCACCAAAAGGAATGAAGGGCCAAGGCATGCCACACCGTGGGTGAACCTGAAACCATCATCTGAATGAAAGCAAGCCACACACACAGTGCACAACTCTATTGACATGAAATACCCACACTAGGATTTCATTGATGCGAAACACTGGACCACCCAGACAGAGAGACTGAAGGCAGATCCATTGTGCACCTAGGGCAGGGGTGGGGTGGACAGGGAGTGACTGCTAATGCATTTGGAAGCCCCTTTTGGGATGATGAAAACATTCTGGAACCAGAGAGCAGTGAATGCGCCTGTGTCCCCTGTGGGGTCCCAATGGGCACATCATGTAACCTCTCTGTGCCTCAGTGTCCTCAGCTACACTGTGAAATAACGGTACCAAAGCTATGGTGAGGACGCAGTTCAACTTGCCTGTACACACTGAGCATTCTCTGTGCAGAGGGAGAGGCGACTATCCGACCAGGCCCACTCTCCACCACACCAGGCAGAGTTCTGTCGGGTCCCCCGCCCCGCCGTGGCACCACTGGACATCCAAGCTTGGAGGGTAGTCCAGTCTCTTCCCAACTTCCAGATGCCCAAGTGCCTTTGGGATGAATATGCTGCCCAACGTGTGTTCGCTGTTTAGACTGGAGATTGGGGGGTCTTAGTGTCCCTGGAGTGGAAAGAGCCTTTACGAACGGTTTATGCACACTGAATTTAATGTGATTTCCAACACAGGTGCTCGCTCCACTCCGCAGAGAAGCCCATTTACATGGCCTCAGCCCAGCTCTCTTCAATCCGCTGGTGGCCCTAAGCCAAGAAACCAGAGCCATGGGAAACACCTCATCCTAACCAAGTCTCTGGGCAGGGCTTGTCCCTGGAAACCTAGTTTGTTAAGAGGCAAATCCCAGGGTGGCAGTGGAAGAGCAGCTCAGAGAAGGCGGAGCCGGAGTGAGGATGCCCAACGCCCCCCGCTGTCAATCAAAGGCGGTTCTCTAGGCTCCCCAACTCTGACCAGCTGTGGGATGCAATCAGAGAATTCCAAGCTGGGAAGACTGAGGGGAATTCACCATCTCTAAGCTTTAAGTCACTCGCCCAAGTAACAGTGTTGCACTGGTGGACAGAGAGAGTCATTCTCCTATTCAGAGATGGCTTTAAGAGACATGCATTTCCTTGGGCTCTGTTTGCGGGGCGCTGGAAGGCAGACACTACCCTGGCCCTCGGGAAGAGGACAGCCCAGGGGATTCAGCAACATGGTAGGAGAGGCAGGAAAGAATCACTGGTATTCTGTGTAGAGAATTATTAAGGAAAGATGTTGGCTGACTCTCTCTGACCAGCAGACCTTCTAAAAACAGGTATTATGCAAAAAAAAAAAAAAAAAAAGAAAAGATAAAATGTGTCCAAGTGAAGAGAAAACTGTCCACTGAAATTAACAGGTAGGTGTCTTTACTGCAGGACTTGTGACTGCCTTTAACCTGACACTGTGCCCTGTGGGTCTCCGAACCCTCTGGGAAGCAGCTCAGAAAGACCAATGTGCCGCAGACCGATCGAACCGGAATCCCCAGAAGTGAGGCTTGGGAGACTGCCATGTTCCGGGGCCTCCGGGGTGACTTCCGAGGGTCAGCCAAGCCAATCTGGAGACTGCAACAAGGGACTGTTAAGGACTGAATGCTTGTGTCCCCCAAATTCATGTTCAAGTCTAATCCCCCCCCACCCCAATGCTATCGGGAGGCGAGGGCTTTGGAGGTGATTAGGTCACGAGGGTGGAGCCCTCATTGATGAAATTAGTGCCTTTATAAGAAGCCTGAGAGCTAGTTCATTCTTCCACCATGTGGAGAAATGAGGAGACCTTGGCAGTCTGCAACCCAGAGCCCTCCAGAAGGCCACCCTGATCTCGAACTTCCCGCCCCCAGAACTATGAGAAATAAATAAACTTCTGCTATTTATATGCCACCCAGTCTACAGTACTCTGTTATATGGAGCCTAGCCTCAGTCTCTCTGTCTCTGTTTCTGTCTCTCTCCCTCCCCTCCCCTTTCTGTGAGAATAAATGAGAAGGGGCTGTCTGCAAACCAGAAGGAAACTCTCACCAGATACCTCATCTGCCAGTGCCTTGATCTTGAACTTCCCAGCCTCCAGGACTGTGACAAATACACGTTTGTGCTTTAAGCCACCTGTTGAGGGTGTTTTTGCCACAGGAACCTAGGCACACTAAGGTAGGGAGTCCTGAGCATACGTGTTGTTGCATGTTCACCCCTTCAGTGTACATTGGCCTGCACCCCTGGTTCAAGCTGTGGTCATCACCCACTCCCTGCTAGGAGACCTGCTGTGGAACCAAAGTCCCATCCAGGTGTGCCCGGGAAAGGGAGCCTGGTACACAAACCCCAGCCCAGGACAGAAATCGCCAAGCACTCCAAAGCAGATCGTGCACCTGGTCCACCAGGACTGCAGGGCCTCTTTTGCGAGGCCTGGTTTTGCCCTTGTCCTGTCCTGACACATGGGTTGGGGCTGGAAGGGCACTCAGGGAAGCCACCAGTGAGAAGTCTGCAAAGGCTGGAGGAAGGGCGGTGTGGGTGGTTCCTCCGAGGGGGCCCTGAAGCAGTCAGAGAGCAGTGAGTGGGTTCTAGAAGGAGACGATCTCTAAAGGTAGGGGAACTTGACCACGTTTGAACTCTTGGTCCTGTCCCTCTTCTGTAGGATTTCAAGGGGCTGACCTCCAATTGGACGGTCAAGTTCCTCCCAGGGTCCACACTAGCCAATTCATTCTCTTCCATCAGCCTCATCCTGGTATTTACAACAAAGCAGCATGGGGCACTAGACAATCATATTAGCCCAAATAATCTTTTAAATCGCCAGTTCTTCTCTGGACAAGTTATTGAACATTTCCAAGCCTCAGGTCCCTCATCTGCAAATAAATAAAGTAGAATAAAGTCTACCTACCCAGATAGGGAAGGTTCAACAGATAATATTCCAAAGCACTAGAAGATCTTCAACCAACATGAGTTACTCCTTCGTCCTTGCCTCCTTCTTCCCCCAAAGGGCTTTGCATTAGACAGGTGAGAGCACAGGACAGTTCCACCACCAGCCTACACTGTGACATTGGTCATCTCCTGGGCTCTGAATTTGTCAGGGTTCTTTTGGTGAGAAAGAAACAGACTCACTCACATTAACTCACGCAGACGAGGGAGGGAGAAAGAGTAATTATGAAAATGCAAGAGTGACACATAAAACCTGAGCTGAAATGCAGCCAGTTCTCAACAAAGGGCTGGAACTAGGGACTGGGACGAACTAGGGAGCATTTTCTCTCCTTTCGTTTCTAACTACTTCTCAGTCCACAGGCCAGAGAACAGCCTTCAGCACTGCCCTGAACACCCCAACTGGGCCAGTGGGACCACTTCCCTTAACCCTCACTCCCGCCTCCCGAAGAAGGCTTCCAGTGGCCCCGCTTGGGTGGCCTCTGACCCCGGTCCACTCAACAGCGTCCACAGGCAAGACTACGAGGCTTCGTCGGCCCAGACTGATCGGCCCTGACTCCGAGCCAACCCACGGCGTCCGTGGGCAGAAGCGCAGCAATTCCCGCTACAATCATGTGGGTGCAGAGAGGAAGGGACAGTCCCAGGGAACAGAAGGTGGACGTGCCAAACGATGAGTGGCCTGCTGAAGTGAATGACACATAACACCTGACTGCAAGGACTTCACATTTCCAAGAGGGGACAGACCGACATCAGATAAACTCCGTGCCTACTTGGAAAAGGCTCTTCCAGTGATGGGACTCAGAGAGGCCAACACCGCCAGCACTTGCTGGGAGAACTTCCCAGAAGCGGCACCGACTGCCACCCCAAAGCCTTCCTGGGACCTGACAAGCTAATTAATCACAATTATTATTTATGGCAGTGCCAGGCCACCTGCTCATGTCACCAGACATTAGTTATTGCCAGGAATGATGAGTCCCAGGATGTAGAGCATGGTAAAAATATTAATCTACAAGTGAAAATTACTTTAATTGGATTTCGCCCTTGGGGTCGTGTCAGGGGCCCCCTTTCAATCAGACTTGTCCAGTCAGCACGGCAGACCCCAGCCTTCCAAATTGAAACTGTGATTGGCTGGCAGAGGTTAATAGAAATGTTGGGAAATAAATAGGTTATTGATTGATCATAACAATCAGCTGGCTCCAGGCTTACCTTCCTGACCTCGCCCACCCAATTCTATGGCAAACTCGGTTAGCATCTCATTATAGATCACTTTTGCGGGGCTGCATATTAACGAGCAGATCATACAGCGGGGGGTAGGGGAATTCCTACTGGGGAAGTGAACCCATGGCAGAAAAATATGGCGAAACCTCCTGTCCAACTCGGGGGGAAGGGTGGTGTGAGGAGCTAAGTCGCTCCCCTCCGATCCCTGCTACGGCCTCGGCCTCCTTCTCTCACTCAGCGCACGTTTATGGGGTGTGAGCCTGGTGCGGGGAACCTGGGGACATGGCACTATGTTAGATGCAGCCCCTGCTCAGGAGCTCATTCACACCAAGAGGCAGGGGTTCCAAAGCATCGGTGAGCATAAAAACTACTTGGCAGGTGGCTTGCTAAAAAGGCAGCTTTGGGGGCCTACCCTCTGGGGGCTCTGATTCAGAGGGGCCGGTGTTTTTAATGAGCCCACCCCCAGCTTGAAAATCCTGATGCACTTGGGGAAGCCCATGTTGAGATGCAGTGGTGTGGAGGGAGAGGAAGAGCCACATAAAGCTGATGAAAGTCAGAACTCAGAATGCTTGGTGGGAGGCGGGTCCGGAGTCCAAGGGGACACAAGGGAAGTGAGCACAGCTGAAGCTGGATGTCACTGTGGGGCAGGTGATGCTGGCACTGAGGCCCAGCTTCCAAGGTGAGCAGTGAGCCCCCGCCGAAGGTCGCTGTTGACGGGCACCGGCATTGTGCATGGCACTCCCCCCAGGAGGACCGTGGGTGTCTGTCTTCGCCTTTCAAGGGACTAGCAGCCTGGCTGGGAAAGCACACGCGCACATGAATAACTTTGGATGGCCTCCTCCACTGCCAAGGGCATGCACCTCCCAACACACAGACCCCCCAGGGGTCGTTGTCTTGTTGAACCAACCTGATGGCCGCACCAGTGGGGAAACCGAGGCTCGGTGGGGCACAGTGGCCTGCTGGAGGTCCTTCTGGACAAGAACACACGTCGAGTGGTTATGCACTGAGGGGCTGCAGCTGTCTCATCAGGGAACACAGCGCCCCCGGAGAGGGCAGGGTGGGCTGGGGGCGAGGGTGTGGTCAGGGTCAGGGGGCCACAGTGACCAGTGGCCCAGTCAGCCTTTAGGACAGTGCTGGGAAACCCTGACTCCCAGCTAAGCTGGGCTTCCCGAGGACTTTCAGGATGCTAAGGTGAGTCTGTTAAGAGAGACCTTCCCACCCCGGAAGTGGGGAGTGAGGACCTTTGAAAGAATAGGAGGCCGAGAGTCACAGGCTGGGCCGCTGAGCAGGGGTGGGAGCAGAGGTGTCTCAGCCTGGGCATCTCCACCGTTTCCCACCCAGACCCTCCACAGACCCCGCCTCGGGCTCCCGGGTTGGCCCTCCACCCTCACATCCCCGCAGCCTCCGGCGCCCCAGCCTTGTCTCTGTCGCTCAGCACACCAACTCTCTCCCACCCAGGCCTTGGCCCCGGCTGGTGGTCCTGGCTGACAATCCCTTCCTCCGATGGGGCCCGTGGCTGACCCCATCTCCGAAACTCAGATGCCACCTGCATCCCTGCCCGATCTGGTCCACCCGGGCCACACTGTCCATCGCCTGCTTTCACCCCTTTCATAGCAGCGAACGGTGGTGGAAGCACCTACCGTGTTTGCCTCCTGGTTTAACACCCGCCTGCCCCACAGCCTGGGGGGCTGTCAGGCACAGATGGGCCGTGGTGGCCACAGGGCCTCCTCCTGGGCTCATGTGAAGAACAAAGAGGACAGACCAGGAAGAGACAGACACAGGTCACAAGCTGAGACCCAAGGAGCAAGGCAGACGAAATCACATGACTAGGGTCTACCTGCTCTGGGCATCACTTCTATGTCAAGAGTCCTGCTCTATGTGAGAAGTCGTGAGGCTGGTGAGCAAGCTGCCATGATTGTCCGGGATGGAAGTGCCGGTGGCTTGGACCAGGGCAGGGAGATGGGCAAAATTGGACAGAACCAAGAGATGGTTAGGAGGGAAGATGACAAGACTTGGCAAAGGTTGAACAGAGGGTGAGGGAGGGCAGAAGGATGCCCCCCATGGTTCTCCTTCGGGTGGCCAGAGATGAGACAGTGGGGTTCCTCCCTGGCACAGGAGATGCTGGCAGAGAAGAAAGCTTGTGGGAGAGGGGAAGGTCCTGAGTTCGGCTGAGAAGGAAGCAATATAGTTGAAATATATTGGTTATCTTTTATTACACAAGACATGGTGGCTTAAAACGAGAGTCATTTCTTTTGCTCCTGAACCTGCCATTTGGGCAGGGTTCAGTGGGGACACTGGGTCTCTGCTCCACACTCATCCGCTGGGGCAGCCCAGCCAGAGCTGAAAGACGCACCTTTAAGATGGTTCACTCACATAATTGTCTAGTTGTGGGGGCTGGGAGCTCAGCCAGGGCTGTGGACAGATGGGAGGCCTCCTCACAGCTGCCTGGGCTTCCTCACATCATGGCAGCTGGGTTCCACCACAGTGGCAAGCACTCCGAGATTCAAGGGGAGAGAAGGGAGTTGACCCCCGTGGGAGGAGGGCCAAAGTCGCAGTATGAGAAGAGCGTGTAGGGTGAGAGATACTGTTGCTGCCATTTTGGGAAAACACAACCGACCACAATAACACCATGTTTACTGCAGGCTTAGCCCGCCACGGGGGCGACAGGTGCATGGGGCCCTTTCACCCTCACAGTTACCCCAAGAAGGAGATGCTGTTATCACCCCCTCTTTACACACAGGGACACAGGCAAAGTGACTTGTCCTCAACCTGAGTATCCGAGTCGAGATTTCAAATGGGAGCTTTCCCACCTCCAGGTGGCGCAGGGCAGAGCTCAGCCCCATTTCTCTCTACACCTCAGGGCCCAGCACAGGGCTCGGCCCCAGACCCCAGGGTGCTGGTGCTGGCTGAGAAGCTGAGTTCCAAGATCACACGGACCCAGCAGGGGCCCCAGCACTCCCAGCCTAGGAACCTGGGAAAGTGCCAGGCAGTTGAGGCCTGACCCCGGTGCCACGAGGTGATGTCTGGAATGAGTTCCCTGGTGGCCCGGTGGCCCGACAGTCCCTGAGATGGCTGGGAAAATGTCCCCACCGCCCTGGGCTTCCAAGGCACCCTCATCCTGGGGCCCAGCTGGAGGTTCCAGTGCATTCCTTACATTCCAGAGTTTTCTCTGGGAGGATGCCTCCTTCCCACAAGAAAGGCCTCTATCGGGGGATGGGGAAACCACCGGTGCATTTCTGCAGAGCCAGCTCTCCGCAGGGGCTTCACCCCTGCACCCCTGTCCCTGTGGTTTTGGCCACATTGTGGGCACTTTGCATGGGAGAATCTGTTTATTGGCCATGGCCTGGCGAGAAATGTCAACAGGGAGCTGGCCCCCATGGCTGCAGCTCCTGGGATGGGGGGCCTCTGCTCCAGGCGGGTTTGGGAGCTGGGGACGCGAGGAGGCCTGAGCCCCAGCTGTGCTGCCTGCCAACCTGCTCTGTGACGTGGTCCAGTCACTCCCCCGTCTGACCCTCAGGCCCGTCCACCTTCCTCCTGGATTCTGTTGACAAGGCACCCCTGCCCAGGGCCAGAGGAAACCACGGCCGTGTGAGAGTGGGATTGGGGGCCCATCACACGCTCATGCTTTGTCCCCTCTGTAACAAGGGACAGTGTTATCCCCATTTTACAGATGGAGAAACCGAGGCTCCAAAAGGTGAGGTCGTCAGCCTTAAGTGACACAGTCAACAAAGGGTGGATCTGGCCACTCCTGAGTTGGCTTGGGTACCACCACTCCCGGTGCTCAGCTGGCTCCCTGTTCTAATCACTTGACAAAATCTTCTTGACCTTGAACCCTGTGAAGGCCTGGCTCTGGGTTCCCAGGAGACAGACATGAAGCAGGCTGCATCACCCCCGCCCTTGTGGAGCTCACAGGGGAGGCAATAAATGAACAAATGAGCATGAAATCACAAACTCTGTCCAGCTCCCCAAGGACAGGGGCCAGCTCACAGACAGAAGGAGTGACGGGAGCGAGAAGCTGGCAGAGAGGGTGATTGGGGTCCACCTTCCTGCGAGTCAGCATGTGGGGGTGACACCCCCCAGAGGCATGATAGCCATATTAAAGCAAGGTTTCCCCATCCTCCAACAGTGCATGTTTGGGCAAATCTCTTCCTCCCTCTGAGCTTTGGTGTCATCCTCCTGTGAAAACGGGGACAGAGAAACCCACCTCTCAAACTGTTCCCGGCCCTTCAAAGTCAACGCGTACCAACCATGCAGAACAGAGGCTACAACAGCCTTTTACAACAGTCAACCCGGGGGGCTAAGGCGAGGGGCTTGGAGGTCCAATGGGGGCACAGGGGCCTGCCCAGAGGAGAAGAACATCAGTGTTCCCTGCATTGCCGGACTCACCGGTGTGATCCATCTAAAGTGTCCCTTGACAAGAGAAGCACAGTGAAGTGGAAGCCAAAGTCATAGTTCGCCCATTTTGCAGAGAAAAAAAAAACTGAGGCTTAGAGAGGGGACATCACTCAGCTTGACTTAAGAACAGAAGCCCTCAGCAGAAATCAGCAGCACTTTTCCAGAGCTGCTATCCTCAGCTGCATCCTCTCCAGCCTCTTCCTTCCCCAGCCCATGCAAGGCCCTACCAGTGCCTTGGAAAACTCTGGAATCCAGAGTATCCCAGCAGTGCATTCCCAAATACCACCAGAGAGTAACCCCGTTTCCAAGAAGGGAGACTGAGTTGATCTTGGAGCAATACCACCATCTTCTGGCCACACTAAAGAACTGCAGCTCTGGCTTAGCCTCTTTGGGCTCCTACAATGGGCTCCGGGACTCTGCGGTCCAAGAGCTTGCGATAAACAGAGACCCACAATAGACAGGAATCGGACAAAAAAGTGAGGTAACTTAAGATGGGGATAAGTGTTAAGCAAAAGGCAAACAGGCCTTGTTACAGAACAGCAGCCCTCGAGATGAGGTCTGAAGGTCCGAGGACACAGAGAGATAGTAATTTGCCTTTTTCCTCTTGTTCCCTCACAAGTTAAGTGTACAGTGGAGTTTTCCAGACAGTACATGATGTGATGTTGCAACAGATGGACTGCAGAAGTAGACATCAGAATCCAGCAGAACCCGCCTTCCATTCAACTAAACATTAGAGAGATTTACCAAAAAAAGAAAAAAGGTAAAATAATGCCTCTCACCAGATTCATTTTGTTTTGGAAATAGAGTTACTTTTCATAAAGAACATGTTATTTACATGGGAATGCAATGAGTTTATTTTTGTCATTAATTATCTTTCAATAAAACAATAAAAAGTCTTTTAAAACATCTCAGTTCTAGTTCCTAACGTGGTAGACTCTGTCAATTCCTCACTCCGGTCACACCCTCCCCCCACGAGGTGTTCCCGGTCCTTGGAGAGCTGGCAGTTTGTGACTTCTTACCCATGCACTCACTTACGGCCTCCCTTGGACTGTGAGCCCCGCCCGGGAAATGGGTGGTGCCTGCCTGTCCCCTGCATCCCCTGCATCCCCAGCACCGTGCTTGGCACAGGTTCCACGGTAAGAACATTTTGTGGAATGAATGAAATGGAGAGCCAGCTGAGCATTGCAGGTGGGTGGTGCCCAAGCAGACTCGGAAGTGACCATTTCCTCTACAGCAAGAGAATAAAGGGGTCCTGAGACCAAAGTGTTTAAGAACCACAGAGTTACTGCAGTGGGGCAGCCAGGGGAGACGTCTCTTGGGAGGTGATGCTCAGCTGAGACCTGCAGGCCACAAACAGTTCAGCCATGTGAAAAGCAGAGGGACATATATGTCAAGCAAAGGGAGCAGCCAGTGCAAAGATGCTCAGGAGAAAATAAGATAGGTGTGTCGGAGACAGAGAAAGGCTAGCATTCCGGAGTCCAGGCCAGCACACAGGCAGACGCGGGAAACACAGCTGGGTGGGGAGAGAGAGAAAGAGCTGAGGAGAGACCAGTGGGTGGCTGAAAGCTGCCACCGGGAGTAGGAGGAAGTCATCGAGTTATGCATCTTTCAGTCCTTTGAGGGCAAAAGGGCCTTCAAAGTCCTCTATACCAGCTGCTTCTTTTACAGAAGAGACTGAAGCCTAGCGGGAGAAAATGGCTCCTCAGGATCACCCAGATCAGATGGTGGCAGAATTAAAGCCAGAAGCCAAGGCTGCAGGCACAGGGACCGTGTCCTTTTGGGCTGGACAGAGTCCAGCAGCTGTGAGGAACTGTGTGTGTGCATTGGTGTGCAAACGCAGCCTCTGAGTGCTGTCCTGCCCCCTACTGGCCTGCTTCTGCCCCCACTCCACACTCCCTCCTCCCCGCCCGTGTCCAGAGCTTCCACAACACCAGCAACCCCTCTCCCTCCTCTGTCTGGCTGGCACCAAACAGGAGGCGCTTGCCCCTCCTGGCCCTCAGGTCCTGCCAACCCCAAGGGATTCCCAAATCTTCCAATCGCACCTTGAGCGCTGCTGTGCAGACCAGCTTCTACCTCCTACCTCGAGCTGTAACCTCCTCCGGAGTGCCCACCACCCACACCCCCACCTACTGTAAAACTGGTCTGATGAAACGGGGGGGGGGGTGCATTCTGAAACACCTGCGATGTCATGGCCATTTTATTTCCATTGGTTAATTGTCCCCATCCTTCAAGGCTTTGCTTGTGTGCCAATTCTTCCAGGAAGTCTTCCCCTACCACCCCACCCTCACTTCACCTCCCCCTGACCTCTTCTCCAGCAGGTGCCCCTCACCCCCACCCGCACATCCCACCACCCAGCGCAAACTCAAAATGGAATTGGGGGGGCATGTGCATCGCTTTATGGGAGCACTCCCTTGCAGTCCCTCACAACAGTCCCACCAGGTGAGAGTCGTCCCGTCCTACAGAGCAGACGGGGCTCAGAGAAGGAAAGTTACCCCAAGAGCTCATGGCAGGTAAGTGGCAAAGCTGGGATTCAAACCGAGGTTTGTCAGGAATCCCAATCCTAGAACTGACTTCAAGTTCTTAAAAATACCCCAGCAGGAGGGGAGGTAGAAGAGGGTAAAGGGGTGGGAGCAGGGGGTCATAAATGGTGATGGAAACTTGACTTTGGATGGTGAACGCACAATACAATACACAGATGATTACAGAATGGTACACTTGAAACTGACATAATTTTATTAATCAACGTCACCCCAATAAATGCAATTTAAAAATACCCCAGCAGACTAGTCTTGGCTGCCTAAAACATGACTCTGAGGAAGATCCTGAAGATGCATCCAGGTTCCCTAAGAGAGACAGGTGATCGACTAGCAATGTCTGCCACAGGTGCCGGAAGGGAGAATTTCAATGTGTGTGTCATGTACTTGCCAACCTGACAACACCACACACTGAACTCTCTCTATTTTCTCTGTCACCAAAGAGCTTTTGCCTTCCCAATAAAGTATAAGCTCCCAGACAAGAAGAACCTGGCTCTTCTTTGAAGCCCTGTCCTAGGCACAAAGTAGTGCTGCCAGATAGCTAGATGAAAGATAGATAGGTAGGAAGATAGATAATAGATTAATAGATGGATGATAGACAGAGGTGATGGTTGTACAACAATGTGAATGCACTTAATGCCACTGAACTCTACACTTAAAATTATTAAGATGGATGAAATTAAGATTATTTTATGCTAAGTGCATTTTCCCACAGCTAAAAATAAAACTACCCAATTGTATTGACACCTAAGGTCATGGTCGTGAAAACAGGCAGGCAGAGCCCACCCACTCCTGCCCCTGGCTCCCTCCCTCCCCAACACCATGCGTCCCTTTTGCCAAATAAGAAACAGGCATCCTTTGGCTGTGAATTGGCTTTTAATATCAAAATGGCATTTAAATAGAAGATGCAACACTCGTGGGTGAAAACAAGAAGCCAAGTTTATACTCCATTGCTGGATCCATGTAAAAATCTGATTTTTAATCTACAGCAGAATTTCTGTCCCCACATTCACCATCCCCAAGAGGCAATGACATGGAAAATCTCCTCTCTGATCTGTTAAAGTAAAACAACGGGTCCCAGAAAAGACTCTCAAGAGGGCCTTTGGAGCCCTTTGTGGGCTGAGACACCCTTGCAGCTCCACATGCCAGCATTTGCAACCGCACAGCCCTCAAGCAGGGTGAGCAGTGGCCACGCCCCCGTGCTGCCCATCAAAGGGTTAAGATGTCTTTTCAGACCCCACCCCCACTCCTGAGATCCCGCTCCTACTGGGCTTGAGTTTAGTGGGCTCAAGGACAGCATGAACACCAGAAACCTTGGGGCGGGGCAGGGAACACACAGTGTGCCTACTTGGGCTTGGTTTCCTCTGGTATGAAGTGAAGGACACACACTCACTGCCATCATCAGTCTCAAAGGTGGCCTATTCCCAATCATTCTGTCCCCAGGGCCAGAAGGCTCGTTACCCACCCACCGAGACACATTTTTGCCCTTCCCAGGGCCAGGATCTGCCTCTTGGATGCTTACCCCTCCCTACTGGCAGGTCCCCCTTGCAGCCGCCTGGGATGAACAGGTTCCCGCTGGAAGGAGATTCTCTTGGACTTGCAGCTCATGGCCACACCCCCTCGGATCTCCTGTGGAAGCCACCTACCCCCAGGGGCCTGGGAGGGCGTGCTTTCGAGACTGCCCCCCCTTCTGAGGTGGCCCTGTCACTCAGCCAAGCCCCAGCCCGGCCTGAACGCTGCCCTCTTTGCTTCTTAATCATTGCAGTGCCACCTCCAACCGGGGCAGGTTTACCTCCGGATGGGCCCAGGGGTCCGCCTGGTTTCAGGATGTTCTAATCAGTTACCTAAAATTTGACCAGAACTCATGACAAGCTCCTCAGAATTCCACCTGGGCCAAACTGTCAGCCTAAACCACAGATCCAACACCTCCCCTCAGATCACATCCCCGGTCCCCGCTGCCCTTAGGACAAAGTCCACACTCCCTGTCAATAAAGCTGGGTACCCGTCCACTTCCCCTCTGTCCCCTGCCACATTCCCCACGAACCTTCCAGAACCCTCTGACCCCCAGAACTTTGTGCCCACCATTCCAGCTGCCCGGAACTCATCCCCACCACACTCCCCTCAGAGGGGGCTCAGCTGAGAGGTCTCCCTCTGCAGAAAGGCCACCCTGACTGCCCACACCCCATGCCACCCCGCACCCACCTGACACACTGTCATTAAAGTGCTGAAGACCAAATGTTGTGTGGCCACCACTCATCCCCAACACCTGGCACTGTACCTGGCACAGGACGTGTGCATTATTATCCTTGTCCATAGCCTGGGCGCTTCCACAGCCCTGATGGTCCCTGCCACGGCTCCCATGCCCCCCACTGAGCTGTATAAGCACCATAATGGAAAAGTTCCTGTGTGGACCCCAGCACCCAGAGCAGTGTTTGGCACAGACTAGGTCTTCAGCAGCATCAATTTTTTTTAAGCATCAAATCTTTGTAGATGAATAAAAAGGAGTTGCCTGCCATAGGAAATGTTTTGAGCTTCCTGCTTCAAGTGAAATGGGGCAAGACAGCCACTAGAGGGCAGCAGGCATGTGCTTCCCCAGTGCAGACTCCACCCTATTCCGGGTCCAGCCAGCAGCTAATGCACCTTCTCCAAGCTCTTGCTGGTGCATCCTCCTCCTGTTCCCTTTGCAACCCAGGCCTTACTCACTGCCAGCTCCACTAGGGTAGCTGAGTCCATGGCTGCCAGAGAGACTCTCAGCCCCAGACCAGCATCCAAGGACCCACACAATCTGCCTGCAAGGCATCCAGCCCAACCTGGGACCCTGTCCCTGGGCTGATCCGACAGTCCAGGTCCTGCATGAGCTGCCCTCCCCTACAGACCCCGACTACCAGATGGAGCCAGCAAAACTGGCCCCTCTTCCCATGTCCCTCTCAACCCAGTGCCACCTGCCCCCCACCCAGGAACCCCTGGCCTTGTGGCTTCCTCTCTGCTCCCAGAGGACCCTTCCTCAGCCCTTCCAAACTCCCTTCCGGCCAAAATCCCATCATCTCAGTGCAACTAAATTGTGAAGAAATTAGAAGAGGAAGTTCAGCTACTTTACACTAAGGTGTAAACAGGGAAATATTCCAATCTAAAGCTTCCCAAAGCTCCCAGGGCTTAAATGTCCCAAGGCTCCCAAAAATCCCCAAATCCAGGCCTCTAGGCCCTGGGCTGGTAACTGATGGTGATTTCATACACAAGGGAACAGTGTCTGAACACACCAGAGGGACACTTTCCGGATTCCAAGAGCTGCTTCCACTCCTTTTGACTATTACAGCTCTGAGGCTCTAAGAACCAAAGCCCAGACACAGATGATGAGGGGTAAATAGACTGTGTCCAGTGGCCAACACCTTGGAAGGCTGACTCTGCTTCCTGGCCCCGCCCCAGCAGACACCACTCCTCCATCAAGCCCAAGCCACCCCCACCCCTGGCCCTGCACCTCCTTTACAGCCCCTCGCTCTTTACTGACTTCAGACGGTTCTGACCCAGAGCAGTCGCCAAGTCCAATGCTACTAGCTATGCCTCTCCCCGTGTTAGTCAGAGTCCAGATGCGTGTTAGCCCCAACCCAGCCATGCCGACATCCACGCTGTTAATAGTAAGTGAGGAGGAGTGTTAGACCTGTTGTTAGTCAGAAGGAAATCCACAAGCCGTTAGTTTCTGCTGAAAGGAACAGACCAGGAGGGCAGGAGTTAGTTGAGGTTGAAGGAGAGGTTAATTAAGAGCCGGTCAGAGCCAGGCTAAGAGCCTGGAGCCCCCAGATGGGCAGGGTTGGCTGTTAGTGGTTAGCCCCCCCCCCCCAAGGGGCAGCCAGGGCAAGGCAGGGATTAGCTGGGTGAGAGCAAGGGTTAGTGCAAGGGAGCCAGAGAATAGCCCAAAGAGACCAAGGTGCCTACTGGAGGTGAGGTACAAAGTCACCCCCAGGTGTGGCCCTGGCCTAGCGGCTGGCGGGCTCTGGGTGAGGCGGGCTGGGGCCAGGGTGTGGGTCAGAACAGGCCAGGGGGCCAGGAACGCGCTCCAAGCTGGCCTGAGGGGTTGCAGAATCCTGTGGGGCCCTGGGTTCATTTCTTGCTTCCCACTTCCTCCTCCTGCAAACTCCAAAGCCAGAGTATCTCTGCTTTCTTCCCTGCCTTCTCAAATTCCCTGGCATGGACAGCCCTTCTCAATGACTTCCGGTAAGATAAATGGCCCTTAGCTACTTCGGGTGTGGGAGATCCAGGTATCGCAGCCTCCGGTAGGGGAAGGGCGCCTCTAGCCAACGTCCTGTTGTAGGAGCAGCCATTCTCACTGATCTCGTGGCCATACCTTCTCACCACCTTGTGCACAGGCCAAAGATGCCCCTCTTGATGACTTCCAGCGTAAGAAATGCCCTTCTTCCCATTCTTCAAATATGGGAAATGCTCTCTCTGGCTGACTTCCTGTACTAGATGCTCCACTCATACTTTCCAGCACTGGAAAAACCTTTTTATTGGCTTCCTTTACTGACTTCTAGTGTGAGGCAAGCCCCTTTGCTGACTTCCGATGTGGGACACGCCCCCCCCCATTGACTTCCTATGCAACACCAACTTTCCAAAGGGGAAAATTCTACCCTCACTTCCTTCCAAAGGAGGACACATGGGCCCCATCTCTCTGATCCCTTGGCTGGGAAAAGCCCGGAGCACCACACTCTAGACCCACAAGCCCCCACACACACACCCCAGAGGTTGCCCTGGTCCCACCCACTCCCAGTGGCAACCAGACTTCCACCCGGAAGAGAGATGCTAATGCTCGGAGGCCAGCCTCCGTGTCCACGTGACCACCACCTCCTCCAGGCCACCCGTATGGTCAATAGGGCTGTCCCCTGCCTCAGACCTGGCCCCGAGGGCTCTGAGCTCACACCCACTTGGGGCAGCCAAGTGGAGCATCTGCCTGCAGGGCCAGCCCCAGGCCATCTGCTTGCCAAAAGGAGGGAGGACCAGCCCCCGAGGGGGCCCAGAGCTCGGCAGGGCTGGGGTTAGTAAGAAGAGAAAACAGGGTTAGTAGAGGCTGGGTTAGTAAGTCAGGGCACAGCACCAGCAGACAGGGGCACCTCAGCAGACACACACAGGAGGCGCTAGGAGAAAAGGAAGAATGCACACGGGCCCGTTAGTTTGTTAGGGGACGGTCAGGGTGCACTTGAGACCCCTCCAGGTTAGAAGGGTTAGTAATCGAACACAAGAGCCGCCTACAGAAAAGAAGGCTGAGGAGGAGGAAGAGTGTGGGGAAGAGATGGTTAGGGGTTCAAAGCGAGTGTCTGGCCCCAGGCAGAAGGGTCTATGTGCAGAACACCCAGAGGACCCAGGGCTGGGCAGGGTTCATGGTCAACCAGCTTTTCTGGGTCTCCCACCCTCACCCCAGCTCCTTTTTTTTTTTTTTTTTTTTTTTTTTAAGTATCCGCCACTTGTCAAGTCCTTAATATTCATAGGACCCCTCACTGAAACCCGTGAGGTAAAGATGAAGACTCCCAAACCACTGCTTAGGAAATGGGGTTCAGAGAGGTGAGGTGACTGTTCGAAGTCATCCAGAAGGAAGTGGCAGCACCGACGAGTCCTACTGTGTGCCCTGCCCTGGATGCAGGTCTGCACAGAGACCCCAGGCCGTGGGCAGGGCCTTCCGGAGCCTCGTCTGCCCCCACGTCCCAGCCCCTGGAAAGGCCCTTGAGCTGCAAGGTTAGTAGGGTCAGGCTGCAGGGAGTTAGTAGGGCATGCTCGGGCCTGGTTAGTGGGTTAGTCGGTTGGCAGAAGGCCAGGCACCTTGTCACACGCCGCAGCGTCCCGGCCGAGCCCTGGGTTAGTAGGTTAATCACACCATGCAACCCTGTCTGGCCCCTCCAGCTGTAGCTCCAGAGGCCTCCCGCCCCCACCAGCCAGGAAGCCTGGCCTGACCAGGGCAGGGGGTCTGCCTCCTGGCCCCACAGTCCCACCCGAACCAAGACCATCCTCGTGGACCCTGCCCAGAAGCATTCTGCTTCCCGATTTCATGACTGTGGGCCTCAGAGACCCTCCCACCGAACATTTCAGTTCCCCTGAAAAATAGACCTCGCTTGGCTTGGCTAGAAACCCCCTGCTTGGTTCTGGTCAGGCCCTTCCCAGAGGGCTGGATCCTGTCACACTCACACACACGCGCGCACACACACATCTTCCCATAAGAGGGCCAATGCCGCAGAACCACCGTGTGCAGTGGGCTTCTCTTCTGGTCTCCACCAGCTGGGCCTCTGGCTGCTCCAACCACCAGCTGCCTCCGCCTCATCCCCGCGCTGCGCTGCGCTCACCAACACCCAGAGCCAAGGTCAGACGTCCTTGCCCCTCCTGGTCTATGGCCTTTCCAGCCAATGCTGTGAAGCACCGGGGCGTGCGCCCCACTGACGGCCTCTCCCATCATCGCTGTAACTTTCCCACAAAAACCTCAGCACTTCCCAGGTCTCACTGGCACTCTGCTGAGAGATTCTGCCCAGTGAAGTTTGGGGGAAACACCTCGTCCTCTGTCCATCGTTGAGTGTTCAGTGTCCACCAGCATTGTAAAGGTTCTGCTAAGTCCTACAGCACAAAAACCTACTGAATTTGAGCTCATTCTTTTTTTAAAGAGCAACGGCATCTCCTGGAGCTCACTTTGGAAATCTCTGCTCTAATTCCGCGCCCCTCACCCCAACTCCCACTGGAAGCTCTCAGCTAAGCCACATCTTTCTCAACTTTCAACACCCTGATGGGGTCGGCCTTGCTGGGAAGTCTGTCCAGGCTGCTACAGCCCACTCTGGGACCTTACTCCCACACCCAAGCTCTCAGAACCTGGGCCTCAGTAGACTGGTTTCTGCCCCATTCTCCAGTTCTCTCTGGGGAGCTGGTTTTCTGCCCCTCAGCACGGCTGTGAAATCCTGAGCGTTGGAACCACGGCTAGATCTCCACCTATACCCATCCCAGCGGCTGCCCAGGGACTGGTTCCCAGTAGGTGCTCAGTACTGACGTGAGGAGTAGAATTTAGATGCCCTAGGAAGCTTTGGAGCTGCTGTGGAGGCCACGGAATGCGGCCACTTCCCCAAGCTGCTCAGAGAGGGATCTTAAGAAAATGGGCAGGGGAGGGGCTGGTCAGAAATGACTCTGGATCGGAAGATGCTGGCTGACTTTACAGTCCAGAGCACCGAAAAAAAAGGCAAATCCTAGATCTAAACTCCCGGGGTGGGGAGGGTTTGGTGAGCACCGATTAAAATGCAGGCCCTGTGCCAGCACTTGATTTCACCGAATCCCCCCAGATCACCCTCCCTCCAGGGGAGCAGATGGACCCTGCCACAGAGTGGAAGTCAGACTCACAGAGGTGAGGGGACGTGCCCAAGGTGGTAAGGCAGAGCACGCACCCTCAGCCCAAAGCCCAGGACATCCCTCTCCTGGGGGCTCCTCCTCACTGTCCGGGGTCCAGCCAGTTCTGTGCGTCCCCAAGGCACCCCAGCCCCGCCCCCACACTGTTACAACTGCCTGTAATGGACTGGTCGATGTCCCTCTGCAAATTCATGGGTTGCAGTCGTAACCCCCAATGTGACTCTGTTTAGAGATGGGGCCTTTAAAGAGGTAATTAAAGGCTGAATTAGGGTGGGGCCCTAATCTGGTAGGACTGGTGTCCTTGTAAAAAGAGAAAGAGACACCAGATTTACCCCTCCCCATCCCCAGGATGTGTGCAGAGAAAAGGCCACACAGGACACCAAGAAGGTGGCCACCTGCAAGCCAAGGAGAGAGGCCTCGGGGGAACCAAACCTGGCACCTTGATCTTGGACTTTCAGCTCCAAGACTGTGAGAAAATACATTTCTGCTGCTTAAGCCATTCCATCTGTGGTATTCTGTAAGGGCAGCCCAAGCTGACTGACGCAGGCCCCTCCCCACCCTGGGAAAACAATGTCTGGCTTTAAGCTTGCCCGGGGAAGTACCAGGGCAGGTCTGTGCAAACGCTGGGACCAGACGCTCTGGAAGGGCTGGAATGAATGGAGAACGGCGAGGTGGGCGTTCTCCACCTGTGTGATGGGACAAGCGTGGGGCCTGCCCTGCCTGCCTTCGCCCCCCAATGACGGAATAGAGGAGCAGGGCTCTGAGGTCCAGCCCACGCCCCTCGGGTAGTGGGAGCAGGGCCCAGAGTCTGTCTCCTGGGGAGCCCCTGGGCTGGGTCTCCTCCTGTCTGGGAAACCCTCCTCTTTCAGGATAGCGCACCCATACCCACTCCCACAGCTGCCCCTCCCAGACCCTGACGGCCTCCACCCGGTGGCCATCAGATAGAAGAAAAGCACAAAATATCCCCACCCAAAAAGCATCCCCCACAGCGAGCACCGCTCACAAGGCAGATGGCGCACAACAGACTGAGCAGAGCTGTGCCTGCCCTGCCTCCCACTGGCAGCTCCTCCCGACCCCCACCCCGTGCTCCGGCCTCACCACCACCGGGTAGGGTCCTTGAGACCTGGCCTCGGGGAGGGTGCGGTCATTGGGGCCTCTGCCCAGGCTGGCTCTTAGGACCAGCAGAAATTCAAGGAGGAGCCAATTCTGTGCAAGGTCAGAAGGTGAAGGCCCAGAAGGTGGGTCCAGACAGCTGCAGAGGGGACGGTGGGTGGCCGGCCGCTCACACCCCTCGAGCTGGCCTCCCTAGCCAGGTCCCCATTTCACTGAGCATCGACCAGGAGGGCCCAGTATCCATCCAGGAGAGACTCCATCCCAGGAGTCGGGCAGAATAAGGTCTTGGGAGAAATAGCCAGGATTCCAGAAAACCACCGAAGGCTGCTCCCTGGGCCCCTGCGGCCAGAGTCACACAGGCTCCAACGACGAGACCAGGCCGGGAGTCCCCGAGCTGCGGGGACACCTGGGGGAGGCACAGCGAGTTAGGGTCAGGGCGCAGCCTTCGTCCCCAGCACCTCACATCCGCCCAACCTGACGCCACATTGGAGGGGGGACACCTTCAGAGAACCCCAGGCTCCCTCCTGTGCCCCCAACACCTAGATAGGGTGCAGGTGAGGGCTCTGAATGCTACTAACTTTTAGAAGAATAGGAAGTGACAGAAGCCATGGACACCCACCTGGATAGGACTAGCTGGGAGAAGAAGAAACAATCATGGAAACCCAGAGCCAGCCCCGTGGGCGTCATCACTGAGGGCCAGGGTGCCAGCCGGCAGAAGGGGCTGTCAGAGTCCTTGGGAGGCCTGGGTTCCTTTTACAACATTCCCACCAAGGAGACTTCTGCATCACCCTCCCAAAATACGCAGCACACATGTACACATGCACGCATACCTCCCAGGACGGGGAGCTCACTGCCGCGCTGAGACTGTGACAAGGCACGTTCTTACAAGATCATCTTCAAGGGCAGAACCACATCTATGGTGTTCGCTTCTGGATCATCAGGCTGGGAGAAGGGCTTGGTCCATGTGTGTGCTGAATGAAAGAAGATGCTGAAATCGCTGCCATCCATCCGCCCCCACCAAGACCACACAGAACAAGCCTGCTTTTCAAGAGCTGAGGTGTCTGGCCAGGCCCCAGACCCGGGGCGGGGTCTGAGTGGGGAGACAATCTCCCTCCATGAAATAAGTTCAGTGGACCCTCCCTCCCCCACACCTACCCAGGCTCACCTGGCTGCGCCCAGCCAACACAGCGGTAGCCTGGGCCCAGCTCCCGGCTCCCACGTAGAGCCCCACAGGCCCATCCTGGAAGACAAAAGAGCCAACCACACTGCAGGAGAAAACTGCAAGCAGGCCCCCTCCCCAGACCCACCCCAGGCCTGGGCAGAATCCTCTGCTAACAAGGAGAGAACCAGAGAGGCAGGGCCCAGGCACATCACCCTCCTCCTCCCTTCCTCCCACCCCGGAACATTTTTTACCCACTTCCGTGGTCCCAACAACAACAGCAGAATGGGACCCAGAAAAAGCAGAACAGAGTCAGGATCGGGAGTTCGGATCCCAGTTCTGCCGTGCTGTGTTGTCCTGGAAAGTTTGCCCCCCCGCATCCTAGGACCATGGGACCCTTCCAGTCCTGACAGTAGCCCGTGGTGTGCAGTAGTGGCAGGGGGTGGGAAAGGACAGGGGCCCGGGTGCTGCTCAGCCACGGTTATTCTTCTACCCGCCCCTCCGTCAGATGCCCACTAATGCTGGCCCAGACCATCTCCCAGGTTTTGCTTTGGCTACAGATAATCCACCTTTATCGACTGGCAGACCTGGGCTGGAAGAGTCGGTGGCCCTCCACACATTTCAGAACTCACTGTCGGCACCTGGGACGTGGGGCACAGGTCTAGGAGTGGCACTGAGAAGAATGTGTCCTGCTGGCAGTGGCTGCGGCCCCCACTTGACCGCCAGGCAAAGGAGCCCTGGCCAAGTTGTATAAAAATGACAACCAAGGGCCAGCACTGCAGACAGACCCAGCCTCCTTCTGAGACCACATCTGCCAGTTCTCAAGATAAAGCAGTTCAACTCAGCCCCTCCGCAGTTCCTGACGGTGGACTTTCTAAAACACTAGCCTTGGCGCCAAAAGCAGGGTGTGAAAATTACCTTTCGTGTGGCCCCATAACGTGGGGACAAGCTCTTTCTTTGTGGCACAGAGGAAGAAAAGTGAATGAGCTACATCACCAATGTCCCCTCCCGCCTGGGGACGCTTGCCTGCACAGGCCAGGAGAGGGCAGGCTGGGAGGCTGTGGGCTGGTAAGTTCGAATACTTATCTGTAAGGCTGCGTCCCCGCGTGGCCTTGGCCATCCAGAAGCACTCAGAAATTCCCCTCTCAGTTCTGCCCCAGGAACTTGCTGCACTCAGCAAAGACGTCCTCAGGGGAGCATTGTGTGACCAGAAGGACCCTGTCTCCTGGCCCTCGTGTGCCCATCCTGGAGGTCAATAACACAATGGCGTTCTCAAGAACAATGTTAGCTCCTAGGTCAGGCTGACAGCTGTGTAGGAGAGAAGAAAAGAAGGCTCTGAGGTCATACATAGATGAGTCTACGGTCCCCACCCCACGTGCCCAGTATGTGACTCCAAGTTCATTCTCCAAGGCTTAGCCAGTGCCTGGCACACAGTCAGTGTTCCAAAAACTACTCTCACCAGTTAATGATTTAAACTTTGAGTAAATCTTTGGGGAATACTGACGTCCCAGGAATACGAGCCATAGTTTTCCAGCGGCATGGGTGCCCCTGGGGTTGGGGGCGGTGAACACCCAATTAGGAAGCACAGATCTAACTCAAACCCCTTCTTAGTGACTGAACCAACCATCCACAGTAGCCGCATCTAATGGAATCTGCTCAGCAGTGAAGAGGGACAAACTGTTGGTACATAGGACAGTGTGGATGAACCTCCAAAATGCGCAGAGTGAAAGAAGCCAGACACGAGAGACCAGGTGCCGGACGGTCCCACTTATATGAAATGCCCAGAAAAGGCAAACCTACAGAGACAGTAAATAGACTGGGATTAAGGTTGGGGTAGAGATTAACGGTAAACAGGTTCGAGGAATCTTATTGGGGCAATGGAAACTCTAAAACCGATCGCTGGTGCTGGGCACACAACTTGGTAAATTTACTGAAAACCACTGAACTGTGCTCTTGAAGTGGGTGAGTTATATTATTTAAATTATGCTGCCATGAAGTTAGACAGAAAGGGATAGAATTTCTGATTCATGCAAAAACAAGTACAAACCTCAAAAAAATGGTGCCAAAGAAAGAAAGAAAGAAAGAAGCCCAAACACAAAAGCTCCCATCTTCATAGCCCTGTAGAATGAGCAACCTTATCCACAGGCGTAGACAGCAGACCATTGGTTTCCTGTCCGTGCCTGGGGCTGGAAGATGATTGACAAGGGACATTGTAGGGGGATAAAATGTTTTCTATCTTGATTGCCATGGTGGTTAGCTGGGTGTATGTATATTAAAACACATTGAAATGTATGCTTTAAATGGGTGCATTTCATTGTACGTAAATTATGCCTCAGTGAGGTCATTTTGTAAAACTTGTTTCAATGTGATGACAGAGGATAAGAACCGAGGAGGGCTGGATGAAAAGCCATACAGAGACCTGGGGGGAGGCCCCAGGGCCCAGCATCTCAGAGTCCACCAGCCCACATGAGCCACACCCCACCTACTTCAAGCCAAGGTCAGGTGCCCCATCAGAGAAGCTTTGATTGAGGAATTGGAGCCCAGATAATCCTGGAGGTCCCACCTACCTCTGAGATCCAGGTCTCAGCACACATGGATTTCACCGTAGACAGGCCTGAGCATGGTGCTGGTCTCTACTGCCCTATGGGCGCAGAGGAGAGAGGACAGGTCATCTTGGTTACTCCTCTGATGCTGTTATGGCCACAATGGCCTTGTGAATGTATCTGGAACTACGCAGGCAGGCAGAGAGATGCCTTCATCTGTCATTGAGAGAGAGAAGGGAGGGGGAGTAAATACATACCCGTGGGCACGTTGGAGAGTAGACACCAGGGTCCTGGTCTGAAATCACAGCCTGTGCCAAAACTGACCTCTTCGGACGCAGAGCAGAAGCAAAACAGGAAACTGGGGGGTATCTGGGTTGGGCCAGCGCCAGTCAAAACACCCTAACCCGCTGGAAATGACAGGGGTTTTAGAGGGCGGGTCCCTTTCCAGCTCTGCCCCGCCCCCCCCCAGTGACCGCATCACCCCTCTGGGTCTGGCTTCTCATCCATGACCTGGAGACAACGAGTGTCTGACCCCCAAGGCTATTATGAGGATTAAATGGGACGATGGATACTCTCTATCCACTTGCATTCTATTCTACTACCCTGTGCACACTGTTCATTCACGCCACCCAGAGGTTGTTCATTTTCCCCCCTAAACTCTGTGCGCTGTTCCTGGTAATGATGAACAGCTGCCAGGAAAACATGCATTCGGTTGCATCTTAGGTTCCCTCTGGGTTTGGGGGTTTTTCCCTGACTCTGGAATAAAATAGCAGAGCTAAGAGGCTTACGGGAAATGCTGGCCTAAATTGCTTTGGATGAGTGAGTGCTGAGAAATAAGGAAGCTCCTGGGAATAACACGGTGTGCACACCGAAGACACGCTGAGGGGAACGGAGGCTTCCGCAGAGGCGCAGAATGTACGGTTTCTAGACAAAGTCAAACAACATCCACAAAGGAGGAACTTCGGAACTCAAATCTCCCTCAAACAAGGGAACCTCTGAGCTGGGGGGAGGAGAGGGGAGGAGAAAAGCAAGGAGAGAAAGGAAGGTCAACGAACATTTCCTGAGGACAGATACTAGTAGGGGACACCTTTATCTACCTGACAAAACAGGAGTTGGGTTTTATTGTCCCCATTTTACAGATGAGGAAACTGAGGTTCAGTTCAGTTCTTGCTCCAAGATTACCAGGAGAGAAAATGGCGCAAATGGATTCTAAACAGGCCTGCTGGACCCCAGCGGGGCAGAAGACTTCTGTTCAAGTGTGGAGGTGGGGATTAAATGTGAAAAGACCTGAAGGAGGTACTTGTAAATGGCAAACACTGGTCGTCAACATCAGTGTTACTGTGAAGACACTGGACCTCGACTATTAAACCATTCTCGGATGGGTTTACTCTAATTAGTTTGATGATCTTGAGACAATTAGTCCACTTTAGGAGAGGCGGTATTGTCATG